>OX456991.1:4216533-4818895 GCA_949752705.1 Callimorpha dominula
CATTAAATTACCGCTGGTGATGAATTATTACACCGATAGCAGTGGCAAATTTCTTTTGATTTGTATAGGGATGCAAATAATAGAACAGAATCACTTCACTATACAGTTAATTTTTTTTATGGCCATTGAAGATGTAGCAAAAGCCAATTTGTGTTAGATTTCAGTTTTTGGTATTAATAAATATTTACGAGCGATGTCGGGTACTGCGCAGGAATAGTCTGTTGTCAGCAGTAAGTCAGATGATCAGGTAAAAGATTGATGTGTCCTGCAATAAATTAAAATAAACAATGTACAAATTATATTTGTTATAAATCGGTAGCATTTTGTAATAACGTCATTCGTGGGCGGACACTAAAGAAATTCTTGTACCATAATTCCGTGTCCGTGTCTTTTTTGATGTTCACGGAGTAATACAGCGGCTTTTCTTGAAAAAACTTGTGACTAATAAATATGGAAGAAAGAGAAAAAAGAGAAAAGGCTGCAGACAGTTTGGACAACGCATAAAGCTTTTCAGAAAAATGAAATCTCTCCATCGATCTACTTAAAAAAAAAGCAAAATACGATAAAACTTATGCAACGCCCTAGTATAAATATACGACGGGCAAAGCATTTCCACCCAAAAATAACTACTTCAAAACGTTGTGCGGTGTTTCTGCTGGTAGTCATGATCACTGAGTTATGTGAGACTACTGTTGCGTATTGCGTTTAGTGTTTGGAGGCACCAATGACCATGTATATGAGAGGTTTCATATTCTAAGGGTATAAAAAATATACGATTATCGTACCCTGTTATAACTTATAACAACGTTGTTACAACGTAAAAAGGGTGTTTTTGCTTCGTCAAAAATCACTGACAATAAAAGTAGGGAAAAGCAACCATTATACGTTGTAACAGAGCAAGTGTCATTTGTGTCAAACTGGGGTTTATTACATCTCACGGAGTATAGGTACACTTAAATTTGAATTTCCCGGAATCGCGGGATTCTTTCGATAAAAAAGTGCTTTCCATAATAGCCAACATCTCAACTTTAGGTAAATATGCATCCGAATATCCGATCTCTAGTTATAAGGTTAAATACGCTTATGATGGCTGCTACAAACAACGTCAAGTTTCTTATAATATAATAATAATCATAGTGTTTTTTTCAGATAGGATCCATATAGAATAAAATTAGTTATAAAATATTGCCCATGCCATTTATGAATGATTATTATCTTACATTATAATAAAAACAGTTATAACTATTGTCTTTGGAGAGACACGTGTAAGTAAGTAAATATATCCAACTCTTTAGATTACTATTACAAAACCTGTCTACAATAGCATAGGAGTGTAGTTGAATATAACAAATATATGTGTGTATACCAATTTTTGTGTGGCTTTGTTTTAGGAAACCAGCGAATATCGAAAATGGTCGGAAAATATTGGATTTTTTATTATTAATAAACCAGCCTTATTTCATAAACTGTAGTTAATACCAAACCACATTAAACTACGTACCTACTTTTAAGACTACCAGTTTTGATATTTATTACAGGAAGTTATTTATCAAAGATCAGAGCGTACGTCATGTTTAATATTATAACTGTTTCAAATCCATTTCCTATTCAAAAAGACTAACTTAAACACCAGTCTGTGAGTGTCAGTAAAATGGTATAAAAGAATTTAAGAAGCATTTTGCGATTGCTTCCTGATTTATTCAGCTACAGCATTTCAGCTCTAGCATTCAGCTATAGCATATGCTAGGTTTAAATCATCATTCCGGATGTCTTAATAAAAGCTGTCCCTGGATCCCTCCTACTTAAGGCGCAGTACGGCACACCGTGTGGTTTTAGTCGGTTCGATTCCGACACACCGCACCGAAACCCCCGGTGAGGTGACGGCCCGAGAGCGTTTTTACATGCACAAAACAAAATAAAAACGGTTTAAATCATAATTTTTAGGCTTTTGTCCCTAAAAAGGAATGCTATAGGATCACTTTGGTGTCCATCTTTCTTTTTCCCAGAAATAAGTTAAGGTATAACGTAGTTGAAATTTCCATGAAATATATACGTCTGCGGTCCCTTGCAACTGTAAACAGCTTGTGAGTCAAAGCAATTAAAATTATATACAGTATACAGTTTAACATTTTGTAGGTAAATCAAAACTTACTTCTTACTACTTCCCATCGACTTATGAAGGAGAAAGAGAAGAATTATGAAATTTTGCGTGGATCAAGATCTCACAGCACTGGAAAATTTGTCGTCTAAAATTTTGCGTGGATCAAGATCTCACAGCACTGGAAAGTCGTAAAATTTGTCGTCTAAAATTTTGCGTGGATCAAGATCTCACAGCACTGGAAAGTCGTAAAATTTGTCGTCGAAATTTATATTTATATTACATAAAAAAAAGTTTTTTTTTTGCTTTTACAAATTTATAATATTATTATCTAGACAAGGCAAAAATATTAGATTTTAAACAAAAAATCAAAAAGATAGACAATAACTTAGTTATTGATTATAATGGTTATAAATTTGAAAATAAAGAGGAAACTAAATTTCTAGGGTTAATAAATAGGAAATAAATTTAAAAAACTATGTATAGAATGTGTATGCACTAAAGTGAGTCAATCTGGCTATGGATTGATTAAGCTAAGAAATGTGCCGAATAGATCAACACTGATCATGGGCTTGTCTCATCAATATGGCATCATATTCTGGGATAACTCTACTGACTGGCATTTAGCATTCAATGCTCAGAAACGATATGTTTGATGTTAGAATACCAAGTAGGTGCAAACCTCACATTATTGAGAAACATATTTTGACTACGCGCATGTACATCATGGAGTGTGCCACATTTGTATATCAAAATATCGATCTATTTAATAAACGATCGAGGGCTTGTCATGTGGGAATGTTATGTGTAGTGATGAGTAAAACGGCATTAATACACAATGTTTACAATAAGCTAATATAATATATAAAAACTTCTAAAAACCCACTACTTTTCAAGAGGCGTCTTCAAAAACTGACCATAGCTAAATGCTTCTACGCTGTTCGAGAATACTTGAATGATGAGAACATCAATTGTGTCTAGTTTTAGTCAAGCATCAGTATCACACTGAATTATTATTTCATTTTATTATCATACGACATAACATTTATATTTTAGTATTTTAAGACTACCTCATTCTAATTGTATTTATTGACTGAACTATTCATTATTGTTATCCTAAAATATTGGCACTTTTGACATCATATTAAAATATTTTTTATTTTTTTTACATAATATGACATTATTAATATACAAGGGGAAAGCCTTAGGCTTTTTAATGTAAGTTTTTAAATTAAGATCTGCAAATGTTTACCCATATTTTCAAATGAATGCATTAATAAATATACTTTGTACTTCTAAAATTTACTGTGGCGTATATACTCGTAGATGTATGGAAGAGTATTATTAGAACGGTAAAGTTAAGTTTGTCACTCGGAAAAAATGGGCAACATCTTCGAGAATCGATTCCTGAGGTAAGCAAACTATCTACATACAAGTTTGTACGGAACCCTCAGTGCGCGAGATTATAAAAAAAAATGTTTTAACCAATGATTTAAGAAATTCAAACCCAAATCATTCTAGAAGAACTCGTACCATTAAAAAGTGTATTAATGTGTAGGTATTTCACATAAACTAAGTAGTATACTACATTTATTATCTTTATTGGTTTATATTAACATGCGTTTATTTATTTACTTTGTAATTCCCCATTCACTGCTTTATGTTAATTTTCAAGTTTCATTCTGTTTTTGTCTCGTTGAAATATGTTATAACGGCTATTGTGATATATTGTTCCATAAGTTAATTTTATTTAATTAATTATAACCGATTTCTTTTTATTACTCATTTATTTAAATTCAATTAGCTGTAGATACGATCTCTTGTTTTTAACTAGAGTTAAACGGAAGGTGAAACTTTATACGCAGTTCCAAAACAAAGTTTTGTTATTGGAACATTTGACGCTAAGATGTTACGTTGATAACAGGACTATGGTTATTGTGCGTCATCTACAAATTGGCAAAACATGTATATGATTTGTTACTAGTGTTTACTTTTGTCTACTAAAACTTAACTATTGTCTAAATGTCTAATGATTTATTTTTTAAACTTTATGCACATTGGGACCTAGACGATCTTAAAGCCTAATTCATTCTCTACCAGTTAGCCTTAGGGTGATGCAGAGTAAAAAGTAAAATGAATGGAATACAAACAAACACTTTAATAAAAAAGTCAATACAATACACACATACACTATACAAGCACACATCTACGTAACATGTAGCCTAATATATATATATATATATATATATATATATATATATATATATATATATATATATATATATATATATATATATATATATATATATATATATATATATATATATATATATATATATATACTCGTACATATATAAAAATAACTTTGTCTTGATCGCGGTGTGCGAAGCGCGACCAAAGTATTGTCATGGTGCAATAGGATGTGACTTCTTGGTCGTTTTTCCCTAACTTTTTCAAAGACACTGGGCAAACAAATGGTGGTGTACCACTCAGCATTAACTGTCTTTTGTTTTTCAAGTGGGATCGTGCAGACAGAATCCGTCCGGGAGAAAAAAATCGCAATCATTTTTTGCCTACATTTCTCGCTTGCCTCAATTTTTTTGGTTTGCTATCACCTTCGAACACCCATACAGAAGACTGTTGCTTTCTTTCCGGTATGTAACAATATATCCATGTTTCATCTCCTTTCACAATGTCATACACAGCATTTGAACGTCCGTGATCATACTTTAATAACGTTTTTTTACACCAACCAACACTCAGGTTAGTTTTTGTTCTGGGGTGAGTTCATGGGGAATCCAGCGGCAACAAAGATTTCTAACTTTTAAATGTTGATGTAAGATTTTTGATATTGAGCTCATACCAATCCCAAATAGGTGATACGCAGGTTTTCTTCAATCAGTTGCCTGAGAGTACCCACATTTTCTTTAGTGATCGCTGTTGAGGGCCGACCTTCACGAATTTCAGCATGGTGAGAAACACGGCCTCGATCAAATTCTGCGTACTAACGCCTTACGGTGCTCAAATGAAGTGCTTCCCTCCCAAGAGTATTTTGAAAATGAGCAGTGCAGTCTTGCAGAGTCAGTGAACTTTTAAATCATAGAAAATCATCGCCCTAAAATCTTTTCGCGTTAATTCCATTTTTGCTACTACATCACTTTAAAATTAAAATATGCGATGAAATTATGAAATTAGAAATATGCGATTATAAACATATTTTACTAATGACGATTGAAAATTGTGATGATTGAAAAGATGATAATTTATTGATGTATGGAAGAGTATTTTTCAACTGCAAAGTTAAGTTTGTTTTTAGAAAAAATCTTGGACGATCGATTCCAAGTTTATAGTGTATGTATATGTGTAGTGTGCGTATGTGTGTGTCCCTGGTTGATTTCGACTACGGTGACTGCTGCCTGTTTGTAGTTGTTGAGGATTTTCAGTGGTTTGCCCTGTCATGAGCCCTTAAACGACTGCAGTAGCCAATTTTATTAACGAATGTACGCGAGCATATGCAACATGTTAGAACACCGTTAGTATAATTGTAAAATATAGTCGTCGGTGATCTGGTTTTAAGAGTATCGCGCTTTGCATCCAACTAGGCCTTTCTCTGTTCTTCAAATGCGTCTACTTTTTCACGTATCGTATGTCTCCATTCAGGTCGGGAACTCGCACTTTCCTCCCATTTTTAGGATCGATGTGGTATCGCTTCATATGTCTTCTCTGGACATCTTTATATCGTAGAAACTGACCGCCTTGTTTACGTTTTCCGTTCTGGAGTTCAGAGAAGAATATGCGCTTTGCTAGTCTATCTTCGGACATACGCGAAAGATGACCACTCCATCGGAGCTGCCGCCGCATCAGGTACGCTTCAATGCCACATACATTTGCTCGTCTAAGTACATCGGTGTTTCTTACCAGATCCGACCACTTGATGTTTACTATGTCTCGAGTGATCGATACAACCTTTATAATCATGCCACAATTCTTAGGAGTGAATCAGTAACCATAAACGCTGATAAAACAGTGGGGAACTGCCAGTATTCTATATACATCATGCTCATGCTAAATTAATTGCCGTTTATTATATTAAATTGTCGTTATGTCACATTTATTTATAGATTAAGTTGTTATTTATACAAAAAAAAAATAATGCTTTTATGTTTGTCCCCTATGCGTTCCGAAACGATTGATCCCGAAGGAAGCGTCTGATATCTGATAGTGATAGCTCAACTGTGCTTACAAATAAATTTAAGCACAGTTTTGTTAGTGCCATTTCTTGAACGCTGATCGAACATCTGTGGTGTATGCAGTTTGTTACGAAAAAGTGTGGTGAAATTGTAGGGAGTTTTATCTATGTGTAGCCGACCAATAAATAATTAATTGATTTGGCTTGAATTTTTTTTTTTCGGGAAATGCTTTTCTCACATTTCAAAACAACATATTATCAGTTTTCATGTAAATTTCAATGATTTTGTTTTTGTATTAAATACATCCTTTGTATTAAATAGTTTCATTCATGTTAGCTCTCTCTCTTCTGAAATATTAGCTACATAGGTAAATTTTCAAGTAAATTTTATTATTAAGATTACTATATTAAAAATCGTGATTTTTCCTAAAACTGTTAGCGCTTTACGTTATTCACGGGGTCTACTATACAACCTTTAAATATAACCACACCTTTCTAATTGTCGCGAGTGATGCCACGGGCAGAGCTAGTCAAAGATAACTTAATAAATACTGTCATTTTCGGTACCAGTACGTGCCGTCGCGAAGGGGGACGATCACCTCTACCTGTTTGCAATCAATTATGTCTTTTATGCTAATTCAAAAGTGTTTATGGCTTACTTTTTTAATGTGGAGTCTATCTATTCAGTCATTTAATTTACACATAATTTGTATAAAACTATGGATAAATAATTTATTAATCAACAACCAATTTCGAATATCTTTAAATCGTTAAATTTGTAAATTTGCATCTACATCTGGCAACCTCGATATAACGTCACGGAAAGTTAGGGAGTTTATCTTTGAGCAGTACCTGTTCATTGTTAACCGATGTTAATAAGTGATCTACGAAAGAGGCAAATAATAACTCAAGACCTCACACACGGCTGTCTGATCCCCTGAAAGAGGGAGAGCCTATACTATAGTAACCAAACTGCTGATAAACATAGATAAATAGATAGATAATGCTTTATTTGTACACCAAATTTTACAGAAAATATGATACATAATGGGTGTAGCATTGAAAATGTACAAAGAGCGGCCTTATCGGTTAAAGCAACCTCTTCCAGGCAACCTTAGTATGGACTAGAAAGATTTTAATGAACGAAGGTAATCGTTGGCATATAACGAAAACATGATAATTCAAATGAAAACATTTAAATTAAGAAGATTTCTAAATACACACATTTTATAGTTAAATTATACCCAGATACAGAACAAATGATCGTACTCATCGCACAATTATTTGTCCTGGGTGGGAATCGAACCCATAACTTCTGACTCGGGGTCAGAATCACTGTCCACTAGACCAACAGACTCATAATGTGTAAAATCACTTTTTTCCTCTTTGGACGATTCTTAGAAATCATTTTACAGGTTTAAACTAAATACGTAAGTGTCACGCATTACGTTTAAATTTCGTAGAATAAAATTGTTTTTGTTTTTAAATTGTAATGTTGTTCCCTACTAACCCGTTTAGCTTTCTAGGTGAAATTGTCATCACCCATACATTTCTCTGTTATTTTCTTCTACAAGGTTTAATTACACTTCGTCTTTCAAGAAAATGTTCAATGATATATTAGAATTTGGGCTATAATGCGTTTTTAGTTTCTTACACTAGCCAGTATATATCTGTCACGGTATAAACTTATGCATCGTGACATAATTATGCTAGGACATGACAGATCAACATATGCTCGGAGAGCACGTTAAGCCGTCGGTCCCGGTTGCCATATAAACACCTGTGGCATTCGTAACGGGTAGTTGGAGCCCTTTTTTTTTTTTTTTTTGTTGACGGGGCGGGAAAATCCCTTTGGATCTCCGGCTCCTCGGGGACGCAGGAGCCAGGAGTATGTGGTGTTTCCACTAACAACCACCCTGACAGCCGGTCTCAGGCGCCCTACTCTGGGGGGGACCCGGACCATGTTATTTCAGGTCCACCCTGGATCTACGCCGCGCCTATCCAGGCCCTATCCCGGGGAAAGCAGGCTTCCCCACGCCTATCGGCCTAATCTGCCACCAGAGGTCCCCACTCTCTGGCAGCCTGCGGCCACGTCGACGGCTGATACCGCCGCTGACGTCCTCTACGCTCGAGATCGGCCCTCTCCCGATCCCGTTCAGCGGTCTCTTTCTGGAGCATTACAGCTTCACAGAAAGAGAACACTGCGCCCCAGCCCTCCTCACCCGCCAGCATGGCAGCAATGATTGCTGGCGGGGACAGGTCTCGTCCGATTTGGTCGACTAGGACCTCGCGTTCAGACGCCCACGCGGGGCAATCTTCCCGCGTATGCTGGGCGGAGTCACAGTCGGCTGCGCAGTGCTGGCAGCTGTCGGCTGGCGGTGACGCGACCTCCCTCCCTACCTACACAAGCTTCGAGGCGTTGGCGCGCATTCCGCGGCTGCTCCAGTTGCGCGCGCCACTGCGCCAGTGCCTGTCGGTGAGCGCTCTGCCGCATTTCGAGCTCGTCCTGGTCTTCCCCACCC
Organism: Callimorpha dominula; assembly: GCA_949752705.1. Lineage (NCBI taxonomy): Eukaryota > Metazoa > Arthropoda > Insecta > Lepidoptera > Erebidae > Callimorpha > Callimorpha dominula. The sequence continues at coordinate 4,225,343 of OX456991.1, forward strand.
TCACCCTCACGGCGGATCGCGCAAGTCTGATCATAGACCCTCGCGTCCATATCCGCCAGGATATCAAAAGGCGGGAAACGTGCCAGGACTGTCGCCACCTCCGACGAAATTGTGCGGTAGCCTCGTACGATTCTAATGGCCGCTACCCGCTGCGCTTGATTGAGCTTAGCTCGGCAGCGGGAGGAGGCCCATAGGCGTTCGGCCCATATCGGCGCTCCGTAGAGGGCCATGGATCGTATCACCGCACAATAGAGGCGGCGAACTTCCTCCCGCGGACCCCCTAGATTAGGTAACAGCCTCTGTAGGGAGCCCGCCACCCCACGAACTCGAGGGATCATAAGCTCGAAATGCTCCTCGAAGCTCCAACGGCTGTCCAGGGTGAGGCCGAGGCATTTAATGTACCGCCCGACCTCGACCTCTGTTTCCCCCACTCTAATAAGTGAGTGGGTGGGAACTGCGTTTCCTGTGAAACCACAGGGCTTCTGTCTTATGAGGTGCAACCCTTAGACCCAGACCGCTGATCCCTTGGACGACACAAGCCACCCCTAACTCCATGCCCCCCGGTAGTTGGAGCCCTAAAAAGTCCGACAACTTAGTCTAACCAATGAACTTTGATATCGCCTAGTACTTGGGTTGTGGAGGTCTAATGGCAGTCGCTTCAAGTAAAATATCGTAGTTCTACCGTATCGTAGTTAGACTGAAAGCCAACCCCAAATTAGTAAGGAAAAGGCGCGGAGGATGATGACAGATCAACATACATATACACTGGACGCGTGTAGCTTGATGTAGTCGTATTCACGTAATTTTTGAATTGGTAACACATATTGTTTTAAACGTTTGGCTAACTGCTTTTGTTCTACAAATAAACTTTAAATATTCAAAATTTTGTATTCCTATGTGTGCGCATTTGCTTAAAAAATACAAAGCATTCTCCTCGCCTATTAATATACATATTGTATTATATGTGAGATATTAAAATAAAAAATCACTGTTTTATATTGATCAGGAATATTATTGTGGATTCTGTTTTAATTACATCTCAAGACGATTTGTCCTCACTGCAGCGCAGTGGTGACAGGTGGGACTCAATTTCCTGCTAGCGAACGAGTGCAGGTACTTTCAGAAGCGAAGGAAAGGGTCACGTGCTGCCGCCCTGCCCACTCGATGATGACCGGCTGGAGCATCTCCACGGCGGCAAAGCCAGCACGTGGAGCCTCCAGCCGGGACGACCAACGGGCCATCATGGCTCGGCGAGCGGTATCACGCCACTCACGTACCTCTTCGGGCGGGGGCTACTGCTGCAGCCCGCCCGGAACTCAGTCGTCCGCTAATAAACTTCGGCGAGCACTTCCGCCTCTAAATCGACACGGTGTGGTATCCGCGTATAGCTCTAACCGCCATAACCCTCTGAGGGAAGGGTTAGGGCCTCCGGTAACCTCACTCACTCGGCGAAAAACAACTAAGCATTGCTTCACTGCCAGTTTTCTGTGAGGCCGCGATATCACTCCGGTCGAGCCAGAAAATACATGCCGAAGCATGGCTCTCCCACAATAATATTTAAAATTAATTAAAATAAGATTACCTTTTATATCTAATTAACATTTTATATCTAGCTGACAACAGATATACTATTTTAAAACAAAAATATTTTTGGTATAACAAAAATACTGACTTGCACACTAAATTATCAAGTTACAATGGAATTTCAAAATTTATTTCTAACTTGCTTTACAATAATATAAGTATGTATGTACGACCAAATTTAATTTCACAGAGAGTACATTTAGGCTAGGTTAGAACTGCGACCACAACGCACGAGCCGAGCGAGCGAAGCGAGCGTGCCGCGGCAGCTGCCGGCGAGTGCCAGAACCGAATTCTATTGTAAAATCTAAAATTTTTGTAACAAACATTCCATATTTTTAACACTCGATGTATTAGATAATACATTTCCATTAAATAGTTATCATATTTTATTGTGACTCAAAAAAAATTATTAGATTTACTTTTAGATAACAGATGGTAAATCAGTTCACGTAGTAAATCAGTTTTGTTTTATCTATTAAACAGTATACTGAATTTTATAATAATATTCAAAAATTATAGCACCTTTGTATTAAAAGATTAATATTATTTTACTGAACCTCTACTCTACGTCTAGAGAACACGAGCGAGTGAGACGTGTTATAAACACACACCAGTATATGTCCATCTGAGCGTGACGGTCACTCGAGTCCAATACTTTTCTCCATTCCACAATTGCACAACGACGTGTTATATATTTGTAAACATGGATCTGAGCACATACATGTATGTCACATGTATGCGACGATCACGCGAGTTCAGTTCTTTTTCCCCAACCCAAAAGTGCACAAGGTGCCTAAAAAGATTTCACTTCGAAAACTTATTTTATCATCAAGATAATCTTATGTAAATAAACTTTGTCATTTATAGCAACTTATTTGGACGCATAGTTGAGGAGATAAAGGCAAATATATATAGTCGTTGATACGTATAAAATCAGAGTGGCGCTTGATCGCGCTTTCTGCGTTTCGATACGAGAGAGGAGTTGACGTCTGACGATGTGTATAGGGTACTCGAGCGGCTCACTCGCGCAGTCTGCTCCTTACTCAACGCAACTATGCACTAGTGATTTTTCGTAAGAAAAATTGAACATTCGATTAAAATTTTTCAGTTTTTTTTTAGTTACGATCCAAACTACTATGCCCTAAGTGCCATACAAAAAATCCCGAAAGCCGCGGGCACTGCTAGTAATTAATAATTTTCGGTAGATACTGAAATTTGTTTACATTAAATTTTATACTTAATTCTCTAGCTCTAGATTATACTTTAATTAACGCTTTATCATGTTCCTCCTTTGTTTTTCCAAAAATGAAAATCATACATATAGATAAAGATGTTATCTATATCTTTAAAGCAAGTTTTACAATTTTCTTGAAAACGTTCAGCTGAAACATCAAGACCAAAATTTAGCACATTAAAATTATGTTTCTAATATAGAAGAGAATGTACATATTTTTTTACTATCTTCAGAGAGTTGAATTTGGTGAAACGATTCTTTTAAATCAAAAAACAGAAAAAAACTTTGCATTACTTACCTTAGCTTTAAGGTCATTGTATGCAGGTATTTCAAACCAAGAGTACTATGTGTATTGTGGGGCACACATTACTAGCATTTTTGTATACCCCTGACCCCTAAACGCTTGTGTTAGGAGTGGGTTCGTATCGGTAGTGTACGGTGCAAAACCGCAAACACTCGATCGTAAATCCGACGATTTAGCCATGGTGCTACCGCCGCTTTTTAAATTTACTATGGGTTCAGTTCAAAGAGTTCAGCACAAAAACTTGGTCCATTATTTAAATAATTATTTAAATATATTACATATTTGTTTAAAAACCTGAATAAGTTCCCACGACCCTAGCACAGCCATCTATAGCGATGATCATACATCCATATATTAAATACAATATTTACATAAACAAGACCTGAATATTTCAATCATGACATAATGTTCTTAAGAAACCTGTTGATTGTTTTTCGGTTTAATTATTGATGTGCTTAAATTACTGTTTTTTTTTTGACAAAATTCAAGACAACGATTTTATTGCATAAATTCAAATGAATGGATTATGATATGTGTTTCTGGTTGCATGGATGTTGTTAATACAACGAGCAAATTCTTAACACTGTCGTTTTTGTATTTTTTTACGGGTGGAAACCCCCTCGGGTACCACCTCGCACTCGGCGAAGTGGCTATGTCGGAATCGAACCGACTAAAACCACACGGTGATCCGTCACGGGTGTCTATGGCCGGGGGCTCAGGTAAAACCTAGGAAGGAACTCCCTGAACCCCCAACAGACTTGACCACCTGTCCACAAGGCAGGCAGTCTCACAGTCGTGTCCCCCTTCAGTTTACACACGTCACGCCACCGTCTCTGGCCTATTTTCTTCTGTTTTGGCGCCGAGTTTACCTTCTCAGCGCCTTAAGGCCAGCGCTCATGGAGGCCTTAGGTCATTAAGTGCCATGCGGCGCCTGGTGCGTCCTCTGCGTGACGGGAGAATGCTAGTCCTCTTCCGTTCCCTTTCCGCCGCCTCTTTGGCGTACATCACCTCCTCGCAAAATGAGGTGGCGGAAACCCACGCGCTCTCGCTTTGTACCATAGCTAGCACCATGGTCTCTAGCGAGAGGCTTCCCACACCTAGAGCTGTCTCAAGGTCATCGCGCTGTTGGACCCACGCTGGACACTCTACTAGGATGTGGAGTACAGTATCCTCAGGCCCCCCATGTGGACCTAATATTGTCCCTTCGAGTGGTCCTAATACCGTACCCTGGAAGAAGATATTTAGAAATTCGTCTTACTCACAAGGATATTTTTTGTAACTTTTTTAGAAGTAAGTAAGTACTCTTTATTGTACACCGAATACATTTGTACATTAAAAAAAACAACTTAAAATGCACAATGGGCGCCCTTATCACAACAAGCAATATCTTCCAGAAAGATGCCAATAGAAAAACACTACATTCTAATTTATAGTTATAGCTGGTGTGAAACCTTTCTAAGTTACCTACGGCTTAAACAACAAAAAGCTTTACTCAGAACAAAAAGAGAAAAATGGATAAGATGCACCAAATATTTCCAATAGATGCACGAGGATTGCGTTGACAATCAAGGATCTAAATTTATTTGTACAATTTGACTGGAGAATTAAAAATTCCTTATATATACGAAAGCTTAATGAAAGACTGATTAAATATTTTAACGATTAATTTTAATAATAAAGAAGTGTTCTTCCAATCTTTGACGTTTTATTTATTATTTTATACGTAATAAATTTTTTTCTACTATTGTTTAGCATTTAAAACTTTTAAACTAAAAATTAAACCGACGAAAGAAGAAGGGCACTGAAAAACGAAAAATAAACTTGTTAGCCTAACTAAACTCCTACATTAATGTAAATACTTAAATAATTTAAAAAATAACTTAAAACATTTACTGACCTTGGTTGGTCTAGTGGTTAGTGAACCTGACTGCTAAGCCAGAGGTCGTGAGTTCGATTCCCACCCAGGACAAATAATTGTGTGATGAGCACGATCATTTGTTCTGTGTCTGGGTGTAATTTATCTATAATATGTATGTATTTAGAAGTATATAAGTATGTTTATCAGCAGTCTGGTTACCATAGTACAGGCTCTGCCTAGTTTGGGATCAGACGGCCGTGTGTGAGATGCGTGGAGCAATTATATTATTATTTTTATTAATTTTAAATTGGCGCCAAACATAGAACGAACGAAATACCACTGACTGTTTAATCTCGAAACTACAGAAAGTAATAATGCAACAACCTAACCCCACTACATACTTAGTAGAGATCACCTAGTGGTTGATTTTAACAGTAATTTATTAACTTTAAATGTTTTGTTTTATATCGTTGACCAGTACAACTTGAACTGTCATTGTAAAGACTTTTGATACCATGACAGGTCAACATACTCGTATATACAGCTTTTTATGGCCATTTCCTCATAATTTTCAATTCATGTGTGTTATATTATATGTATGATTAAACATTTTAGCTTTCAGTACTTCTGCAAATAAACTTTAAGTATTACAAACTACACATTCCGTAAAATTTGCTTAAGAAGGGGTTAAGGGGGGGGGGGGGGGGGGAAGGGGTACAAAGAATTATGTTCACGTATTAACATATAGATAGATTGTCAACATATTATCAACCAACCTGTAACTAATATTCATGCCTGCCTGATTATATATTTTATACATTCTAATAAAATGTATATAAAATCGAACGCGTGCAAGAAGGTAGCTTTCTTGTAGACAAAATATTAATTTAAATTCTCTCAATTTACTATACTCGTAGTGCCTTACGTTAGTATATTAAGTTTATGGCCTATACAAATACAAACACTTGAAGTCTCGTGACTTAGTTATAAATAAAATGGTCGTTAATTTTTTGAAATATCAAAGTAGGTATTGTAAAATAATTGGTAGTGACTAATACATTTGAAGTCCTAATGGAACTGGAATGTAAATGATTTGACGACCGTTACCAAAAAAATAATGTATTCATATTATTAGCTGATGCAAGATAGTATTTCTATTATAATTAAATCTTTAAATAATTAGGTAACATTAATAATATGGTTATCTAACTGACAAAGTCGACGAAAATTGCATTTTTACAGGAAATACAACTATGCAGTTGAACTTAAAATGCAATTTTAAGTTCAACTGCATAGTTGTATTTCCTGTAAAAATGCAATTTTACAAGTCGGTCTCGATCTCCCAGGTACTATCCCTTAATCATAATTAAAATTTATTCATTTGATTTCCTGTTGTCCTATTAAATGTTCCTGTGTCAAATGTCTGGGAAGAATTGTGGAATTGCCGTTTGCGTCTTGAGTTCCATCGTGGCACCACTAAAACTTGTAAAGATCGATGATGATCTGATGATACATAATCTGATCCATACCTTAACTTATTGAGTAGATACAAAAATGGAGAGATTCCGAATCAAATTGCCATTTGCGATAAAAATTGGATTCTATACGACTCTCAAAAAAGTATGCCGTACAGGGGAAGTATGTAAAACGTCCCAAACGCAAATGGAGACAAAAGCTGTTCGTGAGTTTATGATAAACTGGATAAAATGATGATGAACGTCTTGTCAATTGATTTAGTGTGCTTCATGGAAAAACTAATCGACAGAATATACAATGAACGATACAAGTGACGGCTGAAAACTCTCCATTATCCACCTAGACGTGGCGCCTACTAATTAATTTAAACTTTGTAGTTCAGATAACTTTTTACAAGGAAAACAACAAATGGGATGAGCCTGTAAAAACGTGTTTAAAGAGTTTGTCGTTTATCATCGTCAAGAATCGTGAACTTCTATTAAAATTTCAAGTTGCGATTTATTAAAACTTATATTTTTATTTAAAAAAAATATTTTTTTTTTCTGTTTAAAACAGCAGCTTTGTAGGGAAGGTCTTACTATAAGAAATGTAAACTATTAGACTAGAAACAATACTACTTATTCAGCAGCATATCTAACACATGTTGTCATTGTCAATGTATTTAAAATTTCTAATGTAAGTCTACTAACTACGCCTAAGCCTCGTACCAGAAGTGCATGGTGTTTAAATAAATAAATTTCTAATTTATCACGTTGACGTACAATGTCACATACAAAGGAAGCAAGCTAATACATTTAGTAAACACAGACATTCAAATGGTATGTACATGTAAGTTTTCAAATTTATCAAAAGTCACATGATGTGGAGTGTGTGTTTTAACCATAAACTAGTTTACTAAATTTAAGGTTTCAACAGTTCAGCTAATGTTACAAAATATATAAAAAAAATAATTATAAAGAAATCTAGGATTATGCGCTAGGAATGGTAATATTATGTTAAAATTATTTTTTGCCACGTACCACTACAGTATGATTACATTCTTATTTTAATTTTATTTTAAATGTTATGTCATGTTTTTCCATGTCTTATTCCATGTTTCTGTAAAATTTTCCTGCGAAATAAGAATTAGTAAGTAAATAATTTGTTTATAGCATCACAAATGCGTGTACAGAATCATTGTTTAATCCCACTAATATTATAAATGTGAAAGTTTGGATGGATGGATGTTTGTTGTGAAAAAAAAGGAGGTTCTCGACAGCATATAATATATATATTTTTTTTACTATACTCCAAACCATTTTGATTGGGGTTAAGTTACAATGATATCGAGGCCAGTAGCCAACTTTCAATGTGCATATTATATGATGTACCTACCAGTCACGTTGACAACTAATGTAATATTATTTAGAAAAATGTAGTCCAATCCCTGAAACTTTGTTTCCGACAAATACTTGAATATATTTCTAGCCACTTTTCTCTCACAACTATGAATAGTTTTTTGGCATTTTGGTCTGGTCAGGCTTTAAAATAACATTACTTTTTGTACATACTATATTTTTATAGAAAAATTGTTGTTTGCTAATCATAACATTTTCTAGAAGCTAGAGTATGAAACGAAACGAACCGGGTGCTATGGCGCACATTGGGAGAGGCCTATGTCTAGTACTGGACTACAATAGGCTAATTGATTGATTGTATAAAACGGAGTAGGTAATGGTGACAATTCTTGTTGATACGGAAATCTAATTATATTCCTGTCGAGTTCCATCGTGTATTTTGTCGATAGCCATCCAACATTTTATATTTATTATCTTTTCACGCTTTCATGCGTAAACACGTATATTGTGCAAATACTATTTTTTGTATCTAAGTCCGAAATGGGAAACAAAAATATAGACTTGGAAAATCAAAATGTTAGTATTTGTGTTAGGTGAATATTACCTTGTGTTGATATTCAGTGTTATTATTATTTATTTAATTGTAACTTTTTGTATCAGTAACCCTGTTATTTATAACAAAAATACTACTGAAAAAGATAAAAATTTTGAATGTCTCTTCCCAGAGTGTGACAGAAAAACTAAATAAAAACTCGGTTCATGATGCCGATGTTTTGGAAAGAATACTATCACATGTTGGTAGCATGGGAAGATATCAGCTATTGCTCATTATTGGAATGATGCCTTTTGGCTACACCTACGCCTTCCTTTACTTTGTGCAAATATTTATAACTGTGACACCGCAGAACTATTGGTGTAAAGTTCCTGAGCTGGCCAATTTAAGTATGGACTTAAGGTAAGTGATCATACTAATTTGCGAAAACAAATGCTTAGCAACTATTAATATGTCTCAAACTCCTAAAGTCTTGAAATAAATTGAGTGATCCAAATTCTTAAGCGACTACTAGTACGGTTTTTGCAACTATCCCTCAGCTATAAGTATCTTGTGCATCACATATACCATTTTGCACAAGTTATCTGCTTAGATATAGGCAAAGCTTTCGACCGGGTTTATCACATAAGTTTTCTATCGGAGATTAATTAACCTTGTACCATTAAAAATATTCCAGGCGAAATTTATCAGCACCTGGTGCCGCTACAGGCAGCTGGGACCACTGCATGACTTTTGATACAAATTGGACAGAAGTGCTCAATACTTTGATTGTGCCGCCGCCAAAGACGCCACTGATACCGTGCCAACATGGCTGGGAGTTCGAGTTTAGCGATATACCTTATGAAACTGTTTCAACAGAGGTAAGTTTACAATATTTTAAACATCCCTTAACTTGTGATTCTACAGAAATATTATGTTTCAACACCTTATAAATAGTAAATATTTTTGTACAGTTTAGGCCTACAAAACCTACTTATAATACAGAAACCGTATTTGGAAACTGGACTGAAAACTTTAAAACAAATTGCCCTTAAAAATTGAAAACCCGATAAAGCTAATATTTTGCAAGAGAGAGGACTGACTTAAATTAAACTATAAGTCTTTAATACTAAGTATGCTGATGGAATGTCGAGATTTTACAAAAATGTCTGCGTAAGAAAATAAAAAACAAAATCATTGACATTGACATGAAAATTCATAAAATTTTGTTGAGAAATGTGCACCTACACCAAAGAAGAAGAAAAAAATAAAAAACTGTTAGTCGTAGGACTGTCGATCGAACAATAGGTCGATCAGCAATGAAGTAATCCCACTTTCAAATCGCTGAAAAACTTGCTCTAAATGTTGTCTACGCATAATAGGATTATCAGAAGTAATTAAAATATCATCGAGAAAACAGAATAATAAATCTAAACCTTTTAAAACTGTATTATTCATAAAACGCTGGAATGTTTGTGCAGCATTACGTAAACCGAATGGCATTCTTGTAAATTCATATAAACCGAGAGGAGTAATGACTGCAGTTTTTTCAATATCATTTTCAGCTACTGGTATACAATTATAGGCTCTATTTATATCTAGTTTAGAAAATATTCTCTTATTTGCTAGTACATATGTAAAGGACTTGCCCAAGGGCTATTACTCGGTCTACAAATCCTTAACTCTTGCATTATTTTAAATTAATTTTTGGCTTTTACATACCTGTCGGATGGTAGCTGTCTGGCTCTCGCGTATACTGGGGGTCCCGTAGTCTCTATATGATGATTCATCCCATGCTTTGGTATCTCCTTATATGAAATAGGTTTAGTTAAATCAGGGTGTCCGGTAAGGGACAAAGGAAACAGTTTGGAAGTTGTATAAGATGTAATTCCATTTAGTTACAGGGTAAATGTTTCGTCGTCTCCATCTTGGTGTAAGTAAAAAATACAAGTCATTATGCTTCACTAGTGTCGGCACGTTCCGACCATAGACTATGATAAACATCGACAATTTAGTCGAGTCGCGTAGACGGCCCGAACATCCTCCCGGGCGTTGAAAGACGTCGAAAAGGCGTTGAGAGGTCTTTCAAGAGCATGCTGTTGGTAGCAGACATATGCGATTAAGGGCTCTGCGCATTAAGCCTTGGGCAGTGTTGATATCCGCGACACGTGGTAGTCCGTCGGGTCCGTAGAATAGCTTTTCTATTCTGCCAAGGCGCCAACATAACGGAGGTGTAGAGTCTTCTTTGATAAGGACCAAAACAATTAGTTTTAATTCTGCAGACTTGGTTCGCCATTTGGTTCGTTGCTGCAGTTGGGCAATGTACTCGTTCGACCAGCACTTCCAAAAATGTTGCCTGGCCTGTTCTAGGCGTCTGTAGCTGTCGAGACGATTGAAATTGGCATCTAGGAGACATGGTGACGGAAGCGAGGTAAGAGGTCTGCCGATCAGAAAGTGCCCCGGGGTAAGAGGAGAAAAGTCATTGGGCGAAGAACTAAGAGGGCATAGAGGACGACTGTTTAGGATTGCTTCTACTTGGGTAAATATAGAAGATAGTTCCTCAAACGTCAGGTAAGTGTTTTTTAAGGACTCTATTGATATGCCTTTTGGCTGCGGCGACTCCGGCTTCCCACAGTCCACCAAAACTAGGAGCGTATGCAGGTGAGAAGCGAAATTCCATTCCTTGACCAGCTGCAAAATCAACTAGAGAGTCTTTGTATGTTTTAAATAAGTCTTTGATCTCTTTCGCGGCTGCTACGTAGTTTTTACCATTGTCACTGCAAATCAAGTTTGGAATACCGCTACGAGCAATGAACCTCTTATAGGTTAATAGTAGAGCATCTTTAGAAAGTGAGCTTACGGCTTCTAAGTGATAACATTTATAACATTCATATTATTTAAAAGATCTCTGTGATATAGTTCTATTTGCTGATGATACGTCACTTATTTTTAAAGTCGATCGTAAGAAAACAGTTTTTGACTATGTGAATAGGGCACTAAATGATGTATTGTATTGGTTTTCAACTAACAATCTCCTACTAAATTCAAATAAAACAAAGTGTGTGAGATTTACTATGCCAAATGTAAAACAGCTAGGTACTAATTTAACTCTAAATAATGAAATGTTAAGTATTGTAGACTCAACAGTATTCTTAGGAATTACATTAGATAGTAAACTACAATGGGGAGCCCAGGTAGATAGCCTTGCAGGTAGGCTTAGTTCGGCAGCTTATGCAGTTTGGAAGATACGTCAGCTCACTGATACGGACACAGCTAGGCTAGTTTATTTTAGCTACTTTCACAGCGTCATGTCCTATGGTATACTACTTTGGGGCAAGGCGGCTGATGTTGAAACGATTTTTATTCTCCAAAAACGAGCCATCCGCTCCATATACAATTTAGGTGCTAGAGTCTCTCTTCGAGAGTTGTTTAAGGATATAGGTATTTTAACTGTTGCATCACAGTATATTTTTGCAAATATTATGTTTGTTAGGCACAACATTAATGACTATAAGAAAAATAGTGATATACACAATATTAATACAAGAAACAAGTCTAGACTCGTTGGTACCTATCATCGCTTACATAAAGTACACAACTCGTTCGAAGGTCTTGGTATACGTTTTTATAACAAAATTCCTATACATGTTAGCGACCTTCCTGTAGATAAATTCAAGCAAACTGTAAAAAATCACCTTATTAGGAAATCCTACTATACGATCAACGATTATCTAAACGACAAACAGTCTTGGGCTTAAGGTGTCATTAGGTATATACACACAAACTTCTTTGTCTTATAATTAAGCTAAATTATTAACAAACCATTGTCAGTTGAAAGTAATGCGTGACGTTTATTATGGTAATTTGACTAGTAGTGATTTTTATCAGTATCTCGACTATGGTTCGTCATGCTCACTAAAATGTCATTGCTTGCGGCGTCGTCATGGGGCGGGTCATTTCTTTCCCTCTGATATGGCGAAGGAGATGATGGCTGGTCCATGCGTCATACTCGTGAACGGGTGCTGCTTGGGGTGACTGGTCGGCCTAGTCAGCGATGCTTTAGCCTATACTATTATTTTGGTTCGTTCAACTGCAACTCTAGCCTCTTAATCCAGTCACGAATTATTTTTAACTGTAGATTTTGTAATTGAATGAAGGTAGATGTGCACCTTGAATGATTTCTATGTTTAATAAGTTCAAACCTTCAACGGTATCACTGCCTGATTTTTATTTTTTAGTACGTTAGCTTTTGGAGCATTTCAATAAATTGAAATTCAGGTGGCATCAGCTTGCATCCTGTTTACCTTTCGTGTAACACTAACACTATTGTACCTGAAGATCTGACTTTTAAAAAGAGTGGCCATGAGTTTCTTTGCCAGTATTCTTCTCATAAGGCTCTACGCATTTTGGAAACTGGAAGTTATAGATCGACACAAGCAGGCAGTAGATTTTGGTGTTTTCACCTAATTTACCTCGACAATCCAGCACATGCTGTGGCGTCTGTTTGCGCCGATCTATGATTTTAACTCTAGCTTCAATTTAACGTTCATAAATGTCACTTAGTGTCTTAAATGAATAAATGATTTTAAATTTGAATTTGAATTGAATCGAAAACACACAAAAATGCATAAGTAGCATTTTGTTATTTTACATGCGCGACCTTTGCGGTCAGTTATTAGGAACGGTCCTGCAAAATCCGTACCTACGGCACGAAACGGAAAATCTGGTTCTACACGTTCCGGCGGGAGAGTTCCCATTATTTGGGACATAGTCTTCCCTCTAAAGCGACGACAAATGACGCATTCTTGATAGACGCGTCTTGCTAAGTTTCGACCACCGATAGGCCAGTAGCGTTCGCGTACTGAAGCGAGCATCTGTTGAGGACCAGCATGGAAAAATCTGTTGTGTTCGTGCTGAAAAATCAGTTTAGTCAGGCGATTGTCCGATTTTAAAACGATAGGATGTCTCTTGTCATATGAATATAAAGATGTGTCAATTCGGCCACTAACTCCAAGAATTCTGGTAGAGTCTAGAAATGGATTGAGAGAGATTATAGCAACTTGGGATTTTAAAGGTTTGTCATTAGATAAAAGCTCTATCTCCTTAGAGAATGACTCGCGCTGTAACATCTTAATTAAGTGGGTCATGGCAATTTGTCTTTCGTCAGTCGATAAGGGACCAGTAAGTTTGTTTGTAGGGTGTCTAGAGTTGTGTATAAATCTTAGCATTCTTGCTAAAACATTTTGTATGAAAGGTAGACTAGAATATTTATCGATATCTATAAGTTTGTCATCGCACGTAAGGGCAGCCTCCCCGACGAAAGTGGGCTGTGCTTTCATTTCAGGCAAATCGACTGCGTACGATGGTACTACAGGCCTCGTTTCTTCAGGTTGCATAAGAAAACTAGGTCCATGCCACCATAAACGATTGTGTACTTGATCAGGATCAACACCACGACTAACAAGATCAGCTGAATTGTCCGTTGTTCAAATCTTTCGCCACTGTGAAGAGTCAGTGAGATCGTTGATAACAGCTACTCGGTTCGCGACAAATGCTTTAGTTTTGTTCGTAGACCTAATCCACCCTAATACGACGCTAGAGTCGGTTCAATATATTAGTCGCAAAATTGAAAGTCTTAATGCTTGTATGACTGTATTGGCTAGCTGACAGCCAAGTACAGCGGCACAGAGTTCTAGCCTGGGTATTGTTTGTACCTTGCTGATGGAAGTCACTCGAGACTTGGCACAAACTAGAGAAACGGTAATGTTACCATCAGCATCAAGAGATCTTAGGAAGATTATAGAGCCAAAAGGCATATCCTTTTGAGACGCATCGTTGAAACAGTGAAGTTCTATTTTCGGCCCTAGGGATTGTTGATTTGAACCTATAATGTCCCAGAACAAGTCTGCTCCGATGAGCATATCAATCGGACCTGATGAGAATATCGATAACGGTGTTCTAACAACGACTAAAGCCTGTGTGGAATATTCCAAAGGTACGTCGCTTGCGGCACTATACTCAGAATTACATGTCAGCATTAAACCACCACATATCTATTTAATACCTTTAAACGAGCAATTCTTGTATATATGTATACAACGTATAAAAAATGTATAATCTGAATCTAGGAAACGGCTCCAACAATTTTGATGAAATTTTGTATAAAGATAGAGTTTTGCATTTTAAGTTCAACTACATAGTTGTATTACCTGTAAAAAGAATTTTACAAAAAAGAATAATACGATTTTACAAAAAGCTACCGAGCTAAGCTCGATCTCCCAGGTACTTTTTTATTTTAAGCAAATTTACTGATCCGATTGCAATCTAATGATATTCATGAATTCAATAATTAAATCAATGATTGCGTGTCGGCGTCACTATGCTTATGTAAAAAAACAACGTTGATGATTAGGCATGTCTGAATCAGGTTTAGGAAGGGCCTGAGGTTTTAATTTAGTGAAATAAATTTTGAATGACGTAAGTCAGACCAGCACTTCCGGCTATTTGCCTGAACCTTGCACAGAACCGATGGTCAAAAAAATTTGCAAACAGTTTGTCAGGGGCACAGAAAAGGACTTTTCATTTCGTTTCCTAAGATATGGAATGTGTGGTTTAATGAGCAACCCAGGCTACTTTTGTTTTAGAATTCGGATTCAAAAAAACAAAATAATGTATATAAATAAATAAATTGAAGTATCTGTTTGTAATAACAAATTAGCAGCTTTTTGGCTGACAAGAAAATCCAAAAAATCTTTCAAGTGAGAAGTCAACTCGTGTAGAGAAGGTTTCATTTTATCCCAAGAACAAACTTAACATTGTAGTTGAAAAACGTGTTTTCCTATACATTCCAACTACAAATGTAAGTTTGTACGCATAATTTTAAGAGATTCGCCATGTTATTTTAAGACCATAGACTTATTATAGGATTTCCTGTAATCTATGAGTATGAATCATTTTGGCTCATGAAATCGTACATTAAACATGGTGTATAAAGTAATTTTTTAATAATATTAAACTTTATTCAGATTCCGGACGAATACGGACGTATTATGTCCGTTGTCTCGAAATGACCAGGATAGACAGAGTGATTCATGAGGAAGGTTGAGGTGTATAATTTGTTAAGATTTTGTGTAAATTGATTGAAATATGTTGATGATTGTTGAAGATATCTTTGCTACCCGTGTGACGCCGCGGCGGGTAGCTAGTGTTAAATATTTGTCACAATATCATATAATTTATACATTACGACAAACGCAGCACAGTTGGTAAGGAAAATAAATCAAGTATTTTATTTTTCTCTAATTTATGTATTACAGCGCTACTATCTAATAAAGCAGTTTCATATCGGCTACGGAGTAAGGTCATAAATTAACAAAGAGGATTTCCCTACTTTGTGATTGGTAGAAAAGTTGTGTTAGTAACACATGAATGCCCTGAATGTTATTGAACACAACATTTTTATATTTTTTGTTACAGAGAGAATGGGTGTGTGATCAAGCTAGCTATGCGCCAACCGCTCAATCGGTGCTTTTTGGTGGATCTATAGTGGGCAATATAATGTCTGGATGGTTAGCTGACCGCTTTGGCAGAGTACCCGCCATCATAGGTATGAATATAATAGATTCTTTGTCTTTTTTGGCTTATTTATTGTTTCATTTACATGGGCCGTAGCAGTTTTGCTTAGATTAGAACTGTAACTGGGGAAAGACCTGCTCCTTAACGTGATCAATCAATACTACTAGCATCATGTTCTATTCTTTTGATATGTAATGTTACAAGAGCTTCATGGAGAATGGGGTACTGGCTTGGAAAACCTTTAAGTGGTGTACGCTGGGCAACAACATTTTTAACGAATACAGAACTCGAGCAGAACTGCGTCAACGCGTTTTTAACACCTAAGAAACACTCACTATGTGTGACTCACCACTATACAAAAATCCGAGGCGTATTTGACGCGCGGCCAACGCCCATCATCTGAACATAGTCATTCTCACGCCTGTGTCTCAAAGGGGTAGACAGAAGCGTATTAAACACCCACATTATGCCAACTATAATTTTGGTCCCGCTCACAAAAATTTGGAATTACAGATAAAAAATTTAGAGTATATTAAAATGGATAGGTAGGTAGATAGGAGGGAAGGTAATTGACAGAAAGAGATAGTGATTACATAGATGGATTTGGGAGCGTAAGCAAGCAAGCTGTTCACAGTGGTTTAACACACTTTCCCACCGAGCAGGCAATACGAAGCTTTGTGTCCATGCCATGTTGGCGTCGGCACATCGCAATCCCCATAGTAGTGACGTGGTTATATCTCGCGGCTCCGATGGGAGCCGATGGCCACTCGGACTCGAAAGAAGAAAAACTCTATAAAATACCAAGCCGAACCCCGGGTTCTGTGCGTGGGGGTTTGCAGGGTGGTTCAGTCGCAAGTGCACTTTGAGCCTCGGTAACCGCTGATCCCTCGGTCAGGCATAAATTTACTCTTACTTGGGTTGGGGATCTTTGACCGTATCAATTTTCATAATTCGCTCGTCAGATCTATAATCTATAAGCTCTTGTAATGGACTCTTGTAAAATCTGTACAAAAAAGAAGGGGGGAAATGAAAAAAACTAAAAAGGATAAAAATACGTTGTTATTAAGGATTTCTGCAGAATCATTATTGTTTCTAGTTTCTAGGTACAATCCAATCTCCTCTAGGTCTGCAGCTAGATGGGTGTCAGTCACTATATTCTTTGCCCGTTTGATCTCCCTGTAATATTTATATATATGTGAAGGTATATATGGATTATTATGATTTTAGGCACAAATTTGCTTGGAGGTATCGGTAGTATAGCGACTACGTTCACAACGGGCACATGGGACTTCATTTTGTGCAGATTCATTGTTGGTCTAGCCTTCGACAATTGCTTTATGCTGGTTTACATTTTAGGTGAGTTGAAAACTTTTACACATCTTCATTTTGTAGAAACACAACCGTTACTGTTGTAATTATAAATTGCGTTAATTTGGGAAAAAATCTACTAAAATATAGATAGAATATTCTTATAGTAAACCATTCATGAAATTCATTGTAACAGATCAGATCAGAGTACAATGGGCGGTCTTATCGCTAATAGCGATCTCTACCAGATATATTTCATTACTTAAGATTATTACTCATTACATTACTTTAAGAAGCTATTTTAGGTACATCACGCTATGATCGGTAAGAGTTGAAATATATGTAATAATATTATGTAGGTATTTATATAATTAGTAGTCTATTTGTAGTAGGTATTTTAAAGTACTTCTCCGTACACGATATTTTTAGTTTTGTTTTGTTGCGATAGATGAACGTACCTACTGGTATTCTCCGCAACCTGATCTTAATAACGCAACATATAGTTATCTGGCAGGACGTCTCACCCCTTGATAAAGGGCCCCCATCGGTTCCAAAACTAGTCGGGCATCCCCGAAATATACACGTGAGTAAAACCGTATATCGTAATTACTACTCACGAAAGTTTTTATTCGAGTATAGTTGTCCGTGTGAAAAACAGTCTTGACGTAATTCGATTCCTACGTGCTAAAATGTGCTTCCGGTGGTTTATTTATTGTTACGGTAAACGATACCTTAATTGTGTGAGGACAAACGTTGAGAACGTTCAACGCTTGATTCCCGGTCACGGTTCGCCAAAGTTTGGGAATTCTGTGAGGCCAAACGGTGAGAACGTTCAGCGCTTGATTCCCAGTCGCGGTTCGCCAAAGTTCGATAATTTTTGTGATTCCAAACGTAGAAAACATTCAGCGCTAGATTCCCTAGCATGGTTTGGTTCATTGATTACTCGTTGAGTAGGAAACCTATGCATATTTTTACTGCTGCGTGAAAGTCGCATCCGATTTGTTGTAGCAGACTGCCGAGAAAGCTCAGTTCTTTTACTAGGCATTTTATTATTGTATGATAGGTAAATACTTTTTTTATTGAAATATATTAGGTAATTAAAGAAATGGCAAAAAAGATTAAAGCAACTTGATTATTTGGTTACTTGAACTTAGGCATGAGCGCTGGCCTGGGGGTAGCGGGTTGGGCTGAACATTACCCCAGCAGAAGCAGGCCTAAGACGGTGGCGCGGCGGGTTCCGCACGCGCCTCTCCCATCTGGACGGGGGGTAGGGCCCCCCTTATCGCACGGTGTGGTCGCCTGCTGATCAGGAGGCCATAGTCTGCAGGGGTTCTCGGAAGCTTCCTTCCTAGGGTATCCCGGGTCCCCTGCAATAGACTCACTTGTGACGGAACACCGTGTGGTTTTAGTCGGTTCGAGTCCGACATACCACTTCACCCTCGGTGAGGTGATGACCCGTGGGGGTTTCCACACGATAAAAAAAGGCAATTAGGTAAACTAAGAAAAAAACCTAAGGTGAATAATTATGTAGTACTAATTTTACAACTGATTAAACACTTAAATTAGAAAAAAAACAACCATTAACAGAATTAGCGACACAATTCAAATTATGTATTTAGATAAGTACTTATGTTGAACGTGTATGAGTACCTATATTGGTAAGTACCTATTTACTTAGTTAAGAAATAAGTGAAAAAATATAGAAATTAAGAAAAACAAAACTTATTACTAACTTAGTTATTTAAAAGTATTTTTATACGATGAGATATCGCAAAAACAATTTAAAAAATGCAGTTCGCTGAACACAACCGTTCCGTAGGGAACCGACTGGCGACTAAGCGTCTGAGTACGCTGAAGCGCACGGCATGGTACCTCAGAAAGTTACCGGTGGCGGGCCAACGCCCTTCCCCGTCATGACCGCCCTTGAAATCAAATGATGTCACGGGCAATTTTGTTTAAAAAGAAAACACTTGTGATGCAAAACGTATTTATTTCGATAGTAAAATAATGCATTATTTTTTAACAAATTTGATTACCATAAAGAACGTTATAGTGAGTCAACCTTCAAAGATAGAAGACCTATGTTCCCAACAAAAAAAAAATTATTAAAATCGGACTACGGGTTAAGTAATTACAACAAAGTACTCATTTTGACTTTCACGAAAAAGTATCTTATGTCCTAACTCGTAGTAAGAACTCAAATAATGCCAAGTTTCATTTGAATCCGTTCAGTAGTAGTAGTGATGTGCGGCCATAATACAAACAGACATACAGACAGACAGACGGACAGACACACAGACAGACAAACAGACACCCAAAAATGAATAAAATTATAGTTTTGGCTTCAGCATCGATTAGACAGTGCCTTTTATGTACAGAATTGGATGTGTTACAATTTTATTAAAAATATAGATATTGGTTAAACAAATGTAACAGAGTAAATACATTTTTTTAAGGAGCATAATATAATACATAAAAATATATTTCATGCTTTCAGTTCTCGAATTTGTGGGGTCCCAATGCCGCACATTGGTAGCAAATCTATTTGTAGCAACAACGTTTGTAATGGGTACTATAATGCTTCCCTGGTTAGCGCTATATATCGCAAATTGGCGTCTACTGCTACAAGTAACGGCACTGCCTATGTTCCTCGTGTTATTCGCGAAATGGTTAACACCTGAGAGTGTCAGGTAAAGTATGACGAAATTATTATAAGCATGTCGCAGGCATCTAGTATAATTAGCCTGTCAGTTATCAGCCTTGAATTAAGCTAGTTGGCTGGAACATACATATTATAAATGACAGGGCACTAATTTACACAAAGGATAAAATATATACATTATATCTGACGCCACAATAAACACACTGGAGGATTTCTAGCGAAGCGAAAATAACTTCTTTTACTTCTGTTTAAATGAATAAACACGCAAGCAAAAATTTGTTTGTGTTTCTAGATGTGTTTTAATCTTTTACTAACAAAGAAATCCATAAGTCAAGAATTTCTTGGGATCAGAAAGCCCATAAGCTAGACCCTTTGTCTTCCTATAAATAGTCTCCCATTCTAACTGTATTAGTTATCTCAGTCATTTCTTTTCCTTCGCAGTTGTAAGATCCCTTGTGTGTACACCACCCAGGGTGAATTTTTGCTGCAGTTAGCCTAGGAATCTTACATATAATTTTTACGCAATAATGAAAAGTTGAAAATAGTTCAATTTATGTAATTATCAAAGCACGTTTTCCACTTTAATAGGAGTTAATAGCCGCCTCTGTTATAGAAATCCTGAGTACGAATATGAATAAAAAATTTAAAGACACTTTTTAGCGTTCCATTATCTGAATTCCCTGTAATAAGTTATTCAAATTCTAAAAAAGTAGAGAATAGGGTACTCCGCAGTTTTAACACGATTCATTCTGCGGTGTTCCTACCGTTATCGCAAAGACATTTTGTTAAACTATCTATTTATGTTTTTAGGTGGTTAGTCAGCCAAGGTCGCATCAAGGAAGCTACGATAACACTAAAAAGGGTTGAGTCTATTAATAAAGCAAAGATTCCTAATGACATCATGGATGATTTTTTGGTAAGTGCAATACACAACTTGACAAATTTAATTAACCGACTTCAAAAAAGGAGGAGGTTCTTTGTTCCACTGTTTTTTTTTTATGTATAATCACCGATTACTCAAAGACGCCTGGACTGATTTGGAAAATTCTTCTTTTGTTTGAAAGGGTATATCTCTCAGGTGGTCCCATGGTCATCAGGTCAGGATTTGGTGATGGCATTCCGGAGAAATTGAGGGAACTCATACTTTTATAGGCACACTTGAAGCGATTTGTGTATTTTGAGGCGCATTGAAGTCCGTGATACTTTTTTTAAAAATAATTTCTTTTATAGTATGCTGGTTGACTACAATTAAATGCGTTTCACAAAGTTTCTCAAAATTATTTACTCGCTGCAGATTCGGTCGTAAATCACACGGCCTTAATCCGCGCTGCACTGATTCTCATACCGCCGCTAACACAAAAGAACCAATGTTATACTGCTTTGATGATTTATGATTTATGTTATTATACGTTGACGAGAGCATTGGCCCTTTGTTAGTCTAATAATACCTATCTCTAATAACAACCATAATGTACCAATTATTTTTTTATAATGTGTTCGAGCTGTCGATCGCAAAACTTTACGTTTACTCTTGAGACTAAGCACTTATTTTCAAGAATGGCTTAGGTGAAAGAGTATTTTATGCAATTCGCTTTTTTTTATGGCATATGGCAAACGAGCAGACGGGTCACCTGATGGTAAATGACAAATGATTACCGCCGCTCATGGTCATATGCAACTCAAGAGTCACAAGTGCGTTGCCGCCCTTTAAGGTGGGAGTAGGGTAAGACGGGGGGAGAATGGGAAGAGCGGAAAGAGGGGAGAGGGAAGAGCATTTCATACAATTAAAAAAATGACAAAGGGCCGTTTCACTTATGTGTTATTGAATGAAATACTCTAAAGGTGTACTTTATTTTGTGAGCTGAGTAGCCTATAGTTATAATAATCCGTAAGAAACAACTATTACTCAAATTTAAGGAAGACGACTAGGGTTAGCGAATGATGTAAAATATTAGAATTTCAATTAAGATATTTCTCCTTTTTTCAAAAGCTTATTAATATTCCATAGTTTAAAGTCGGTAATAGATTAAACGAATAATTAAAAACGATAGATAGAAATGACAAAGGTCCAGGCTGGTCATACAAGTTACTTTGTTAAACTAGCGGGGTTGTACCTACTTAACTATTCTGCTAACTGGTAATAACAAATAATCTCCCTCCTTCATTTTTAGTTGTGTTGTGTTGTTTAGGCAGTTACATAACCTTTAACTGCCTAACGTTCAGACCACGTCTAACTCCTACTATTATAAACAAATAAGACATTGGAGACTCATAAAACAATATCTAACATATTTTTTTTGTGTAGTTTTAATGAAAAATATTGCAGATGCGTATCTGGATTATCCAGATCATAGCATCTGGATATTCCACAAACGCAACTATGATATTGAACTGCTAATAATTTACTTTCTTATATATTTTAACAGATATCTTCAAATAAAACCATCTCGGAACAGAAGCAGTCAATTCTTGATCTACTCAAGAGTCCACCACTCTACAAGGCTATGCTTAAAATGCTAATGATGTACTTGGGGAATACTATGGTTTTCGATGGTCTTATACGTCTCTCTGACACGTTTGGCATGAATTTTTTCACCGCCTTTACTTTAAACGAGGTCGCAGAACTCCTAGCCATTTTACTAGTTGCCCTTATTCTTGATAGGTTCGTATAAAATATATGTACATTATACTAACTTCAGTTTGTTAAGATGTTATATAGACAACATCTTTCGCAAAGGGTGCTAGGGTCTAGTCATATTTTAATATAGCTATTCAAAGCCGATAAACCATTGAGTGAAAAAAAAAATCAGGTAAATACAAATATTCGGAAAATAATGTTGCTTGTGTTGATGAACATTTCTACACAGCTGGTATTATCGTTTTAATAACTCATTCCAATGATATTGTTTTTTTATACATTTTATACGCCGCCGTTTCTGGACATATCGAGAACATCTAATAAATTTATTGATAGGTATATTATTTCTAATGAGTTCCATTATAGCATCCAGCAGCAGTACAGTCTTCCCTTTTACGACATGTTAACTTCATCGATAAATTTTTAAGTTCATATCGTTATTTTCAAGAAAAAAGTTCTTTTTTTTTTTTAATTGCATTATTCTTAGGGTCCCCCAATCTGACTTCTATCTTTTTATACCTTTTCCTATAGAGATCACAAGGCTGTAAACATTAATTTTTTAGTTTATAATGAAATCTCTTCTAAAGAGTTGTGTTGTATCTAAAGTATTTCTTCGTAACGTTTGTAATTTTTTTCAGGGTTGGTAGAAGAAATTTATCTGTGATCCCAATTTGCATATGTGCTGTCATTTTGTTCACAAGTTTATTTGTGGGTAAAGGTACGTCATAAGTAATAACTTGAGTTACAATAATATTGAATATTAACTGCGTACGTTGACATTATCTAAAGATGGTCACGCTTGTGATTTTAATGAAAGTTTAAGTTTATATCATATTAGCATATTTTTTTTCGTTTTACAAATCCTTCTAAATCAAAGTACATAATACATGTGCTGAAAATATCTTACATTTTAAGGAAAGATTTCGCTGAAGACGCAAACACCAACAGACACATAGATGCTCACAATTGTGACCGAGTTATTGAGTAGGTACTTGTATATGAAGTCCAAAAGCAGTATTTATCTATCTATCTCTGTCTTAAAATTACAAATCCTAAATCCTGTATATAATGAACGCCTATAGTATTGATAGCTGTCCATCTTACACGTTCTTTTTTACCTGTTTACTGTACCAATGTGTAAGTAGTAGTAGTAGTAAGTGCAGTTTCCTTTAGCCATAGACTCCATAGCATTGCATTGGATCAAGTCAAATACTCAGAAAAGATCCAAAAAGCAGGTATAGTAAAGTGTTTTTCTAGCGGGTAGTATCAAACAGTGTGCTTGAGCGACAGTCGTTTAAATTCAGGTACCTCTCCATATGTCGATCAATCAGACTGTCCAATACATTGGATATAACTCTCACTAAGAAGATGGGCCCGTGAAATAACAAAGCCTTCACGTGAGCCTCACGTACATATTTGTCTCAACCCGTAACAAACTTCAATTTTTTCCATCTCAATTTTTCACATTATAACTACGTATAGCCGCCTCAGAGAGCCTAAAAACAACATCGCGGGATCAGTGCATATTTTATCAGCACAGTTTCTAAAATCTACTGGAAAGTCTATTTCCATCAGTTTTGAATTACAGATTATATGATGGCATATTAACTTGCATTGTGTCTCGCTCACCCCAACTTATTTTTATAATATATTCTAAAGGTGATTCAAAACTACATTTTGTCATTTTAAAATAAAATAAAAAAAGCTGACTACTGACTCACGCGCCACGTCGCTTCCTACGAAGTGGTCTAACCGCCTTTGGAAACCCCCTCGGGCCGTCACCCCACCGGGGTTTTCGGTGGGGTGGTGTGTCGGAATCGAACCGACTAAAACCACACGGTGTGCCGTACTGCGCCTTGAGTAGAAGGGATCCGGGAACAGCTTTTATTAATACATCCGGAAGTGGTCTAACCACCTGCAGCAACCGTGCGCATCGCTAACAATGTGTATACGTATGTATGTGAAGGTAGTAAACCCATGTCACGGTAATATTATATAGATAATATTACCGTGCCCATATCGACACACAACCATGACTGTGACGCACATTTTTTTTTGAATTTCATTACTTATAAAATAATATTTTTTTGAAGTTGAAGGATATCATCACATCACACATCTCGTCTTTCTTATTCTTAATCCGATTCAAATTCGGGACAGTGTTTCGAGAGAAATATTTTTATTTATACTTTGCTTACGGCGGACTTAATGCCGTAGGCATTTGCTTCCAGTCACCTATTTTACCTCAAAAACATCGCAGCTGAAACAACTTGGTAATACACTGCTTGTATAGTGCAAAGTATTCCCAGAGCTCCGTCCAACACACACATGTCATGTTAAAATGATTTTACTTTTTTAATTGAAAAAAAATGTTTTAATATTTTGTGTTCATAGGTTTTCTTCTGGCGACTTTAGCAAGTATAGCACGTTTTTTTATTGCAACGTCCTTTTTAACTACCATGCAATGGTGCACAGAAATACTACCAACTCCTTTTCGAGCAACAGGAGGGTCAGTTCTTCACGTGTTTGCATTCCTCGCTGCCATATTGTCTACATTCATTACGTACTTGGTAAGTTTTATTATATACGGGGTTTATTTAAGTTATCATTTTGTTTTTCATTTTATATCTACCTGTACCTACTCTTGGTGCAACGATTATAATAAAGGTGACTTAACTTTTATTGCATTGAGAATCTTGAAGAGAACTCTTTTGTGCCAAAACCCACAGTTCCTACTCGAATATTGTGAACAGTTTTTTATCATACAAAACACTATAATTCTTGTGTGTCCCATCTATGGTAACCAAAAATGGTTACCACAGGAACCCACTAAATAGATTTCAAATCTATAAAGTAGTTGAATAATTTAATTATTATAATACATTTAAAAAATAATTTTCAAAAATTTATAATAATAATAACACTTTATTGGCAAAAAAGATACAATCATACATGTAAATCCACTTAAAAACTAAAGCACCTATGTAATTATGTTCGGCTACAGCGACCATGAAGGTTAGCCTCCCCCATTCCCGTGCTAGTAATAAACTGTGTTCAAAAATGCATGCGTGGAAACTTATGTGAATGTGTATAGCGAGTAATAAATAGTCTTTGTCATTTATATAAAGTAAATCTAAATATCATATATCAAATAAATAACACTCGCTTACTGAGTTTTTTAAGGAATACAGGTCTAATAATGAAGTAATTAAATGCGTTCCGGGAAGTAAATCAGAAAACAAAACCATCATGGTACACCAGCTTAGCAGAGTTATCAAGTGTAATATCAAGGACCACGACATCATACACTGCACAAGAATATCTAAAATTAATAGAAGTAGCAAAAGACCATGATCTATTCTCATCAAATTCAGCAGCCCTCGACTGCGAAACAACTGCCTCGCTGCAACTATTGCATACAGTATTGGTATTGGTATTGGTATAGGGCTCTGTTTCCGCATTTAGACTCATAAGCGGTCCATTATGCGTACAGGTGGGCTGACTAGTTGAGCCAGCCTAGCTCCTTCCAGAGCGCAGAAGCCTCCTGGGGCATTCACAGGCTTCTAGGAGCGACCTCGCTCCCGCGAGGATACTTGCCCGTTGTGTGGCCACTCCCTCGCACTCCAGGATAACGTGGGCGGCCGTTTCCTCCGCGTTGAGACAGCCTCTGCATAGAGGACTGTTTGTCACATTGATGGCGAATAGGTGTCGATTTAGGGCCAAATGGCCCGTAATAGTTCCTATCACTATTCTGATGTCAGGTCGGTTGAGACTGAGCAATCTGCAAGTCAAACGAGGTGAGACCTTCGTCAGCACCAGTTTGGATTGTCTACAGCCGGGTGTGTCGGCCCAGCGGTTGTTGTGTGTTTCCCGAGTCCGTTGTCTTACCCATGAGCGAAGTTGACTAAAGGGAAGTGGCAACAGTGTAGTTGGACCTGCTACTGTCGTTGCAGATCCCCTCCTTGCCAGCTCATCGGCGACATCATTCCCGAGTGACTATGCCCCTTGATCCATTGGAGGATTAGCCCGTTGTCGGAGGCTAGACGTTCCAGTGTCTGGTGGCATTCGTATATAAGACCGGAGTTCATGGTGTTGCCCCCCAGGGCTTTTAGAACGGCCATACTGTCTGACAGTATGCGGATGTTATACTCCTTTATACATCTTGACATGACCGCAGTAGCGGCGTAGATTATCGCAACGCACTCGCATTGAAATATGGAACTGTGCTGCCCTAACGCCAGTGATATTGTTATGTTCAGGTCTTGTGAGAAAATTCCGGCTCCAGTCCCTGTCCCCATCTTAGAACCGTCCGTGTATATACGGACTTCATTTATGCCAGATTGATCTCGGTCGTTTTCATATAGCTATATTTGGTATCTCCTTTCGAAGATGTGTTGTTTGGGGATCCTATCGCATGGGGCAGCTATCAGTGGTTGATAATCCACTAATTCATTCCATAGTTTGGAATGGGGACCCTCTCGGTTGTACCACAGACCCAGGTGTTTGAGTCTGATGGCTGCCACAGCTGCTTCCTGCTGTATAAATAGGTCTAGTGGTGCTAGGTCTAGAGCTACTTCCAGGGCAGCTGTGGGAGTCGTGCGCATGCATCCAGTAGCGGCAGCACATGCGAGTCTCTGGAATTGCTGCAACTTGTTACTGACGGTGCTGAGCTCTGTTCTCTGCCACCAGGCAATAGCACCGTACGTGATGATAGGCCGTATGACCGTTTTGTACAGCCATAGGGTGATTTTTGGTGATAAGCCCCAGCTTTTGCCGAGGAGTCGCTTGCATTGGCAGAAAATAATGCTCGCTTTGTTCAGTTTCATGTCCAGGTGCCTGTTCCATAGGAGTTTGCTGTCAAGTATCACTCCTAGATACTTGACCTCCTTGGTAAGAACTAGGCGGGTGTCGAATAGTTTAGGTAGTCTTAATTCTCCTAAACTACGTTTATTTGTGAACATAATCAGTTCCGTCTTTGCCGGGTTCACTGTTAAGTCGTGTTTCTCACACCACTGTTCGACGACCTTCAGTGCGGTTCTCATTAGGTCGCATACCACCCCCTCAAAGGGGCCACTGATGAGGATGGTCAGGTCGTCTGCATAGCCTACTGTGAGGAACTTGTGGTCATTGAGCTGAGTAATGAGCTCATTGATCACAATGTTCCACAGGAGAGGTGAGAGAACTCCGCCTTGCGGACACCCTCTGGCCACCACCCCTCTCGTTGTATTATTCACAGTAAATTGTATGGCCCTGTGTCTGAGCATGCTGTCGATCCACCCGGCAATTGTGGGATCGACCCCATGTCTTGACAGAGCCTGGCTGATGCTGGTGAAGTTAGTTTTGTCGGCACCCTCGATATCGATGAAGGTTCCTAAGGTAGACAACTTGTTTTTTAGATTGCCCTCTATGTATGAAACTACTTGATGAAGGGCAGATTCTGTTGATTTGCCCATTGAATAAGCATGTTGGTTGGGGTTCAGAGGGTAGTTGACTAGTGCAGTACTCCTGATTTCCCTGTCTATTAGTCTCTCCAGTACTTTAAGTAGGAATGATGTGAGACTGATGGGTCAAAATGATTTCGGTTGTGTGTAATCTCCTTTGCCGGGTTTGGGGATGAAGACTACTTTAACCTCTCTCCATTTTAGGGGGACATAGCGATGTGCCAGGCAGCCTTCGTAGATGATCCGAAGATGATCTATGAGTGCCCCATCACACCATTTTAGCAGGCCTGGGAAAATACCATCTAGTCCTGCCGCTTTGTATGGAAGAAAGCTGTTGATCGCCCAATGCACTTTAGCATGATCAACGATTTCGCGGGCAGTTAATACACCAGGGTAATACACCAGCCGATTCTGACTGGTTGTCAGAATCGGCTGGTGTATTACCCTCGTTAACCTCCCATGTGTCTTCCATATTTGATATGCGATATCCTGGGAAGTGAGTTGTCATTAACAGTTCTGAAGTCTCTGAATCTGTTTTTGTGTAAGTCCCATCTGGTTTTTTCAAGAAGCCAAGATTGTGCTCTCGTTCACCACACATGATGTTTTTGACTCTGTTTGCCTTATCGTTATTCTCTATGTTAGTACAGAAGCTTCTCCTGCATTCAGTTTTACTGATTCTGATCCGCTTCTTGTAGTGATTTAGGGTCTGCTTATATGCTTCCCAATGATGGTCTAGTCGGGAATTTTTTGCTTTATTGAACCACTTTCTAACCTTGCGCCTTTGTTTCTCCAGTTCCGGTCCCCACCAGTGTTGTTTACTGCGTGGTCCAGTTCTGGATACCGAAAGTGGGCATGTCTGTTCGAAGCAGGTAATTAGGGTGGTTGTAAGGTTATCTACATGTTTATCAATATCCGCTGTGGTCCCATGAGCAGTCGGCATATCGGTATTTTCCAACCTTTCGGCAGTGACTAGCCCATACTTACGGACGTCTATCTTACGAGGATTCCGTTGGGGTTCAGGCGGTATGAGAGTCATCTTCAGGTCAAATTTGATCCACCGGTGATCCGACGCCTCATCCGAAACATGCCAGTCCGAGATATGTGTCGACGCGTGCTCACTGGCTAATGTTAGATCTATGATTGTTTGGGCTCTCGATGTGACGAATGTCGGTTCGGAGCCAGTGTTAATTACGTTTAGCTTAGTAGTGAGTAGAAAAGAAACAAGTTCCTTACGTCGTTGGTTATTGTTCTTATTACCCCATAGCACATGGTGCGCGTTGGTGTCAGCGGCGACGATCAGCTCTAGCCTCTCTCGCTCGCAGTAGCTTGCAAGTGCGGCCAGTTCCGGGGTGGGGATGTCTGCGTCGCCCGGCAGGTATGCGGACGCCATCACCACTTCTGGTAGGCCTGAAGAGGGTTCTTTGAGTCTGATGGTAGTCAAGTCTCTGGAACAGAACTCGGTCATTAAGGTGGAGTTCGCGTGTTTCGGTGTAAAAATACATGTACGCGGTTTATCAATGGTCGTGTTGAGAAGTAGTTTAGCCGTTGCAGTTTGGCTGTGCTGGAGGTTGATTTGTATGGCTTTGAGGTTAGGGGGAGCTGGCAGCGCCATCGTCGCTATCCAGCATCGTCTCGTCCAGATCGCTGTCAGCCTCTCCGGAGAGGCATTTCTCAGGCGAGACTGCTTTCGCCGGGCTGATCTGGACGCCTGGCCCCTTGCTGGGGTCAGGTTGAGCTTCCCCTTGAGTTTCGCTGCTTGGGTCTCCGGAGACCTCCTGGGACGCAGCTTCTAAGTTCGTCGGCGGTGGTTGAGGACGGTCGTCAAGGAAACGGATGTAGAGATTTCCAAGTCCGTAGTGGACCCTACGCTCGCTCTCCCTGAGCCTAGACACGTCCTCTTCTGGGATGCCGAGCACCAGAAAGAAAGCCTTTTTCTCTTCTTGGGGCTCGGCATGGTAGAGTGCCCAGTTGGACACCTTGTAGTCACAATTTTGACACGTTAGCCGCCTACGGATGTGCTCTAACGTGTCCTCAGGGCCTTCCTGTGGCACCAGGAGTCCCGCCTTGATACGTTTGGGAATCTCAGATTGGCGTTTGACTACCAGTCTGGTTCCCAAACATGGTGCTTCAATTTTGACCACGGCCTGGCGCAGCCACTGAAGGGCAAAGTCATCGCGGCACCACATCTTAAGGACCCCTTCGCTATGGAAGGGCTTTCCCTTAAAACGCGGCGCCAAGAAGGGGACGCAGGACGTGCTGGGCGCAAAAATTTCAGTGTCCAACACGCCAAGCAGCTGAACCTCAATGTCCTGCGCCTGCTCGTTGGTCAGGTCGTGGTAAGGCTCCTGCATTACTGCGACGCAGTAGTCATTCGACTTTAAAGCGTCGGAGTAGCTCGTGGAGCCAGTGGTGGTGGGCTGGGATTTAGGGCGCTTACCGCCGCCCTGTGGAGTCAAAGACTCATCCGGCCGGTTTCTTTTTGCGGGTTTGGACGGGCCCGAGGGCCTGCCCGCCTGCTTCGCAGTCCCCGCTTTATTGCCCCGTCTTGTGTGACCCTGCCGTGGGGTTGCTTTCACAGCAGCAGGCCCCTTAGCATCTAGTGGTGTCCCCATAAGAGCTGCTGTTCCCTCGGCTAGACTATTGTCTTTGCCGTGGGTTGGCGCATCGCTAATAGGGACGACGTGAGTCTTTGCAGACCCTTCAGCAGCTTCACGCTGCTTACTTCCACCTGACGCCAGAGGTCGCGCTTGTTCAGCTTCCGCCCGGGCTTTCGCCCTTTTGGTCCTACGGTTCACCCTGGACGGTTTCGGTTTTTGTCCCCTCTTCTTCTTTATACCCACCAGGTTCCAACAGGGTTCAACCTGGCTGGAGCCTGCGGGCATAGGCATTGCTGCCTTCAGAGAAGAAAGGTCGATATTTGACTGTGGCGCATCACTCTGGTTATGCACCTGAGGAGCTGCCGGTGTCTTAGGTGGCGCTACACTCGGGTTATCCACCCGAGGAGCTGCTAGTAGTTTAGGTGGTGCTCCTCTCGGGTTATCCCCTCGAGGAGCTGCCAGCTTGGGGGACGACGCTGCACTCGGGTTGTTATCCACCCGAGGAGCTGTTGGTGTATTGCACAGGGCGCCGCCTGGGTTATTCACCCGGGGTGCCGCCTGTGCAGGTTTCCTGAAAGGAGAAAAGTTTTTATTTAGTTTAGAATCCATAATTGTTAGTTATTGAATTCATCCCTCTGTTCTTCCACCCTCCTTGGAGCCCTCAAGTGGGGACGTCGCGGCAAAAGGCACGCAGACGCCAGAAGTAACAGAGGGATATAGAGCTCCTACCCTGGCAGAGAATAGGCTGAACTAGGCAGAAAGACACAGTCGTCCCGCCCGTCGTCTGCCCCCACCAGGAAAGAGTTCTCGCCTGACAGCCCTCTGACGGGTCGTCACAGCCGATTGACAGAGGGTGGCTAGCCTCCTGCCTCCCGTGTCAGGAGAAATCAGGGCCAAAGCAGTGTGTTGCCTTTCGGCTCAACTACCAGAACACCTTCATCCCCCCATACGGGTCCCCGCACACGGCACAAACATGCGGGTGGTTGACCCGCCCCCCCCTCACCATCAGTCATAGTTGATGATGAGTCCGCAAGTATCAACCACGTACTACCCGCAGTAGGTTTTTGGGAAGGAAAAGTGGGATAGGTGCGATAGGTAAGAGATAGAATTGCGACTGGATGTTTCTGTTATCTCTGTTTCGTAGGGAACCAGATCAAAAACAGGCGGCAACCACGGGAAGGATAACTCTCCAGACTTGACATGGGGATCTACACGACCTGCGCTCGCTCCCATGGCCGTTAGCCGTGCACATCTTCCGGACAGGAGGGCATGCCAGGGCTGTATCTGTTCCAGGCGATCGAGGCCTCTTGGAACAAACCCAACCCCGCCTATTGCATACAGTAAAACAAATACCAAGTAAAAATTTAATGCTAGCCACCTGGGTATTGCGTCAGAATCACCACAACCGGTATACGTAACTGAACACCTGACAGCTGAGAACAAAGCAATTCACGCAGTGGCACGGATCCGCGACAAAGAACTAGGTCATAAGTTTATATGGCTCCGTAATAACAGGGGCAACATGTTAAAAATGACGTCACGTAGAAAGCTTTATTTAGCCACCTTGCTGTTTATAGTTATTCTAACTGGGAGGCCTACATATCTGCACAACAAACTCGTCTGGTCTAGTGACTATAATATACATAATGCCCGGGCATCTATTTACATACCTGCTTATGACACCTAGACATCGATCTGCCGCTTTTCGAGGGAGTTTCAAGTTGACTGCCACTCGGTGCTGGAACAAACTGCCACCACCTCTCCGTGTCCTTAAATCGGTATTCAGTTTAAAAAAAAATTAAAGAACATCTCCTCGATATGCAAAAGCAACAAGCCTGAACCTACCTTGTGTATGCACTATATTGCAGGGTGGTTGGCCTCCCTCAGCAGCAGCAGCAAACTCGCCTTATTTATGTCTTCCTCACTTGGTCCACAACTAACATATTTATAACACAAATAACTTATATACGCAATATTATACACATAATCACATTAAACTTTACAAATACACACATCCTACGTTACACCATATAGACACTTGTCAATCTTATTTCCCGGGTTCAATGCTCAGAGAATACTTCATGTACTCTTCCAGTAGCGTCGCGGCGTTGCGTAGTTTACGGAAACTGAGACCCCAAGCGAATTCCGACACTGAAACTGAAAAAGACAATATATTGACAACAATCTAAATTTTTATAGTTTCCTAATAAAATTATTTATACTATTTTTGTTGAATATTGGATGCTTTTGTTTTTTTATTTTATTTTATTTTTTTAATATTTATAATAAACATACCGCGTTCCAGGTCAGTGCATTATTTTTTCAATTCAATATTTTTATTCACTTTTTTTTTAATGATATGTTTATCTACGATAACATACATTTTAAGACAATTTTCTGTATTAACGCCATCTGTTGTCTGTGAGCGTCATGACATCCGGTCTTAGCAGAATATCAGCGCCACCTCTTAACTAAGAAGTGGCCCCATGCTGAGCTAAGAACCATTTTTGTTTCCTATTAGTTTTATGTCACTACGTTATAATCAATAGTATCATAATCTTATTTTAATATTTATAATTTACTGCTTAAACATTTACTATGCTCACTTATGTTACATAGGAATACAAAATAAATTTATTTCTTTTTTCTAATGAGAAGATCTTTGTTAAAAAGAACGAAACTGCCCAAAGTATCTCTTATCAGTAGCCTTAAAAAGGTAACATTTTTAGACTAATATTTTTTCAAGTAATAATAATAATCAGTACCGTTTGTCTGTATTGTATTAAATTCGATAACCCAAACATATACTATCAAAATGTTCGTGGGTTACGAACAAATACCCATAGTTTGTCATAGCAATTTATGTAATTGTAATTAAAGCGTTAACGGAGACATGGTTAAATAGCAATATCTCAAACTCTCAACTGTTTAATGATAATTACCTCGTATATAGGAGAGATTGTGAAACTTCAGAAATTTGTATGGACAACAAAAGATTCATATCTTGGGTGGAGTGTAAATAAATCGTAGAAATCGTAGTAAATCGTAGTAATAATCGTAGTGTATATAAATCCGGACAATTAGTTACAAAAGAGAGTATATGTGAATATTTATGGATCACCCTTGATGTTTTCGATGATAAGAATTTGAAAGATAGAAAGATTTTAAGAATTTGAAAATGATAAGAACTTTACTAAAGCCTTTGACAAAGTTTCACATGAATCACTCATAAAAAACCTGAGACAGTATGGATTTGCGGGCACAATTCACAAATGGGTCCAGTCCTATCTGACACAATTTTTCATGTCGTATTAAACGGTTACACGTCCACTTATTATAGAATCACTTCTGGCATTCCACAAGGGTCCCATTTAGGACCGATTCTATTTAATATATTTATAAAAGACATTCCTGAAAGTAATTAATAACTGACATATATTGATTTAATAATTACTCATATAATATTGCTCATGTACTCTTTAGTTTACATATTTATATAATAAAAAAAATATAATAATAAAAAAATAATATATATCATGTGTAAGTTGTTTGTACATTAGCCTAAGATTCTTATGTATATTTTTTAAGATAAGTAATAATGTTACAACTGTAAGCAATCCTTAAATAAATAAATAGAAGGAAATTACTTCTGACCCACCTATTTTTTGACCCATTTTTGCATGTAGACGGCGAGAAAGTTCTATTTTTTTTTTGTTTTCGGCTCTTAATAATTTAATGTAATGTTTTGGATATTTCCCAGGAGCGTGTATGGAGCTTGCTTCCGTTATTGATATTCATTACAGCGGCTATCGTCACATCGTGTGTGACTCTCACACTACCTGAAACTAAAGGGCAGCCGTTGCCACAAACTGTGGCTGATAGCGAAAAGCTCATTAGGGAACATTCTTTATGCGGGTAAGCTACTTTTTGAGAAATATGTGCTTAGGATACTGATAACAGCAGAGCGCAGTAAAAGACATACATTCATATCGGAATTCCAGATTCCAGAATTCTGGTCACCGGGTGCAATTCAAACTATAATGGTTATTGTTCGCATACACTGTTTACCAACATTTCCGACCGTAATTTTTACAAAAAAAAAATCACAAGAATCCTTTTTTTCTGTGCATTGCCTATGTTGGACTGCTCGGGGCTAGGGTATAATTTGTGTCAGACCACAGCCATTGTTTTTAACCAAATTTAAGGACATTAAAATCGATCCATGACCTAGTTTTCAGACCAAACATCCGTTCCTATACATCACCCCATTCCCCAGTCCTTACACCATAATATCTGCATTTTAAAGATAAATCAACTGAATCATACCGTTTTTTGTTTATTTCAGACGACCAGAAAATTCTGAAGATGATTCATACAAAAAATCATAAGCAAAGAAAATTAGCTGCAATTAGATATCTCCATCAAAGCTTTTGCAAGCAGTAGTAGAGAACTCGCGGTGGTGGTATAAACCCGCTCCATGTCGACAACAGGAAACACAAAAAGGACTACCAACACTAGGAAAATTTGTGTCAAAGTCAAAATCTGCATTCACGTGTGCAAATTAGAATCTTACAGTAAGTTAAGACTTAGCAGGAAGTCCTGTTAAGGCACAGAGCAACATTAATAAACATATAAACTATTAAAATAATAATTTAAATATTTTACATTATTTATTATGAATATTGAAAGTAAAAATTAAAATAATGTCATTTTTTAATGTAATTTTTTCATTTATCTTATCGTCTACAAGCTGTTGCAGTAGCAGTGGGTTTGTAATTTATTCTTAAATGTGTATGTTGTCGCTTAGTGAATCTATTAGTGCCTGTGGTATTTTATTGTATATTTTAATCAACCTACCGCATGGCACGGAATGATATATGGATAGGTTAGATGTAGCCGATGTAGGTAACACCAAGCTATTCAATCATCTTAGATTACGGGATTGGGTGTAGTGGTATTTTTTCAGTGTATAGAGTGAGATTAGTTGGCTAACAAATATGCCTACTTCCAAGACGTACTGTGATATGTCAGGATACTCACTTTTATAGAATGTGGTTTACAGCTGTACATGCTACCTATGTTTGTTAGAATTCGTATACACTTTTTGTCCTTAAAACTGTATCGACATCCACACTATTGCCCCACAAGATGATGCCGTATCAAGCCAAGAATGAGCAAATGCGTAGTAGGCAGCTTAAGCTGATTTTGTGTCCGTAGTTTTTTTGAGTTCATAAAGGCCGTATGTAAATGAAGACAATTTACTGATGTCGCTGTCGCTTTATATGTGGGATTTCCAATTCAGGTTGAGTCGATATTTAGGACTAATAATTTAAAATTGTCAACGTATTCTAACTAAGTGTCATCAATTGTGTAGTCGATAGTTAAAGGATATCCGGTAGGGTTTGACTTGCATTATCAAATTCAAATTCAAAATCATTTATTGAATTAAGACACTAAGTGACATTTATGAACGTTAAATTGAAGCTAGAGTTAAAATCATAGATCGGCACAAACAGCCGCCACAGCATGTGCTGGATTGTCGATTGTAAATTAGGTGAAAACACCAAAATCAACTGCCTGCTGGTGTCGATCTATAACTTCCAGTTTCCAAAACAAGCGAGACGGACATAACAGGTTGAGTCTCCCCTCACATCATCACTCAAACGGCCAGTCATGGTGCGTTTGGAGTCACGTGATTATTTTTAAAATTTAATCACTTTTAAATTGTTTATAATTAATTGAGAATTTTTTTTCAATTTTATGTTTTAACCATCAAAATTATTTATAATAAAGTTTTAAAATACATAAAAAATTCGATGTCTTTTTTTTTCAAAAACCCAATTGTTGCTTTTGCGGACGATACCACATTGATTTTTAAAACACTAACTTGGAGTGAAACTTTCCATGCCGCTCAACTTGGTTTTAATAAAATTACTCGGTGGCTATCACAGAATAAACTTACCTTAAATATTGATAAAACTCTACTTATGACCCTTCACATCAAGAACTCTCCTCTGAATACACATTCCTTTAACATTACTGTCCACAAAACTAATAAGTGTGTTGGGATTGTCGCTGCCCAACAGAGAAGTTGATATTGACACACCACAACGCACCATGGTTTTGGTGTGTGTTATGTTATGTTAAATAAGTAGACAACCAACTCGTTTATTGGATGTATTGTTACTAAATAATGTAATTACAATGTTATAGTATTGTAGTCATGCCTATCTTGACAATAATTCTGCTATGCATTAAATCCATTTGTAGGTCGCATACACTATTACAACACCAAAAGGCGAATGTTCGTACAAAGTATACAAAGATACAGACACAACCACGAACTCATCCACTCAAACACGCACCAAACGTAGATTCAAAATTCCTCAAACCACAACTTGCAAAACGTCCTTGGGTCTCAAATTCTGTTTCTTTCTTGGACGCTATTTATATAACAAACCTAATAAATATCATGAATTTCACAACAAAACTAAACATGAATTTAAGAAAATAGCCACATCCTATCTTAAAAACCTCTCTTACGAAGTAAAAAAAAACAAAATGCATCCTAAAACGCTACTTTTTGGAATTGACTTATATATAATGTTCGTCTGTCGTTTTTACTAAAATAATGCAAATAATATAATAATAATTAGTTATTTATTCAAGCAACAAAATTCACATTAAACAGCACATAAAATTTATATTACATATCACTAGTTCTTCCATACAATTATTAAAATATAAAATACAACAATACATCAGCTGTTCAGAAAAAAACTTGATTAACATCGAATGCTTAAAAAGAAATTAAATAAAAACTTAACTATGGTGTGGTATAGTAGTTTTTTTGTAATAAGTAGTAAGTTTTTTTTATATTCAAAGTTTTTTATTATTTTCTTAATTGATACGTGTAGTTTATTAATAAATTAGGGAGATCTTTGTTTTAAAAAAGGAAGATTCGCGAGCACGAGTCGAGCCTTTTTTGTTATGTGAGAACCCCCCTGAGTCTTGACTTTACTGGAGCTAACGGTGAAATGTTGTCTTATTCCTTGACAAATAAAAACGACGGAATACCACGCACGCACTCTCACTAAGGACCATTGACAGAACCATGGTCTCCAGCGAGAAACTTCAAGCAAAAATCGGCATCAAACAGTAGTGGTGCTGTTGCACCCACGCTGAGCACTACATAGTGCGGAGAATTATGGAGCGTGATGTGTGCTCGCGATGACCTCGGCAGTGGTGGCACGCGGATATTGGCTGCCGGCCTGTAAGCTCGGGTAGGTACTTCCTAAAGCAGCCGTGTCCTATAACCAAATTCATCAGAGCAGGAAATTAAACTAGCATGGTTCATAAAAAGGCATGATGAGCAACGTGACCGGTTATGAAAAGACGTAGACTACCACGAAATATTAATTTAAAAGCTGTCCATTTACTATGGTATACGAACACTTGAACGCTCTCGAGTTACTTATTAATAAAATGGCCATTAATTTGTTGAAATAACATACTACGCATAATTAAATAATTAATTTCCCTAATGGAACAGGAATGTAAATGGTTTGCTTTAAATTATTAATCCTTACTAATATTATAAATGCGAAAGTAACTCTGTCAGTCTGTCTGTCTGTCTGTCGCCCTTTCCCAATGATATATTACGTACGACAAGAAAAAACTCTTCAATCCAAAAATATCATTTATTTATATAAATATCATTTACTTATCTTAGACATGAATTTATTCCATGCGCTTAGTAATAGATTTAACAAATACTTAGCAACTCTTAAGAACCACTTTCAGATCGACAGGCAAAACGGACTAGAGTTAGAGAGGGATAGCGTTATACAATGCTATCCCTCTGTACTTACCTGGACGGTTGAACGGTTAATCTACGTAGACGCACTACGAGAGTTTTTCTTTCTTCTTCAGTTCAAAGCGGAGTCTTGACGAGTGCTTTAAAAAGTATATCGAGTCAGTTGAAGATGGAATTTCTCTTAGCATTGAGCGCTTCTGGGCATATGTGTCACAACGAAATGGCATGTATCTCGGTAACCGTAACTCTAATAACTCTACGGAAATATGTTATTTGTTTTCTACTTTCTTTAACTCTGTATACGAACCTTCTACTCTTAGTCCTATTCACTATGAGCCTCCAAGCATATACGCTGATAATGCAATATGTGTATCTGATATATATATCTACCAATTGACTCAATAAATAGCGTTTTAATAAATCGTTCGTTAGTTCGACTAATACAAACCTTATGTTGTTCACAAATTATTTGTTTGAAAATATGGACAATCAAGTCCAGGTGGACACTGTATACACGGATTTTCAGAAAGCTTTCGATAAGGTGAATCACAAATTACTCCTGGACAAAATAGCTTACAATGGCATTCGTGGAAACTTGTTATGGTGGTTTATGACCTATATTTTGAATAGAACCCAAAAAGTGGTAATCAACGTCGCCGAACCTGATTCCATTACAGTGACATCTGAGGTCCCTCAAGGGTCCATAATTGGCCCTTTTCTCTTCATTTTATACATCAATGATATCAAGCATTGTTTTATTAATTCTCAATTTTTAATGTATGCGGATGACGTATAAATATACAAGTCCTGTAAGAATATACAAGATTGTGCATTACTGCAGGCTCTTCCTATACTGCACAAATGATAAGCTTCAGTTTAGTCTACCTAAATGTAGTACAATATCCTTAACAAATAACAAAAATAAAATATCATTTGAATACAATTTAGTAAAGCATACTGGATGTAAGGCTTCGTCATGAGGACATCGAATAATTTTAAACGAAGTTGAAGTTAATATTATACAAAACACTCGAAAGCCTTAATAAAGGGCTGTGATAGATAGATAGGTAGATAGATAACACTTTATTTGTACATTAGCATTACAGTGGAAGATACATTTACATAATTTAATTAAACAGATAATGTACAAAGGGCGGCTTTATTGGTATATGCAATCTCTTCCAGGCAACCTTAGGTTGAATCAAAATGATTTGGAGAGACAATGGCAGTTGGTGTTATATTTAAAAATCATAATGATTAGTGATTTCTAATAAATATGAAAACAATTATACACAGATATTCTATATTAACTTATTTTACCTACTATAAATACCAATAGGTACTTATCAATAAACATACATAAATCCAAATACATACATACATAAATACAATTATACAAAACAACAACAATATACCTTACAATATAGATACAATATACCTTAGTACATACAGCATGCCTTATAGATCAACTATACAACAATAGTAAGTACATACATTTATATTAATAAAGCCTAACACGGACCTAAAAGGTAGTGTTCATGAACCATTTTTTTTAAAATGGTAATTGATTGCGCTTGCCTAATATTTATTGGTAACGCATTCCACAAGCGTACAGCTTGAACAGTGAAAGAATGGTCTAAAAATTTTGTGGAATGCTGTGGCATCTCCTGTCTCAAATCCTCAGACGACCTTAGACATTTTTCATGTGTGTCATGAAGGAACTTAAACCGTTCTTTGAGGTAAAAAGGGGCTTTAGGGTTTAATAAGATGTTGTAAAGCAAAAAGAGGATGTGAGTACTCCGGCGAGAGCGAATTGGAAGCCACTTGAGCTTTTGACGGAATTCTGAAATGTGATCATATTTTCGTAGCCCATATATGAATCTTATACAAAAATGTTGAAGTCACTCAAGCTTATCAAGTTGTGCTTCAGTGAGAATCTGAATCTCGCTGACATCGGCATAGTCGAGAATTGGAAGAAGAAGCGCTTGTGCAAGCGCAGACTTAGTGGCTGTTGGAAGAAAGTTACGTAATCGTCGCAAGGATCCCGCTGACGCGAAAACTTTACGGCTGACTTCCTGCAACTGTGGACCCCAAGACAAGGTACTGTCCATACTGATTCCCAGATTTTTTACACTTGTGCTGATATTCAATAAAGTGCCACCAAATTGAATTTGGGGCAGATTAGACCATTCAATTCTGGAAACTAACCCAGGACTGCCAATAATACATACCTACGTTTTTAAGGGGTTAACCTTAAGTCCATAATTTTTACTACAATCATAAATGCGCGATAGGTCTACATTGGTTGTGTTAATAGCTTCCGATAACATGTTAAGCGGAGCTTGTGTATATATTTATAAATCATCTGCATAAAGATGGTAGGACGAACGTAATTGATTCGAGATGGAGTTTATAAAAACAGCGAAGAGTAAGGGAGATAAAACGCCACCCTGCGGTACACCAGCAGTAATATTGCACCAAGAAGACACCGAGTCTTCAACGCGTATACGCTGTCGGCGACCAGACAGGTAACTGTGAAACCAATCAATTGTCCTTGGAGATATGTTAAGAGACTGCAGTATACTAAGTAGAATGTGAAAATCTACAGTATTGAATGCGTTGCTAATATCAAGTAAGGTAAGTACTGTAATATTTCCACTATCCATCCCTAGCCTGATATCGTCCATAACATGAACGAGTGCAGAGGTCGTGCTGTGTCCAGGACGAAAGCCAGATTGAAATTTGTTTAATAAATGATTTTTAGAGAGAAAGTTGCTTATTTGAGAATGGATGAGGCGTTCAAGGACTTTGGATAGGAAAGGCAAAATAGATATAGGACGATAGTCGGAAAATGAAGAGGGTTTACCTTTTTTAGGTAGTGGAATAATTTGTGCATCTTTCAGTGTGTGATTTAGGATATTACATAGGATAGGTAGGATTTCGTCTAGGATAGGGACAATCATATTCTGACTGCATTAGATGAAATTGCTAGTATAGTCTTCTTAACATCACAATCGGACAGTTGATCAAAGAAGAAAGGTGAATAGTCTGGAGGTGGGGTAGAAGAGATATGTCTTAGAGTATTTGCTTTAATTGTATCATTAAAGTCGGACAAAGTAGAGAAATAAATGCTTATTAAGAGAATCGATATCGACATTTTTTGGAATAGAATCTTGGCGAATCGCACGAAAGTTTTACTCGGTGTCTACTATTCGCCCTCGTTACGTACTTACTTCTTTTCTTCTTTTGAAAACATTTTAGAAAATCTAACTCCTTCTTATAGTCATACAATTATAATGGGCGACTGCAATACTTGCTTACTAAAAAATTACTTTAGCTCCTCTTCGCTGCGCAGTGTAGTAGAAAGCAGTCTATCTCTTTTAGCACTAGATGCAACACATCATTTTCCAAACTGCACTTCTTCTCTTCTTGACCTTATTCTTGTCTCATCTACTGATCATGTTATCAAACATGGTCAATATCCAGCTCATGCTTTCTCTTATCATGATATAGTTTTCTTATCTTATGCTATCCGCCCAGCCAAGGCAAAGTCTAGAATTCTTGTGCAACGCAATTTTGGTGGAATAGATACTGTTAAATTAAGAGAAGATGCTGGGAAGATCGACTGGTCAGATCTGTTTAACGCGCGATGTGTAAACGAGAAAGTCCATATTTTCTGTGATAAGTTATTACAGCTTTACAACCT
Source organism: Callimorpha dominula (assembly GCA_949752705.1). Taxonomy (NCBI): domain Eukaryota; kingdom Metazoa; phylum Arthropoda; class Insecta; order Lepidoptera; family Erebidae; genus Callimorpha; species Callimorpha dominula. The sequence continues at coordinate 4,267,411 of OX456991.1, forward strand.
GCACGCTCCTTTGCGAGCTATTAAAATAAAACATTTACCGGCTCCATGGCTCACTAACGAGATCCGGCAGGTTATGTCAAAAAAAGCTGCAGCTAAAAATAAGTACAAGCGACGACCTACGGACACAAACTTAGAAAAATATGTATCCCTAAGAAATCACTGCAATAAGATGTGTAGAAATGCACAACGCCAACATATCCACTCATCCGTAGAGAACGGAGATCCAGCTAAAGTCTGGAAATTTCTGAGAACACTGGGAGTTGGGAACTTCGATTTTCCGTGTGCCGGCATAACTGAGGCAGGATATCGCCGACTTGGAGATAGAAAAGCTACCTGGAAGTGTGCCACCTGTAGGACTGGAGTAGCAAGTCCCAACCCCCAATCGGATAAATCAAGTGACCTGGAGAGTATCCATCAGGAGTTAGTCAAACTGTCGAAACAAATGTCTGCTCTGCCTCAGTTAATTGCAAATGTCAAGATGATTCAGGATAATATTTCGGACCTCAAAACCTTAAAAAGTGAGATGTCTGAAGTAAAGAACTCTCTTAATTTTATTCACACCACCTGTGAGCAGCTCACCAACAGGATGGAGGATGTCGATCGGGAAATTCAGGCAATGTACAAAACTAAGGTCACACGATCGGAACAGCGGCTGGAAAAACTGGAAGCATCTATCAGTGAAAATGCGCAACGATCACGGTTAAACAATATCGAAATCAAGGGTATTCCAATTACACCATCTGAAAATCTATACAACATCATTTCGAAAATAAGCAGCAAAATTACTTGTGAAATTAGGAAAGGGGACATCAATTACATCGCCAGAGTACCGCAGAGGAATAACAGTAACAATAAAAATATAATAGTTTCCTTACACAACCGTTATTTGAGAGACGACTTCATTTGCGCAGCTAAGAAATGCAAGTCTGTTACCACTGCCGAATTAGGACTAGGTGGCGATAGTAAGATATTCGTTAACGACCACTTAACATTTGAGAACAAACAACTTCTCAATAAGGCGAAGATATTAGCGAAAGAGAAGGATTTTTCCTACGTCTGGGTAAAAAACTGTATTATTTTAGTGAAAAAGAATGCTACCTCTCCTACACACGCAATCAAGACAGTAGCGGACCTGAAGAAAATAGTCTGATTATAATATTAAATAAAATCATAGTTCTTGAGTATACAATTAGTTTGAGAAACACTGGTATGTTGAACTGTTTACATCTGTTAGCTATGGAGGTGGCCCTCGCTTTTGTTCTCTTATCGGTCGAGGCGGGGCTAGTCATCGGCTTTTGTCCCTTCAATTTTGCGCCTTATTTATCACTCATTAGAGAGGCTTCTGTTTTAAATAGTTTTACATCTTTACTTTCTATAATACCGTATTTGATCAAAATAAATATAGGAATGTTTTTTACTCGTAAGTTCTTGTACTACTCATTTGGTTCGATAGAAATATACCGTTGTCGTTGTAATACTACGTTAATTCTGTTTTACTTAACTTCGCAAGTGTTTGTTGGATTGTGCCTGTCTGTTGTACCTACCGTCATACTATTTCAAGGAATCCATACGTCTTTCGCTCAACTACATAGTATACCTACTACTCTAACGTATAAAAAAGTACCTTTCTTCAAATGATTGAAGTGTATTATCAAAATGTGCGTGGATTGCGGACGAAGACGACACTTTTTTATAGAAATCTGTGCTTACGCGATCACGACGTAGTATGCCTTACGGAGACGTGGCTTAATGATGACTTCGGCAATAGTGAACTGTTTGACGACCGTTATCTTGTGTGGAGGTGCGACAGAAATTATAGTGCTACTAATCAAAACCTGGGTGGCGGTGTTCTTATCGCTGTAAAGAGGGACCTTGTCGCAGAGGGGCGTGACGGCTGGTGTTCTTCAGCCGAGGACATGTGGGTAACGTTGACACTTAAACGTTCTAAACTTAAAACATTGTATAGATTAAACATATGTACAGTGTAAATGTGTAAACAAAACTTGGGCAGTTCATTCGCAGAACAAATAGTTAATTTTTATAATAAGTTAAATGATTTAGTAATGAATAATCTACCTAACATTACATGGATACCCTCGGATCATGACTACCAACTGCACCCATCAAATATTCAAGGAACTATTCAATCCGATTTTTTTGATACAATTAATATGTGTAATTTACTTCAGTATAGTTGCTTGAAGAACGCGAATGATAGAATTCTCGACTTAGTTTTTTGCAATAGCCATGTATCTGTTACAAAATGCAGCGACCCTTTAGTACAGGAAGACCCACACCATGTCACTCTCAACATTGCCGTAGATTTCGTAGAATACCATGCACTGCCAATTAAGACAAGAACAAAGTTTCTATATCACCGTGCTGACTTCAGTTTAATATCTAAAGGACTCGATATGTTTGACTGGGCATGTGATCTCAGCACCGGATCAATTGACGATGCACTCTCTTTGTTGTATAGCAGACTGGATGAATTGCGTGATACTTATGTACCCACGAAATTAATTAAATCTTCGACAAAATATCCCCCATGGTATAAAGCACCACTCATAAAAATCCTAAAAGAGAAATTTAAATATCACACCAAATACAAAAAGTATGGCAATCAATCGGATTACGAATCTTTTGTAGTCCTGCGTGATCGAGCGAAAGCTTTAGAATCATAAATGTATAACAGATATATAAATCTCATTGAAGCTGGTATAAACAAGTCACCCAAAGCTTTCTGGTCTTTCATCAAACAAAAACAGGCTACTAATACCTATCCCTCCACAATGAAATATGGACATAGATCATCAGGACAAGGGGAAGTTATTTGTAATATGTTTAACGACTTTTTTTATTGTAATTTCCTTAAAAGTACTACACCTGACACTGCGGAGCTTACGCATAGTCTATATGAGAGTGCTGCGGATATAAGTTCCGTAGAAGTTCGTGAAACAGAAGTTTATCAGCTCCTGAAAGCCGTGAATATAAATAAATCGGCAGGGCCTGACGGTATTCCCCCTATTATGATCTCTGGATGCGCTAGAAGTTTAACTATACCTATTGCTCTGCTATTTAAACGCTCTCTTAAAGAGGCAGTTGTGCCGTCTATATGGAAAACAGCTTTTATTTCTCCAATACACAAAAAAGGCCCCAAAGATCAAGTTGAGAACTACCGGCCTATATCCAAGCTATGTATATTCGCAAAGGTACTAGAAAGAATGGTTTACTCTTCTGTGTATCACGCTATCAAACAGTCCCTTAATGACTATCAACACGGCTTTTTGAAATGTAGGTCCACAGTATCCAACCTCCTCGTATGTTCGGAATATTTGACAAGCATAATGTCTGAGCCTTCTCAGGTAGATGTAGTCTACACGGACTACAGTAAAGCGTTCGATCGAATCGACCCTTCGATTCTTCTGCATAAGTTGTATAACGTAGGCATCAGGGGTGACTTATTCAGGTGGTTTAAGTCATACATCGATAACCGATGTCAAACAGTTGTCCTTAATGGTTATACATCGACACCTGTGCAGATCCCTTCTGGAATTCCTCAAGGATCCTTATTGGCCCCTTTGTTGTTCATCATATTTATAAACGATATTGACTCTTGCTTCTCCCAATCTAAAATAATTTTGTATGCTGACGACATGAAAATTTTATGCCCCATCTCAAAGGTCTCCGATTGTCTTGATCTCCAGGAAGATCTTAACGCTCTCCAAAATTACTGCTCTCAGAATAGACTGCAACTCAATGTGTCCAAGTGTTTCATTCTTTCATTCACTCGTAAGCCCAACCCTATCATATTTGACTACAAGGTTAAAGAAGTTATCTTAAATAGAATAAAAGTAGTAGAAGATCTTGGTATAACATTTGATTCAAAAATATTATTTGACACTCATATTGACAATATAGTAAAAAAGGCTAGTAGGGCCCTTGGATTTATATTGAGATTCTCTAGTGATTTTAAAAATATAAAAACTTTTAAGATACTTTATTGTACCTTTGCTCGCAGTCACTTGGAGTACTCTTCGCAGGTATGGAATCCCCACTATAGTATATACACAGACAGAATAAAACGTATTCAGAAACGCTTTTTACGATTCCTCCAGTACAAAACACGTCAATATACTTCCGGATTCCTGTTGAGATGTAAAAAATTTCATATACTCCCGTTGTGTGAACGTAGACGTATTGCAGACCTGGTATATCTTTCTAAAATAGCTAATGGTATTATAGACTGTCCGGAGTTGCTAGGTACCTTGGGACTGAAAACAGGGCGCATCTTGTTCCGGAAGCCTGTCTTACTTCATCTACCGCGTGTAAGGACCACTTATAGACAAAATAGTTATATGATTCGTGCATGTAAAACATTCAATAAGCTCTCAGAGGAAATAGACATCGATTTGTTTGCTACCAGTCATCTAAAAAGTATCATTACGAAACGGTTTTTTTTCGGTATACGATGATGTAAATGTGTGCATGCGCATGCTCTTTTGGTTTTTTTTTTCTTTACTCCGACCAAATATTGTTTGCACTTAAACTAGTTACTAATTGTGAAAACTTGTAATTGGCCTTTATATATTTAGTTCTTGACACCTATTTCGATACTCAGCTGTAAGTTTTCCAAATAAAATAAAATAAAATAAAAATAAATAAATCTGAGAAGTGAACTGTAAAGCAAAAATGCGCTACAAAAGACTAGAAATGGTCGAGGTGGCACTAGGTACTTAAAACAATAATAATACTTTTATACAACTCATTAATACGTTCTCAGCTAGAATTCACAGTACCAGTGTGGTCTCCCTACTGCAACGTTTATGGAAATACCTAGGCTTGAAATGGTGCAAAAAAAATCTAAGGTCGATGCATTATAGATGCTACCACTCAAGATTGGAGTGTTACGCGCGCCTCTATGCCGCCTTTTGGATGAATATACCACACTGTTAATTAATGAGATTCATATAACGATTCGTTTTGCTTACGAACGGTAAAATTTTCGTTAAAAATTCAACGAAATTTTACCGTCCGCAAAACGAATCGTTTTGTTGATTATAGGAACCGGGCCTAACATCTTTGCACTTTCGCACAATGAACAAGCCATATCCTTACTTCTGTGTTGTACATGGAAACACAGGGTTAGCACAATTTAACTCTCTTCAACTTCTGTATTATTGTGCAGACATAAGTGTGGGTTACACATTTATTATTATAAAACAAAGTCCCCTGCCGCGTTTGTTTGTCTGTCTGTTCGCGATAAACTGAAAAACTACTGAACGGATTTTCACTAATAGACAGAGTGATTCGTAAGGAAGGTTTAGGTGTATAATTTGTACCCGTGCAAAGCCGAGGCGGGTTGCTTGTGTCATACAATTTGAACCTGTAGTTTAAAACAAAGTTCAAGACAAAGTTTCTTAATTTTGTCACTGACTCACTCACTCCTCCATCAAAACTCTAACCTAACCTTCTACCAAATACAAAACTTCCAATTTCAACACAAGAATTATTGTTTAGTCTAAACTAATTACAAATTAAGACAGTATTAAGGATGTATCACTGTGTGAGTTGTGGGTTGTCCTAATAATTAAATAAATAAATAAAAATAAAAAACTAAACCAATTGACATTAAATTATAAGTTGAAGATTGTGTCTGACAAATGGGATTCCACTTTTACTCTTGACGAATTCTATAATAAAGTGTCAACATCCTAAACTACACACAAGGCCACAAATTTGCATAAATATGAAGGTGTCGACTTTAAAACATAAGAGATAAAAGACATACGAAGTACCTGAAAACCTGCTGCATACCAAATCAGCCGATCTGCGCGTTGAGGTGACTGGACGCACCAGTTTTCTTTATATAAACTATTAATAACTACATATTATTTATATTTCTATACATATACTATTATATTCTCATATACTCCTGCAGGTAATGCTCGTGTAGTTAATATAAGATGAATTTTTAGTTACCATACAATTTTTTTTCTTTGCATTAGGTATCACTCAAGGACACAATTTTCGCAAATAGTAAGTAGGTCAATTTTATTGTTCACGAATTTTTAAACTAAAAAGACTATCTAGGTGCATGGTCACCGAGGCGTACAGGCGAACGTAAAAATGATTGAAATGAAATGAATGTTTTGGATCAATGCCATATTCTGCCTTGTTTTGGCATGCAAATTTATACAAACTAGAAATTTTATCTACATTATTTAACATTATATTAATTTGCATTGTATTACTTAACTTATTTAACATTATATTATTAATTTACATTATATCAGATTCCATAATTTTGATAATATAGTTTTTTAAATATGATTATTATTTTAAATTGTATTGCATAAATTCCTTTATCGTATAAAAACACTTATCTACTAACCATTTACGTAATTGGATTCTGAAATATTTAAATGGTAGTTCCCTTCCTTATATTCTTGGGCAATCTGTTAAATATTGACATACACATGTGATAAACTTTTTTTTTTATTTAAAATAGTTCTACAAAATAGGATCACTATTTTTGTAGAGTCTCTAGGCTTATATTTTTTGTAACTGTCGCCTTCGAATTTAAAAAAGTCATAATGTTTTCTTATAAATACTGAAACTTCAAAAACATATATACAGGTCAAGGTTAATAAATTCACTTTCTTAAATAAAGACCTACAAGAGTCCAGTGTCAAGATTCAACATACGGTCATTGACACTTAGCGCATACGAAATGCAGTGTGGCTACAAACTGCGAGGTTTTGAGACAACTTTGTGATGCAAATTACTCAATATTACTGTACTAAGTGAAAACCTGCTGCAATTCTACTGTGTGAATTTGGATGGTGATTAAAAATCACATCACACACAAACAAAAAACAAAAAAAAAACATTAGTAAAGATCTCGTATACAGGATACGAGATCTAACACTAATGTTCTATTCTACTGTTGGATTCTACTAATGTTTAAGGGTCACTGGCAAGTGTGAAGATATTTTTCGCTTTTTCTTATGTTTTACTCGAATTCCAAATTCAAGTTAATTGTATAACCCAGTATTTCCCTTAACCAATCCAAAAAATTGTGCATCTGGTGTCCAATTTTATTGTTCCTGTGTCACTGGAAATATTATGATGTTGCCGGTTGTGCCGGTAGTTTCATCGTGGCACCACTGAAACTTGTAAAGATTACAGGTTATCGGGGCCGCTTCCAACCGGTCTTAGAAGTCATTGAGGAAGGCTTATGTCCAACAGCGGGTATCATAGGACTGAAATGATGATGACGATGACCACTGAAGCACGCATGAAGTATTTGGATCTGATCCTTACCTTAATTTATTAAATAAAACACACAGAAAATTGGATGGTATATGACTCTTCAAAAAGTATGCTGTATACAAGGAAGGCAGATAAACAATGCCCCAAACGCAAATTGAGTCAAAAAGCTGCATGTGAGTTTATGATGAACTGTGTACTGGATAAAATGATAATAAACGCCTTGTCAATTGATCTAGTGTGCTCCTGCTTCACAAAAAAACTCATCCATAGACTGCACAACAAACAATATATATAGTTGGTTGTGCATATATATGTACATATAAGCTACAAAATAAACTCTCCATCACCTATCTATACCTACCCAGGCTTTGCACCTACTGATTAATTTAAATTTTGTAATTTAGAAAACTTTTACAAGAAAAATATTAAATGCGATGAGTCTGTAAAAACGTTTTGAAAGAGTTCGTCATAATATTGTCGTCAAAATGAAGTTTAATAGAATTTGTTATTTCAAGTGCGATTTATTCAACATATATGTTTTTATTTAAAACAATGTTTTTTTTTCGGGAAGGTATTACTGTAAGAAATGTAAATTATTAATCTAGAAACAATACAACTTATTCAGCAGGATATCCTACGCATGAGCCATTGTCAATGTATGTAAAAATTTCTAATGTAAGTCTAAGTCCGTCTATGCGACGTACCTGATGTGCATATAATTTAAATAAATAAATTCCTAATTTATCACGGTAACTTACAATATCACATACAAAGGAACCAAGTGAATACATTTATTAAACACATACCTACATACTTACTATTATGTTGATTGTGTACAAACGGAGCACTAAGGCAACGGTTAAGTAACGCAGCGAACCTATGCAACGACGAACAACTACACGTTGAAACTAAGTTTATTGACTACAACTATATACATATAATTATATACTTACATATAATTTACATTTGAGTCTGACATTTTTAAACAGGCCAAACGAGCAAAGTGACCAAGAGCGCATCGAGTTCAACTGGTTTTGAGATATTTTTAGGATCTCATCAGGCACGTCGGTGTGGAGTGTGTTTAAAGGGTCACAGTTTCACTTATGTTATAGCTTAAAAACGATGTGTAACGCTGGTTTTCAACTGCAGCCAGAGAAACCAGGTAGCTATCCGAACTTGTAAATGCTCATGATTGCAAAACATGACTGAACTGACTGAACCAGACGATAAGTACCATGGTTCATAGAAATAAAACAATGAAATAGGTACCCATAGTTTTACACGCAGGAATGCAGTAATCGAGGTCAAAACGCACTTTAGGCCCAGAGTTTTTGATAACTCAATAAAATACTTTTAAACTTAGATCTAAAGTTATGCACGCTTTCAGTGTCATGAAGAGAGGAGGAAGACTATCATTCCAAGCCTTAATTGCACAATATCTGAAATTACCCCTAAATGCTGTCTACTTATGTTGCAGTATGGGTAAGTTTATTCACGGGACTCAGTAAATATTATGTATGTCCAGACGCGCCCATTGGCAAATATTAGCGAGATTCTCATTTATTTTTATTAAGGCTTACTGGTACTCAGAGGTCTTAAATAAAAAATATATTTGCACATCATCCGTGTCTTTTATTGCCTGAACAATATCAGCACTGTAGGGAATAAATAGAAATAGTCCTAAAACAGATTCCTGCGGCACACCTCTATCCAAGGCTGAAAAAGTAGAACAAGCTGTACTATATACATGTATACGTAATGTATCTATATATTTTAAATAAAATATCCAATGTTTAAGTCAATACGAAAAGCTAAGTGAAAACATTCTTAAGTTAGACCTATAATGTGTGATTATAAGTCTAACTTAAGAATCTTTTCACATAGCTTTCGGTTTGAATTAAACATTGGATATTTTGCCACTAATGTAAAAAATCATGAATAATTAATTAATCAACATGGAAAAAATTTAAAGATTATATCAAGCTTGATCACTAACAAATTCTTAGTGCGCTAGTGTTCCGTATATTTCTATCATGCAAACCAGTAAGATGAACTGTGTTTACGCTTATATTGCTAATGGTATATCTATAGGTACTTGACGGTGTACAAGATCGAAAATAATCACCAGAAGACTTGATTTTAGAATTATACTTATAATTATAGTTTCTTTACAATATTTGGTATTTACAAAATTTATGTGACGTGCCAACGACGGGCGGGGTGCACGCCGCCTTATATATGCGTTCTGTTAGGTGGGAGATATCTTGCACCCCCTTCTAGCGTCTTCTTGCGGCTTGAGCGTGAACAAACTATAATGTTTGTTATATAAAATATTTAATTGGTGTTTCTATTACACCGTACTACTGGTTTATAGTTTTGTAAATTTTTACTATATTCTATGATAAAATTAAAAATATAATAGAAATGTAAGACCGGAGGGTCTTACATTTGTATGGTGCGTCAACAGGTGCGTCTTATGTTTATGTGTTATTGGAGAATAACACATAAACATAAGACGCGCCGGTGGTTCAATAATAATTTAATAAGAACTATGAGAGAAAAGGAAAGTTACGGAAACGATACGAAATTTATAAAAACCCCATAGATGAGCTTAAATTGAAGCTGCTGAGTAAGCGGTGCTTCGTTATGGCGGCCTCTTGCTACAACAAATATGTTGGTGACCTAAAGGCAGTAATAACTAAAAATCCGAAGCGATTTTGGTCTTATATTAAGGACAAGCGACGAGGTACCAGTTCTTAACCCCTGACAATGACTGACGGCATCACATCATCTTCTGACGGCATTAACATCTCAGAAATGATCGCTGTTTACTTTTTTTCTATGTACAGTCGGCAAAATGTTACTCACCATCAATCTTCCTCAGAGTACTTGCAGGACACGTTAGCTAATAGTTTGCCTTTGTCAACCCCAGTGATTGATGATGATTTGATGAGTTGCTCAATAAATTAAAATCTTTGGATCGTCAAAAAGGTGTTGCAAATGACGGGATCCCTCCTTTTTTTGTTTCCATGTGCGCTTCGTCTTTAACAGCTCCTCTATTATGAATATACACTCAATCTCTTGCTTCAGGCGTATTTCTAACTCTTGAGTTGCAGGTGTCCATGGGCGACGGTAGTCACTTACCATCAGGTGACCCGTCTGCTCGTTTACCCCCTATAATATTAAAAAAAAAATGCAGTAATCGCAATCATGTAGGTAGACCAATTTCAATTCAATCTATGTTGGCCAAAGTTTTGGAATCCTTGATTTGCCCGTCCATACAGTCTCATTTGAAGCTTTACCTTAGTAATTCTCAACATAGTTTCGTGATTTCTAGGTCTACATGCACAAACCTAGTAACGTTCATGGAGACACTAACTTGCGCTATTGACTGTGGGAAACAAGTTTACGATCACGTCAACTTGTTTTAGCGCATCTAAGCAAAGTTCTATCTAAGTATGTATCAATATACTTAGATAGAACTTTGCTTAGATGCGCTCACTTTACTATATTTCTACATAGCAATTAACTCTAATGACTTTGTGTAAGTAAGGATCGCATCCATAGAGTACATATAAACACCCGCATGTATGAGAATTTCATCATCATCAACTCGTGTCAAGTATACTCTCGCAAAGACTTAGGGTGATAATGAGGTGATACTTCGATAATCTCTGCTTTATTAGAAGTCTTAGATTAGGAAGTCCTTTAAAATAAAAAAGAGATATTGTATTTGCAGTTGTGAATACCTAATAAAAGCAATGTTCACTCATGTGATTATCTTTTGAAATGTAACTTAATTTTGCACTTCGACTGATGAGTGTGAAAATCTGTTTGCATAGAATAATTTAATTTATTTGTTTCCACTGCCATGAATATATTTTGGAGCACGGCATCACTTCGGATGGTTGATTGCATGTAAGTAATTGTGGCTTGTGGTCACTGACCTCTATATTATACTTGTACAATAGAGGTCGGTGCTTGTGGTGTTTTGTAAGTTTTGTAGTGTATCGAGTTTTGGATGGGTTAAATCTTTTAGGGACCTAAATAACTTTTATCCCTCACATCAAAAATTTTGTCAAAGTAGCCTCAAAAATGCTTGGGTTTGTTATCAGGAATATAAATTGTTTCCGTCACAGTATGAATAAAATTTTGCTTTATAATTGATGTGTTCGTAACTCAGTAGAATATTGTAGCACTGTATGGAGACCACACTATGCCACCCACACATGAAGATTGGAAAGAGTCCAAAATCAAAATTATCTATTTCAAGTAAACCCATTGTAGGTATTTTTGAATGGTCAGAAGTAGGAGTCAGTCGGTATAAGTTGGTCGTGAAGCTAGTTGCCAGTTCCAATACATAGATCCTATAGAGAAGAACAGGCAAGAAACTCCAAGGACAACTTCTTTTTCAACATGTTTTTTTTTACAAGGTACTTATAACATTGCTTATAAGCGCAATTTAATGTGAAGACAATGTAACATAATATTGTTCTAAAATAAAAAATAAAAAATCACAGAGCTGCTAGGCAACATAGAAAATTAACTTAATACTTAAATGACTACATAGTTCTCACATGTACAATTCAAATTTATCTAATTAACAAAACATAAAAAGCCTACTGTAACTACAATGTCAACAGTGTATAAAATAATTTCAATATCCTATAAAATTAAGAATGTCAATAATAATAATCAAAATATCAATAAATCTATACGTCAGATAAAAACAAGACGAGTGCTCATTGACAGTGTGACTGTGGAGCAGGACCGGCATTCGGCCAAGCATTTTTACCATCTAAATAATGATCTAGTTCAAAATATGCTCGTTTACAGAGTTTTAAATTTCTTCTCATATAGCTGAAGGATATTATCAGATATTTTATTATAGAATTTAACGCAGTACCCCATAAAAGATGTTTGCACTTTTGCTAGCCTAAATTTTGGTTTGAACTAATTTATGTCCATCTCTAGTAACATAATTATGTCTTTCACGCCGTTTTGTAAAGAGATGCAGATTTTTTCTAGTACTAAATTGTTAGCAGTAAACCAATCATACATGATTCGATGAATAATATTATTTGCTTCGACAAAGCTATCTACTTTTAAAATTAATGACGTGTCATCAGCAAATAATACTATTTTGGGTTTACTATCTAGAAAATGGGGAAGACCATTAATATAGACGAGAAACGGGCCCAGTATCGGTCCCTGCGGGACGCCCATTTTCAGTTTTGGTTCTAACAAATTGACACCATTTATCTGAACCTGCAGTTTTCTATCACTCACTGACTGACTCACTGATTTTAGTAAACAGCCATAATGCTCAAGTTTTAGTAGCAACGTTTTATGATTTACGCAGTCAAAGGCTTTTGAAAGGTCGCAAAAAATACCGAAAGCATCTTTAGTTTCCACCCAGGTGGCGAAAATATGCTGCACTAACGTCTGTTACCTTGGTACAGCATATTTTCGCCAGTTGCACAACGCCCTTTTGTGAAACCGTATTGTTGATCGTGTAGGATGTTGTTTGAATTAAAATGCAGTAGCATTTGATGGAGCATAATCTTTTCGAAATCCTTGCTAAATACCGGCAGGCCTAAAACAGGCCTACAATGATTTGTATCTTTACGTTCTCCGGATTGAAAAAGTGAAATGATTTTACTATGTTTAATGAGATTAAGAATACTCCTTGATCTACACATAGATTAAATATTGACGCTAGGTAAGGAGCAGAAGTTTCAATGATAGATTGGAAAGTTTTGACCGATATTCCTCACAGATCTTCAGTTACTTTTATCTTGATATCTTTAAAAGTTTTTAATACTACTGTAGGGGTTATATGCTTGAAACTAAAAACTACGGGACATGTACGAACAGTTTTTCTAAGAAGAGTGATAGAGTGAGCCGAAGAGGAATTCAAATTTATCCTCTTCCTCCTCTTCGCAGAACCATCCTTGGTGCCAATCCTCATATCCCCCGCCTCTGTAAATTAGGTAGGTACTCTGTAGGTACAGAAGTAATATGTACAAAATATTGTAAAAGCATCCGTGTTTAAGCCTACTGTAATTGTAACTTTGGAAATCAAATTTTTAAATCTATTTTTTTAAATAAAAACCACCATTGTGTTCGCTGTCTAATTTAGATCTGTAATTGGTGTTTCTATTACACCGTACTACTAGAGTTTAGGTTAAGAGTTTTGTCAATTAATACGTAGGCAATTTGGCAACGATGCAGAGGCAGATTATATATAATTACAAAACATTATATACCTATAATGTTTTTTTAATAATATCTAATATTTGCAGCAAAACCACCTTGTACAAGTTGTACAAGTTTTAAGAAGCTAATATTATTGAGACCAACATTTTTTGAGGCAAATTTTAGTTTTACTATACTCCAAAACATTTTGATTCGGGTTGAGTTACAATGATATTGAGGCCAGTAACTAATTTTTAGTGTGTATATAACATGATGTACCTACCAGTCATGAAAACAAGTAAATCTGTAATTTTATTCAGAGGAATACGAGTATAGTCCAATTAATAAGACTTTCTTATATTTATAATACTTTAATACATTTACTAGCGTTTTTTCTCTCACGACTAAGAACAGTTTTTTGTCAGTTTGTTCTGGTAAGGCTATAAAATAACATGACCTTTTAGTAGGTACATATTATAATTTCAAAGAAAAATTATTGTTTGCTAATCATAATATTTTCTCTCCCTACATGTTCATCGAATTTTATATTTTAAGAGATTTGGGAGTTGGGAGAGGCCTAAGTAGTACTGAACTAAAATAGGCTAATTGATTGTATAAAATGGAGTAAGGGTGACAAATCTTGTTGATGCTAAAACGGAAGACGCATTATAATATATTCCTATCACGTTTTATCGTGTATTTTGTCAACGGGTATCCAACATTTTATAGTTATTATCCTTTTACGCTTTCAAACGTAAACACGTATATTGTGCAAGTATTTTTTGTGTATTTATGTCCAAAATGGGAAACGAAAATTTAGACTTGGAAAATCAAAATGTTAGTATTGGTGTTAGGTTCATATTACCTTGTGTTATTATTCGGTGTAATTCAAAGGATTAGTTTTACAGTTATTCATTATTTAATTGTAACATTTAAATATGTGCATCTCTGTTATTTATAAAAAAAATCCTTCTTAAAAATATTAAATATTTGAGTTTCTGTTCCCAGAGTGTGACAGAAAAACTAAATTCAAATTCGGCTAATGATGCCGATGTGTTGGAAAAAATACTATCACATGTTGGTAGCATGGGAAGATATCAGCTATTGCTCATTATTGGAATGATGCCTTTTGGCTACACCTACGCCTTCCTTTATTTTGTGCAAATATTTATAACTGTAACACCGCGGAACCATTGGTGTAAAGTTCCTGAGCTGGCCAATTTAAGTATGGACTTAAGGTAAGTGTTGAGCATACTAAGTATATAATGTGCTGACCTAAATACTTCGTAGTTATGTATATGTCTCACAATCTTAGACTTTTGAAATACATTTGAGTGCTACTACGGTTCCCGCCACTATACCTTAACTGTTACCTGGACTGCATGGTCTGCTTAGATTTAGGCAAAGCTTTTAACTGGGTATATATCGACGCCCCCGTGCAATAAGTCGGTAATCGAAAAATGCAAATTTTACAGGAGAAATAATTTACTGTTTTTGTTGAATAACTTTCTAACCTGTGGGAGTATTGAAGTCATCGACACGTCAAATGAAAGGTACTTTTTCATCAGCTTTCAATTATATGCTTCCTATAAGCTGTAATATAAAAAAACTAATCTTACAGTATCGAGAAAAAATGTACTACTCTGTAAAAGTAACTTACGGGATTATTGTGGTAAATTTATTAAGATTGTTGATTTATAATAGCATGATATTGACTTTTATAACGTTTTTTTATTACAGCGAGTGAACATAATATATCATATCCAAATTATTCTAGTAATTTTAAATTGGTAAAAAATACTGTACAGATAAAATACAGTGTCGTTTCAGGAAATTTGACTTGAAACTTTCTTAAATAATTATTCAATACAAAAAGACGTTTGAAGAATAATAAGCGAAGGTTTTTTATGAAAATAATTTATGTTATCATTTTTATTGTATTAAAAACAATTAAAATTAACGTCTTACAAATTTTAGCCATAATAAAATTTATAAATAGAGTGTACTTGATCACTTATTAAAAGATCTCATTTAATTTTTAATAAGTGATTTTGTTTAATTTATCGTTATAAATTAAACAAAATCACTGTAAAATTCTAAATAAGAAGAAATCTAATATGAAACAATACAAACAAAAACTGACTAGTATTTAAAGTAAATTGTGGATTGGTATCAAGCTCGAAATACGCGTCTTCAAAATTGTATTTAAGAAAGAGTTTATTTTCCTGCGTATGTATTGTTTTAACCCCCATTACTTACGTCCAGTTACCTTTTCATCTTTATCTCGCAGCCAATTAGTGTCTATAGTTGTTTAATATCATAAATATCGGATTGTTCAAGTACAATAACAGAATACTTTTCGCCAGTAACTTTAGAGTTCAAATAAATTATGTATTTGGTTGGGAGTATACACCACTTTATTCTTTACGTTTCTTTCAATGCATGCAAATGATATCTGTGCTTTTCCTCTAAAGACGTTTTAACTAAAGGATCGGCCTGATCAAATAAAGAACACGAAGGGCATTAGTCCTTATGTGATTTGAAAATTGAGTATTTGTAATTTGTATTAAATACTGTTTCATATTGGCGTTTTGTGTAACTAATAACATTATTGTAATTTTGATTTGCAAAACCACTCCGTGTTAAAGCGATAAACTTTTGATGTACTTAAATTTTCTGAAAAGATATTCTAGTTTAGATGTATTTCGAGAATTTTGCGATTCTACTTTTGGAAACAGTTCAATATATATTTTAATACTAAACTCTGTAGAAGCAATCATTTTCGGCGGTCTGTAATTGTGAACTCAGCTGTTATCTATGAAACCCTCTGATTTTGCCTTCTCTAATGGTGTACGGGTACACCATTTGTTCTACGGTTTGTAAAGTATTAAGTAAAAATGTCTTACGAACAAATACGTTCTCATCATTTAAGGGTAAATGTAATTTTAATGTTTGATTGTTATGTATATGTCCGTTCTACGTTCTATTCTGCGTTCTAATGTCATACGTTTAATAGTCTCAGTCTTGACAGGTTTACTTAAAAATAACCATTTAATTTCCCGATCAATAAGACTATAAAAGTTATCAAATATGCGTTACCTCTTAGACCAACAATTTTTTTTACCACAATTTTTTAACACACGCATATGGGCCCTAACGATTCTTAAGGTACTTTTTTTGAGTAGCATCCTTCATAGTCCTCAACGCCGTTTTTTATAACGTCTCTAATTTTTGTCCAGTTTGCGTTTTCTAGTCAGTTTTTTTTCATTGTTGGCAATAGGTGGTTCCTTCTGATTTCTCATAATGCTTTCTTTATCATCTGTGCAGTTTACATCAGAAAAATGTACTTCTATAGTAAAATTATGTTTCACTTCAATCTTATCATCACTCCCATAATAATAATTTCGTATGCTTCCTGTCAGTGTCACATCAGTCCGATGAAAATTTTCGTTTTCTATATTTTAAATAAATAAATTTAATACGAAATAGATGCAGTTATGAGTTTACCGGCAAGTGCTGGAATTTATTCACAATAATAATCCGGTAATAGGAACTTACCGAATACCGAAAAGAAAATAACTTTTGTATTAATGTGTAATGACATTTTTCTCGTCATAAATGGGTTCACAAATTTCCGTGCAACAAAATGGCTATTTCAAATATCTTCGTAACTATCAGTAGGAAAATTCTAAAAAAATCACATTTATGTATTTCGACCCATAGATACTAATTTTAGCATAACAATAAAAAGTCCATAATAGCACATTACCGACTTATTGCGGGGGGGCGCCGATATGTTTTTTATTGAAGGTGTCACCATAAGAACTGCCCGAGGATTATGCAGATGGTTTAGGTAGTTCATTAAGGTAGTGTTAGACAGTAGCTACTCTGATTCTATGGACGTAAACACCGGCATTCCACAAGGTTCAGTGCTATCGCATTTGCCATCGAATCTTTGACATTGTTTCTGATAAATGTTATGTTGTGTTTCGATTCTACGCTAACTGCCTACTAACGGCAGACCGTGTTCTTCTAGCTCAAAATGTAATAAATAAATAAAAACTTTTACTTTTTCCTGCTAAACAATGACATTTTGAAGAAGGTAGGACAGAAATATAGCACATTACCAGCTAAATAAATCAATATTAGTTAAATTAAAACGAAAGTTATTCTCTAACTTTCTTTATTTCAAGGTTTGAAATTGAAGAAACTATGCTATTTCCCCTTCAGACCTAATACCAGGTGTAGCCGATTGCCAATGCAATCGGCTACACCTGGTATTAGGTCTGAATAAAAAGGATCCACCTAAGTTTAACAAACTGCTATTGAATTCACCTAGGTTATGCTGAATAGAACTAGGTGCAACCGTTCTTCGGCTTTGGCTGTAACATATACATACTGACCTATACGGTCTTCGGTCCGATTTTCTTCATTTTATTCATAAATGACTTACTTGAGTACTTAAATAAACGTGTTAAAGACACTTAACTTATAATTTTCGCCAATGACACAAATGCTATAATACTGGTTTATGACATTATTAACATAAAATTCAATATTTTGAAAATTGGTTCTGTATAAACAATTTAATTGTCAATATTAACAAAACAAAATGTATGTTATTCAAGACTACGGTAAACTATAAGGCTAGTCTTAAAGTTGAATCGTGTGGTAATGAGTTTGAGGATGTAGATAACGTCAAATTCGTAGGAATCCACATTGATGCGTTATTAAACTGGATGGTAGAGAGAGACATCATCTATAATAAAAGCCATTAGTTGTGCATGCTATGCTATCAGCACCTTGAGAGATGAACTCAATTTGGCAGAACTTAGGATGGTATACTGCATTGGTTGGAGTCAAAGCTCAGATATAGCATTTTATAATAGTTATAAGTATGACATTCATTCGACATTTGTAATACAAAAGACTGCCATCAGGACAATGCTCCGATTGCAACAGACGGAATCATGCAGAGCCATAAAATATTAACGGTTTCGTGTCTGTATATTCTGGTGTTACGAACAAAACTGGTTAGTATTTTATTAATATGACTGAACAAATCTCATAGGTAAATTTTGCTTGTATTGCTTACTTAAGAATAATTACTAACTTATAATGTTTTAGTATATATTTTAAATTTTGAATAAGGTATTTATCTATGGGCCTATGCTGCCTGAAATAAATTATTATTATTTAACCGTGAACCTTTAAAATGAATACAGGCGAAATTTATCAGCACCTGGTACCGCTACAGGCAGCTGGGACCACTGCAGGACTTTTGATACAAACTGGACAGAAGTGCTCAATACCCTGATTGTGCCGCTGCCAGAGACGCCACTGATAAAGTGCCAACATGGCTGGGAGTTCGAGTTTAGCGATATACCTTATGAAACTGTTGCAACAGAGGTAAGTTTACAATTTTTAACAACCCATAACCTGTGATTCTACAGAAATATCATGTTTCGAATTCATCACCATATTGGTAGTACAATTTTTACAGTTTCGGCCTACAAAAATGTTGTCAAGTTAACGATACGTTTGTTGACAGCGCTCGTGGTGGTAAACTAAAATAATTACGTAAATTGTGTAAACTTACAACTACGGTCAATGTTATAGCGTCTGCGATGCGAAACTATACTACCTAATTTTATAGCTTATCGAACTAACATACTACATTATAACATCGCATAGCTTTGGCTATACCCATACTTTACGCGAACCTTACTGGCTGTTTTACTATACGACCGGAACGCGTTGTGTGACTGGTAACTGCGGTTGGGGGTTCGGTTGCCGGTTGACGCATAGGAATACAATCGCTAGGGTCTGCTACACTAACTACGTACGCTGGCTTCGGCCGATCTACGGATATAGTAGCTTTTCTGTTAGGAAGCTGAATAACGTAGAACTTGGGTCCTCGTTTCAGTACGCGGTATGGACCATCGTAAGACGGCTTCAAGGGTTTTTGTACAGTGTCACCGCGAACCAAAACATACTCTACTTTCGCGAGGTCCGGGTGTACGAATACTGTGCGCGCGTCCCTAAGTTTTGTAGGCTTGGGTTTCAACTTGCTAATAAAATCTCGTAATCTTTCTACATATTGGCTGTGATCTAAAACCTTACAACTAGAATCTGTGTAAAAATCACCTGGCAAACGTAATGACGATGGCGCAAATGACACACTCCCGTATGTCATTTGCGCCGCGCTCACACCCGTATCGCTTCTAGTAGCCGACCGTAGGCCTAACAAAACTATAGGTAGCTCTTCCACCCACGTAGAGGAGTCTAAACGGGCCATAAGCGAAGCTTTTAACGAGCGATGCATTCTCTCGACCATACCGTTCGAAGATGCGTGGAAAGGGGTTGTGCGTATCTTAAAAATGCCTAATAGTTTCATAAGTTCCTGAAACAAAGAACGTTCAAATTGTCTCCCCTGGTCGCTTGTCAGCTTAGCAGGGCAGCCAAATCGCGAAATTCAACCTTCAACGACGACTTTAGCTATTGTTTCTGCCGTAATATCTTTGACTGGATACGCGTCAGGCCAGCCGGTTTGCCTATCTATAAATGTGACGAGATATCTGTAGTCATTTGCCGAAATACCGAGTGGACCTACAATATCCACGTGAATGTGTGCCAAACGTTCAGCTACTGGAAAAACGCCTAGCTCCGACTTATTATGCCTACACACCTTTACACGATGACAGTTTACGCACTCTTTAGCCCATTTACCAACGTCACAATTCATATTACCCCAAAAAACATCTTTCCCTAATTAGCTTTGGCGAGGTACGAATTCCTGGGTTAAACCGTGCACGGAATCGAATGCTTGACGTCTAAATTGTTGTGGTAAGTACGGCCTAGCTCTATCAATTGAGGTTTCGCATACAACCGCCAAGTCACTTCCAGGTAGCACTAAATCCTTAAAAATTAATTTGCTATCACCAGTTCGGTTACGCAATTGTGCTAGCTCTTCATTGGTTCTTTGCGCTTGCGCAATTGCTGTGTAATCTAGAGTCGTGGGACAGCTTACTGTTGCCACGTGCACGCGAGATAAAGCGTCAGCAGTTTGCAGCACCATCAATATGATGAATTTCAGTTGAAAATATAAAGTAGTTGCCTAACGTCGTGGTAACTCGTTATCGCTGCTAACTTTTTTAAACGCAAATGTCAAGGGTTTATGGTCAGTAAAAATTATGAGATGTCGTCCTTCTATCATATTCCTAAAGTATTTTAATTTAATTTCCTAATAATTCTCTATCATAGGTACTGTACTTGGTCTGAGATTGCGACATTTTTTTGGAAAAATACGCTAACGGTATCCCTTTGCTATCAACGTATTGTTGCAAAACCGCTCCCACACAGGTGTCCGATGCATCAGTCATAAGCGCGAAAGAAGTATCACGTTTAGGGTACGATAAAGTCGCTGCGTTTTGCAAGCTTGCTTTACACCGTGAGAAAGCCTCAGTGGTTTTTTCCGTCCACTCTATTTTAGTCTTGTCACGTTTTTTAGAATTTTGTAAGTACTGATTTAACAATGCCTGATCCTGTACAGCATGAGGTAAATGCAAGCGGTAAAAATTAACCATCCCCAAAAAACGTCTAAGCTGTTCGACAGTTTCCGGTTTCGGAAAACTGGTTATTGCGTACACTTTTTCTTGTAAAGGTTGAATACCTTGTGTTAAAACTTCAAACCCCAAAAAATCGGTTTGAGATTGCCCAAAAACACATTTATCTAAATTTATAGTTATACCGAATTTATTTAAACGGCTAAATACTTCCCGTAAATGCTGTTCATGCTCGTTTTCGTCACTAAAAATTTAAATATCATCTATGTAACTGGTGGAGCGCCAATATATTTATAAAATGCATACATAATCGCACCATAATATATTTCGTTATATTATAAATTTCATAGTCTTTATAGTAAACCACATTCTGTTTGTCGAATGCAATTAGTGCTGGTACTGCTGTAATATTGCCAATGTACTCGACGATCTCAAGAGATGGCGTTAGCAGTCTTCAAATAGTGTGAGCGCGCTGCGCCTGATTGGTGCAGGAAAAAACGGACATACCCTGCTCTCATCGCTTTTCGCTAAGAAGACGCCTTTAATATAAAAATTTTGTTCCGCCACGGACATCAGTTATATTTCTCGTGAAAAGAAGCTGATTTTCCGTTAGTCCTATAGCCGTGTAGTGTTTGGACTCGCTTGTAACCTTTACAAGGTGTATGTGGAGTGCTCCAGTCTACGATCGTGACCGGCCGGTCAATACCTTGCAAGAGACCGTAGAAACCTCGCCGCTGCTCGCTGCCTTCTGGAGGATCGGGACTTGGTCGGTGTTGCAGGTTAGTGCTGGCATGATTGTTTTGATCGATAGAAGTGGTTTACTTCCCTACACCTCGTACGCTAACTGTTGAGCAATCACACC
The DNA here is from genome assembly GCA_949752705.1 of Callimorpha dominula. NCBI lineage: Eukaryota > Metazoa > Arthropoda > Insecta > Lepidoptera > Erebidae > Callimorpha > Callimorpha dominula. Next base: position 4,289,311 of record OX456991.1, read on the forward strand.
CTGGTCGGGCTATTTACACGCCTGACCATACAATTTGGTCCTTACGAGTACGGATAGGCCAGTGATTCACGTAAATATTGGTGAATTTACTTTTCTATTCATATCATAAAAAAGATTCACGTAATTCTAGTGAATTCTTGCCGCCATTTTTCCTCGCTCACAGATTTACGTAAAATTGGTAAATTCTGTGTTTAAAACGCACGAGAACTACGTAATTATTGGTAGACTCGTATTTAAATATAATTAATTGTTAGATTTGGTGAATTACGTATTAATTGGTAATAATATCCATTATACTCAATTTAGTTGAACTTATTTATACCTACCCACTTATTAACCGCTCCACCACTGTACTTTACGCTAAGTCATTTTAGGATTTAAATTTAATTTGTGTTTTTACACTAACTAGGTAGATATACCTATCACTTTGTAGTTGTATTGTGATATTATTTTATAAACATGACGGAAAGCGAATCAAGTCGCGAAGTCATGTTGGTTATGTTGAATCAAAAGAAAGAATTATTATTTCAACGTATTAATCGTATGTACACATCGTCGAAAGGTATAATTTCTTTCGATTCATCAACGCGAGCTAACGAGAATTTTCTGGCTGAAACGGAGATAATAGATGATTTACGCGATAAATTTGAGTCCATTGTTGATAAAATAAATAATATAAATTTGTTATCAAAGATTACGGTCAATCCCGAGTATTCTTGCCTCGATTCATTTGATGATTTATACTCGAGAGTTAAACGCGTTAGAAATAAAATATTAACCACTTCTAAGGTGCGTTCACTCGAGACCAGTAGCTCGATCAAGTCCGTAGTGAAATTAGAACCTTTAGTAATTCCGAGTTTTGACGGACGCCCTGAAAACTGGAATACCTTTTATCAGTCTTTTAAAGCTAATATTCATTTGAATCAACAGCTTTCTGACTCGCAACGTGTACAGTATCTAATTTCTAAACTCACCCACGACGCACTAAAATTCACTTCCGGTATTATTCCGTCAGGTGAAACATATAAAATACTGTGGGATAGTTTGGTTAAGAAATACCACGACAAACGCTCATTAGGTACATATTATATCAATAATATACTGGACTTAAAAACTTGCTCGCACACTGCGAACGCTCTTGATACCTTTGTTAGTAAATACTCCGCTTCGATTTCAGCTCTAAAAGAATTAGGCATAACAGATCTAACTGATTTTATTTTTCTTCAATGCGCTTTGAGAAGGATGGATCCTCAAACCATCCAAGCCTTTGAACTTTCGATTCGGGATGTGGAAGTGCCTACGACACAACAGCTTATCGCTTTTATACAAGATCAGGCTAAGATTTTGGAGCGCTCAAACCCGCGAAATTCGTCATATACGAAACCCGCTGCTGTTGTTACGTCGCCCTCACGCGACCGGCGCGTTCATCACACCTCCAAATCTTTTGTCGCCAGTGAGTCCGCTAATAATGCAAATACTCTCACATATTCGGCGCCCGCAGCAGTTACCGCGAATTGTTGTTTATGTAGTGGTAACCATCGACATTTATATGATTGCGCTCAGTTTAAAAATATGCGAGACGCAAGGGCTAGATATGAGTTTATTAAATCGAAGTACGGTTGCGTTAATTGTTTAAGCACTTTACATAAACTTCCGGATTGTAAGAGTACGTCAGTCTGTTTCTGTAATAAAAGACACCATAGGTTATTGCATTTTGATAGTAATAATTCGCAATCGCATGCGGCTATGGTAAATACCGCCGTCGCGTACTCGCCGCCGCCCGCTCATCGAGCGACCGTTACTTCGCCCGCGCCTTCTCATCGCGCTCACACGACTTCGTCATGCATTCGAGCGCCCCCGCTTGCTACAGAACCAGTTACACATACACAGTCTTACACTTCTTGTCATAAGGGTGATATACTTTTGTCAACCGCTCAGGTATACGCGCGCTCTAAGGGTAGCGCTGGTATCAAATCTGTAGTTAGGTGTTTGATAGATAATGGCTCGCAGAATAATCTAATAACATCTGCTTGTTCTAGTTTATTAAATTTACCGATAATACCGTTGAATAATTCCTATGTTAAAGGTGTTGGTTCCGCTTCAAGTCCGATAATCGGTTATGTTCATTTAGACATTGAATCCCGTATTTATCCGGATCAGAAATACACTATACATGCGCTTGTTGTAGAATGCATTACGGATCAATTGCCTTCGAAATTTATCGATTGTGATCGCGACCTAGATTTTCGTAACCTTCCGCTCGCTGACTTAAGCTGGAATATTCCGGGCAAGATTGATTTATTGTTAGGTGCCCAGCTATTCCCATTTATATACTTAGGAAATATGGTCGAGTGTGGGCCGCGCGCACCGTGTGCTTTATCTACAACATTTGGTTACGTACTTATGGGAGATTACCCGCGTAAACATATTTTACCTACTGCCGCGTCTTTTTCTGCGTTAGCGCTTAATGATATAGTGCAAAAGTTCTGGGAACTTGAAGAAGTACCCATGAAACGCTTGTTGTCACCAGAGGAGACAGATTGCGAAAATATTTTCACGGCTACCGTGACCCGTGACGACGTAGGTCGTTATACAGTTGCATTACCGTTCTGTAGGGACCCTTCGGAATTAGGTAATTCGCACGCTACCGCTTATCGCCGTTTCGTTTCACTCGAGCGTAAGCTCCGTCAGGCACCGATAGTGCGCGAAAATTATAACAAGGTTATTCAGGATTATATTGATAACAATTACCTCAGTCCTGTTAAAGAATCTGAGCTGTCCTCTGATGGTTATTATATACCGCATCACGCAGTAGTCCGACCTGATAAACCGATGCCGCGCATCGTATTGGACGCGAGTGCTAAAACGCATACAGGACTTTCGCTTAACGATATATTACATATTGGACCCAATTTACAGGCCGATCTGTTTTTATTATTGTTAGGTTTTAGATTATTTCCTATTGCAATGAACGCTGATATAAAACAATATTATTTACGGATTGGTGTACCAGTAGACCAACATAAATACCTACGCATTTTATTTAGATTCAACGAATCGGAAAAAATTCGCACTTATGCCTTTAATAGGCAACCTTTCGGTCTCAAGTCAAGCCCTTACATAGCTATGCGCACTGTGCGACAGCTGGCTACTGACATGAGTCCGCTCTATCCTGATGCCGCGAAAGTGGCAGAGACCTGTCTGTATATGGACGATTTGGTTCTTTCTATTGCAAATGAGGATACTGCCACGCAATTAGCTCACAACTTGATTAAGTTTTTCAAATCGGGTGACTTTGACTTAGTGAAGTGGTCTAGCAATTCACCAGTGCTACTTGACTCGCTTCCCGACACGCACCGCAAGTCGCTTGATTTTGATGTTGACAATAATGTCTCTAAGGTCTTAGGTCTCTCATGGGAACCATGTGAAGATAATTTTCATTTCACATGCGCCGCAATTAATGAAAGGTGCACCAAGAGAAACATACTCTCGATGGTTGCACGACTATTTGACGTGCTCGGATTGGTCGCGCCTGTGATTCTCTATGCCAAGTTGTTAATTAAGGAACTGTGGCTCAGCAAGTGTGATTGGGACGATCCTGCACCGGAGCACATACGCACCCGTTTTTCCGCTCTTGCGCAAGAACTTCAAATGCTTGACACTTTAAGGATTCCACGTCATGTAGGCGTCGAAGTTGGTTGTGAATTACGTCTTGTTGCTTTTTGTGATGCTAGCATGAATGGTCTGGGATGTGTCATTTATGCCCATTGTACCTACCCGTCTGGCATTCAAACTCGCATTCTTTGCGCTAAATCAAAGGTTTCGCCGACAAAAATCACTACGCTCGCTCGCTTAGAATTATGCGCTATTTTACTTATGTCAAAATTAATAAAAACTGTGCGAGACACATATGCAACACGTATGACCATTGCCGGGATATACGCATTTTCTGATTCCACTATTGCTTTATCATGGGTTCATTCTTCACCACATCGTTGGTCAGTTTTCGTCGGTAATCGCGTCGCTCAGTGCCAAGAAAACTTGGACTCTAAACATTTTTATCATATTGCCGGAGCTAGTAATCCAAGTGATTGTCTTTCGCGTGGTATGCTTCCATCGCAACTTTTGACCCACGATTTGTGGTGGAAAGGTCCTCCGTGGATTCGCAGCTCATCTGAGAAGTGGCCGATTAAGCCATTCTCGCTTAATAATTGCTCTGTCTTGCCTGAACTCAAGGCAAATGTGTTGGCTGCCATTACTCACACAGAGCCGCCGTTGCTGTGTACGTTAGCACAACGTGTTTCTTCTTGGGAAAAGTTGCTACGTATCACCGCATATGTATTAAAATTCGCAAGACCTAAAGTTAAGGTCGAACCTCGTTCTATAGCAGGGTTGACAAGTGCTGAGAATGCGTTAATTCTCGCCGTTCAATCTGTGCACTTCTGTGAAGATATCAAATTGATCAAGGCTGATAAATTACCTTCAAAAAGGCTGCAAAGCCTCTTCGTCTTCTTAGACAAACAAGGGATTTTACGCATTGGAGGAAGACTTTCTGGATCAATGCTTCCTTTCGCAGCTAAACATCCGGTTCTTCTCCCTAAACGCGATCATGTCGTTGACTTAATAATACAGCATTTTCATGTTGTTAATTGTCACACCGGACCTGGACTTCTTATGTCTATTATACGACAACGCTACTGGATCTTGGATGCCAGGACTGTTATCAGGTCCAAGTTACGAAAGTGCAACACTTGCTTTAAATGCAACCCAACGCATCCAACGCCTATAATGGCTGATCTTCCTGATTACCGTGTTTCAGAGGCCAAGGCATTTTGTCACACTGGTGTAGATTACGCTGGTCCGATAAGGACAATCCTTTCTCGCCGCAGAGGTCAACATGCGCAAAAGGCGTACATCGTTCTTTTTGTTTGCATGGTCACACGTAGTCTACATATTGAAGTGACCAGTGATTTAACTACTGAAAACTTTCTAGCCGCTTTTAAACGCTTTATTTCCCGTCGAGGACCAGTTTCATGTCTCTATTCCGATAATGGATCTACTTTCATCGGTGCGAAGGCACATTTAGATGAGCTGTATAGTTTTTTATTGAACTCTAGCTTCAAAAACGCGCTGTCGAATGAGTTGCTCTCTCGACGCATAGAGTGGAAGATGATTCCCCCAAGATCACCAAATTTTGGTGGGATGTGGGAAGGGAATATAAAGAGCATGAAAACGCATTTATATAGAGTAATAGGAAGTCAGTTACTTACATACGAAGAACTGCAAACCGTTCTTACTCAGATAGAGTGTATTCTTAACTCTCGTCCATTGAGCGTATTATCGTCAGACCCTTATCCTGAGGTGTTAACTCCCGCGCATTTTTTGATGTCTACTCCGTTGCAATATTTACCCGCTGCTGATTTGTAAGATCAACGATTGAGTCTGTTAGAACGTAAAAAGTTGTTAGATAGTATGGTCCAATCCTTTTGGAAGAAATGGCACTTAGAGTATTTGCACACGTTGCAAGTTAGGCAAAAATGGGCTACTCCCGACAAACCGGTAGAAATCGGAACTGTTGTTCTTCTTGAGCAGGAGAATTCTCCACCGTTGCATTGGCCGTTAGGAGTAATTACGGACGTGTTCAGAGGCTCTGATAACGTTGTACGCGTGGCGATAGTTAAAACGCAAACTGGAATTTACAAACGCGCTGTAACTAAATTATATCCTATTCCTACACAATAAATTCAACTTAGTTTAAACCTTATTTTTTAGTTTAGGCCGCTATATTTATCATATTTATTATTTAATCGCATAATGCATGTGTTACTCTCAGTCAGTTAGAAAATTCGCGTGTTTTGAAACATCTTGTGATGTTCCAAGGCGGGGTGCATGGTGGAGCGCCAATATATTTATAAAATGCATACATAATCGCACCATAATATATTTCGTTATATTATAAATTTCATAGTCTTTATAGTAAACCACATTCTGTTTGTCGAATGCAATTAGTGCTGGTACTGCTGTAATATTGCCAATGTACTCGACGATCTCAAGAGATGGCGTTAGCAGTCTTCAAATAGTGTGAGCGCGCTGCGCCTGATTGGTGCAGGAAAAAACGGACATACCCTGCTCTCATCGCTTTTCGCTAAGAAGACGCCTTTAATATAAAAATTTTGTTCCGCCACGGACATCAGTTATATTTCTCGTGAAAAGAAGCTGATTTTCCGTTAGTCCTATAGCCGTGTAGTGTTTGGACTCGCTTGTAACCTTTACAAGGTGTATGTGGAGTGCTCCAGTCTACGATCGTGACCGGCCGGTCAATACCTTGCAAGAGACCGTAGAAACCTCGCCGCTGCTCGCTGCCTTCTGGAGGATCGGGACTTGGTCGGTGTTGCAGGTTAGTGCTGGCATGATTGTTTTGATCGATAGAAGTGGTTTACTTCCCTACACCTCGTACGCTAACTGTTGAGCAATCACACCCTGGTCGGGCTATTTACACGCCTGACCAGTAACAGTATATTTAGTCTAACCCTGTCAAAACAGTATGGTTCATGAACCTTTGAAAGTTTGGGATGCTCCGCGTAACCCGAAAGACATACGTGGGAAATCAAACAATCCAAACGGTGTTATTATGGCAGTCTTGTCCACATCGGCAGGATTCACTGAAATAACGTGGTACGCTCTACAAATATCTATTCGCGAAAAAAAATTTTTACCAGCTAAAAGATAAGTAAAATCATGCAATCTAGGTATAGGATAACGATCTGCTTTTGTAATTGCGTTAAGTGCTCTGTAATCCCCGCAAGGTCGCATTTGCCCATTCTTTTCATAACTATGTGAAGAGGACTTGCCCACGCGCTGTTTGACGCTCTACAAATCCCCATTTCTATCATAAGTTTAAATTCGTCTTTTACCTTGGCGTAACGATGCGGCAGTAGGGGTCTGGCTCGGGCATGCACTGACGGGCCGCTGGTTTCTATATAGTGGTACACATCATGTTTGGGTGGCTCCTTAAAGGAAACTGGCTTGGTGATATCCGGAAACTGGGCTATAAAAAGGACAATTGATATCTATTGTTTTAATTGACGAATCACTGTTATTTGCAATAGACGCCGATACTTTTAACCTGGTTATCTCATCCATTAATCTATGAGCACTTATATCTACGAGTAACTTAAAGTTCGCTAAAAAGTCTGCGCCTAAAATAGATTGTCGCACTTCGGCTATAACAAAGGTCCACCGTAACTCACGACGTAGTCCTAAGTCTAACACTAATGTTTTAGTTCCGTAAGTTTTTAATTTGGTTCCGTTCACCGCGTATAATGAATAATTGTTGCACTCTGAATCACGATAGTTTTTTAGCACTTTATCTACCGAAAGTACCGAAATATTCGCACTGGTATCTATAAGAAAACGAAGTCCACTGTTACGGTCTACTACGCGTAATCGATGGCACGGGCTTATGTTTGGTGGGATAGCGCAAACATCTGGCTGCATTGAACTCGCTAGTCACTTGTCCTGGGGTGCCTTCCAAGCACAAGGTTCTGTACATTTCTTTACCCTCTCGCGGAAACGGTAATGAAAGAAACAAAGCCAATCCGGGCTTTCAACCGGAGGACGGTTAGTCGAAGAGTCTCGACTTCGGTACCTAGATACGGAGCGTGAATGGTTGTTCCGATTCCACTTAGTTGGACGAGACGTCGACCTTGACCTCTAGGTCCTGAAGTTTGGTACTCAACTTTGCTATTTCAGCCATTATCAGTTCGGTGTCGGCGGCGGTCGGCGAAGGCAGATGACCTTGCCAGAGAAGTTTGAGGGTGTCATCCGGGATCTTGCCCTTGGCCAGCTCTCTCCTGGTCACCCAAATACATTTCACTGATGAGGTTCTGCAGCTGGCGATTATCTGATTCTTCGTAAATTGTGAGAAGGCGCTGTTTTAAAATATCGAACTTTTTTGCAGCTTGGAGATCCATTAAGAGGTCTGTCACCTGTTGAATAGCGTTTTTAGACAATTTGGAAACCACAATATCGTACCTTGATTTGTCTGAAAGCTTTTGCGGTGCCAGCATGGCCTCTGTTCGAATAAACCACACTCGCGGAGAGTTGACCCAAAATTCGGGAATTTTGGAGGTCAGTGCTAAAGCTGCTAACTCCACTGCCGAACTTGCAGGAGTCGGGACGCTTTCCACCACTGGTTGTTGTCCGCTGGAACTTGTTTTGGTAGTCATGACTTTAATTTTCCGAAACACTGGTGGTCAAAAAAAAATTCACGGTCACTGTTGCGTAACCCCAAAAATGTCACATTACGCTTGAGGCACCACCCCCCAAAATGACGTCAGGCGGGTGTCTTAATTTTTACATCGCGCCGCTAAAACGGGGTCGGGGTCACCACTGTTGGGGGTGCTTAGGTGACGGATAAATGTAAAGATGGTATGCGATAATAACGTATTTATTACTTCAACTTCGTACAAAGAGTGTCTTCAATAGACTGACAATCGAGTACCATAAGAATATTAGCTTACAGACTACAATATATTTTTCCTACGTATGCACTTTACATTGTAGGTACAGTCACGTACAACCGCTACATACTTGAGCCCATGGGCCGCATATGACTGACAAATCGCCACAAGTTTCCTCAAAGAGCTGATCGATGGGCTCAGAAGCACCATACCATCGGCATAGCTAATGTTATTCATACAAACGCCGTCAATATGGCACCAGACTCTGGTGCTACTGAGGTCACCGATAAGCCGGTTTATGTATAAGTTGAAGAAGCGGGGTGAACTCAACCCCCCCCTCTCACCCCGCACTTCAACTCATACACATCCGATTTAGCCTCTGCCCATCTGACACTATTTCTCTGGTTGTAGTACCAGTAACGAAACAAGGATGCAATTCTGTAGTGTCGTATCACTCTGCAATTTATCCCATAGTACCTTGTAGGACACCAGGTCGAACGCCTTTGACAGGTCTAAAAAACAGACAAAAACAGGTGTCTTTCTGGAGGCATAATATTGAACAGTCTGCTTTAGGCACAGAATGGCACTCTCTGTAGATAGACCAGGTTTAAAGCCAAACTGCGCGTCATGGAGTTCAATGTGTTAAGCCAACTGTTGATCAAGCAAACTGTCCAAGACCTTGGCGACTACCCTGGCCAACGATATATTCCTGTAATTGAACACCTCAGCGGCGTTCCCCGTCCTGTCGTTAATGATCGGTACTACTACAGTGCGCATGAGGTCCTCAGGCAGGTAACGGTGACTGAGACATAGATTAAAAAGTAAAGCAAGAACCATATACAGATGTGTCCCCGCGTGCTTCAGGTGTTCGACTTACCTCTTGTCATTTTCTTAATAACAGTGGCAACCTGTTTAGCTGAAAACATTACGGCAAGCTCACTAGAACCCGACAATTCACCTTCATCGAGCACCTGCCCAGTTTGCAACAAAGACTGAACTCTAAAGTGTTTTTGGAAAGGTTGGCGATCTCTTTCGGCTCACTCAGACCCACCACAATCGGGAGACTCGGTTTGACATTCAATTTGTTGGTTGATTTCCAAAACTTAGCAAACTCTTTTTTTGAATGACTATTTGCCAAAATATCTAATTTAATTTGTTCTTAATTATTTTAAACAAATTTTAATTTATTTTATTTTATTATTTTTGGAAAACTTACAGCTAGAACAGTCTGCAAAATTAATAATAGCTAGTAATGGCCAATTACAAGTTTTCACATACAACTGTATAATTTCGGTAATGCAACTTACAGGTCAACCAATATAAGTAATTGTAAAAATTTTAAAATTTTAAATAACTTAATACTATTATTCATCGAAAAACTGGTTACACATGATCCTTTTCATTTTAGTAACATTGGTGGTAAAAAGGTCGATATCTACATTCAGACATGCCATGTTATGCATGCGGCTGGCTCTTATTAAATAAGCATTTTCCCTGTAGTTCGTGCTTACAGTTTGGGTGTACAGGAGGTGTGGTCTGCATAAAGACCTAGATGGTACACGCAGTCCGATTTTGTTCACAATCTCAGTCACTTGGATTGAACCATTCATTATATTAAATAAGACAAGTCCGCAATTTGGCGCCTCTCATATAAGGGAAGTAAATGAAATTTTTACATATACTTCTACAGTTAGGTAAGTAACAATTGGAACGAAATTGTATGTACCTTACAAATTTCCTTTGAATTTATACAATTTAGTCTTAAATGTTCTCCGTGTTTCACGCATTTTCTCATATAGTGGTCCCTGAGTGGGAGCACCAAGTAATAACCACGTTTGGTAATAAGTAGGAGCCTCTCTATGAGCATCGCTGACATATTTGTTCCAGCCTGTGACATGTTTCCGTCGCTTAATGCGCTCACTATCGACATATGTATACTGGGCACCCTCTTGGAGAGTTGATATTTTTTTCAAATACAGACTGTTTATTAATAATAAATTATCTGAATTATTACACATTTTGTGAGAACAAGTAATACATTGTACGGGAGAATCTATTAACTTTAATTTGTCATTACAATACTCATAATATTTATTAATTTGTTCACTATTTCTTTAGTTCACTTTATCCCTAAGAGGATTTTGGATTGATAACTTGTAATGTCCGATTATAACTGATAATGTCCTGAATATTACTGAGAAACTAATTTTTGTTATTTTTTGTTTACAGAGGGAATGGGTGTGTGATCAAGCTAGCTATGCTCCAATCGCTCAAATGGTGTTTTTTGGTGGATCTCTATTGGGCACTATAATGTCTGGATGGTCAGCTGACCGCTTTGGCAGAGTTCCCGCCATCATAGGTATCAGTATATCAGTTCCATTGCTTGTCTAGTTACGGTTACTTACTGACCGACGCTTGGTCCTACAGCACGCCTATCTGGTAGCTCTTCACTCTTCAGACCTGTGAAAAAAAAACTTCTATAAAAAAATCACCAAGATCACAGAAATCACCTTTTCTTGGGTTTTACTTACCTTCCCATTAGCACAGGTGGCAGAGTGAGTGCACACTGAAACTTCCACTTAGCAGTTAATACGAGGCTTTGTCCCCATGGTTGGCATATAGTTATACCAAAAGTGTCATGGTTATGTCTCGCGGCTCCTTGGTTCGGCCGCTTAAGCTGGGAGGAAGAAAACCTCTGTAAAAAATCACCCCGAATCTCGTTTTCTACTTCGTTGACATGGAATGCATGGTTGACGGGTGGTTCATTCATAAGCAAACTCCAAGGTGGGGTAATTGCGGACCCCTTGAATAGCCATAAATTAACTCTTACCCGGGTATTAGGCATCTTTGCCCGGATCAGTTATTATATCTCCCCCACTCGTGAGATCTATTATGGACTCTTCTAAAAGCTAGATGAAAGAAAAAGAAGAAATAAAAAAAACCCGAGACAGAGACGTCTCTAACAGCCGTTGTTTTTTAAGGGATTGCAGAAGAATCATTGGAGGGTCCAGGGGTTGGAATTACGCCTGTTTTTACGAAAGTAGTATCTGCGGGTAGATGGGCACCAGTCATCTCGTTATTCCTTGTCCATTTCAAATTCTTTAATATTTATATGTTTGTGATTGGATTATTATGATTTCAGTAACAAATATGCTTGGAGGTATCGGTGGTGTAGCGACTACGTTCACAACAGGCACATGGGATTTCATTTTGTGCAGATTCATTGTTGGTCTAGCCTTCGACAATTGCTTTATGCTGATTTACATTTTAGGTAAGTCAAAACTCTTAAAAATCTTAATTTATTAATCACCACTCCAAACACTGAACACAACAACAACAATTTCTTAAACACCTGTGAAAAACTTTCATAAAAGAAGGAATCTTCGATAGAAACACGTTGAAAACAGTTAACTAATGACCTTTTACTGTTGTTAATAAAATAATCAATATTAGATAAACACACACACACAATACAATATTGAAACAGAACATATTATATTTTTTACAATGATATAATACATAACAATATATTTCATACTTTCAGTTCTTGAACTTGTGGGGCCCCACTGCCGTACATTGGTAGCAAATTTATTTATGGCATCTACATTTGCAGTGGGTTCCATGGTACTTCCCTGGTTAGTGCTATATATCGCAAACTGGCGTCTACTGCTGCAAGTAACGGCACTGCCTATGTTCCTTATGTTATTCGCGAAATGGTTACTACCTGAGAGTGTCAGGTAAAGTATGACGAAATTATCATAATATGTATATGACAGAGCACCTACTTCTCATCAATGTTTAATGTTGAAATCATTTATTTTTAGTTGTTTTCTACATAGTCATTTAACAAAGAAATTTATCAAGTCAAGAAATTATAAGAACCATAAAGCCCATAAATGATGACCCTTTGTCTTTCTGTAAATAGTCGCACATTCTAACCCCTGTACTATGTAGGTATCTAAGCAATTTATTTTCTTTGGTAGCTGTCAGATCCTTTGTGTACACTGGCCAGGATGAATCTTTGGCCCAGTTACCTCTGGACCCCTACATATTATTCTTACACATACAATTTCTTATTAGTATGGAAAAGTGTGCATCTTTTATGTAAAAAGTTAAATAAATGTATATAATTATCGAAGCAAGTTTTCAATATGTATATGACAGAGCACCTACTTCTCATCAATGTTTAATGTTGAAATCATTTATTTTTAGTTGTTTTCTACATAGTCATTTAACAAAGAAATTTATCAAGTCAAGAAATTATAAGAACCATAAATCCCATAAATGATGACCCTTTGTCTTTCTGTAAATAGTCGCACATTCTAACCCCTGTACTATGTAGGTATCTAAGCAATTTATTTTCTTTGGTAGCTGTCAGATCCTTTGTGTACACTGGCCAGGATGAATCTTTGGCCCAGTTACCTCTGGACCCCTACATATTATTCTTACACATACAATTTCTTATTAGTATGGAAAAGTGTGCATCTTTTATGTAAAAAGTTAAATAAATGTATATAATTATCGAAGCAAGTTTTCCACTTCAATGGAAGTTAATTGATATCTCTGTTATAGAAATCCTGGGTACGAGAATAAATTAACTTTTAAAAATCGTTTCTAGAATCTAATTTCCCTGCAAAAAATTGTTCAAATACTAAAAAATCAGTTAGAAAAATGTAAGGAATATAGCACTCAGTAGTTTTTACACAATCCATTTTGCGGAGTTCCTAGCGTTATCGCAAAGAAGGTGTGGACTGGAGTGGATTAATATTTTGTTAAACCATCTTTTATGTTCGTAGGTGGTTAGTGAGCCAAGGTCATATCAAGGAAGCTACGTTAATAATAAAAAGGGTTGAATATATTAATAAAGCAAAGATTCCTGATGACGTCATGGATGATTTTTTGGTAAGTTGAAAACAAGCTGACAAACTTAAAATCTTTTTTTATTTTGCTCGGCTGGTTGACTACAACTTAATGCGTTTCACGAAATTTCACAAAATTATTTGATCGCTTTAGATTCGGTCATAAATCACAATGGTCTTAAACACTAGTGCTCCACTTTGCACTGATTCTCATCCCGCCGCTAACACAGAAGAGCCACAATATAAGCTGACAAATTTAATATCCCACTAATATTATAAATGTAAAAGTTTGGATGGCTGGATGGATGGATGGATGGATGTTTGTTACTCTTTCACGCAAAAACCACTGAACCGATTGCGATGGAAACCTAGATTGTAGATGGTAGACCAAAGGCTACTTTTTATCCCGATATTCCCACGGGATCGAGACTTACGGGGTGAAACCGCGAGACGCTGCTAGTTTTCTTATATTTTGCTCCACCGCTTGACTACAACTAAATTCGTTTCAAATGTCGATTACACTTATAACATTAACAACATAGACTTCGTGAGACCAATAATAGATATCCCCAATACATTATCTCATTTTTAAATAATGTGTTTAAGTAGTCGATAGGAAAATCGTACGTTTACTCTTGAGACTAAGCACTCGTTTTCCGTTAGAGGGTATTTTATTCACCTCAAATGGACCATTTGAATTCTTTTCATAATTGAATGAAATATCATTCAATTATAAAAAGAAGTCAAACGGGCCATTTGACTTTTTGAAATTTATTTAAAAACTTTAAGGGTGTAATATATTTAATGAGTTGAGTAGTCTACAGGTATAATAATACTTAAAAAAGACGTGTGGCACTCGGAGACTGCCGCGGTAAAGCTATTACATAGCATTTTTTATCAACTTATGCAATTATAATTATTTATTTATTTTATTTATGCAGTATTTTTTTTCCTTTGTTTTTTTTTCTTTGATATTAATTCAAGTTACACTTTTTGAGCGTGGTGACCGATAAGAAAACAATTTTTTTTCTTTTATTAAATAAATGAGAAGTTAATATTGTTCAAAATATTTTTATTAGCTATATATATATAGGAAAGTCGTGTTAGTTACACTATTGATGACAGGTATGAGCACGGAGCAGATACAAAGAGGAGGTGTTGTAATTAGATTTCCCTATGAAACAACGCGTGACAATTTGCGGGGTGAGGGGGTGTTAAGCTCCGCCCATTTAACTTTTTTCTTTCTACCAAACAATAGTAAAACTACTCGCATCGTTCTATGTCGATGTTGCTATGCAGTTTAGCTATCTCACGCTAGTTATAGGATGTAAGGGACCGTATTCAGAATTTACTTACCAGGTAGTAGCTTTTTCAAGATTAATTTTTAAACCATATTGATACAAAAGCGAAAGTTTGTGAGTTCTTTCTTTCTCCTAGCCTTGACCTTATTCCACAGCTGGACGGATTTGGATAAAATTTGGTATACAGATAGATTGCGACCTGGCTTAACATTTGGGCATTGGGCATTGCTAGTGTGAGAATAAAAAAGTTTGTGGTAAATCACGAATGATGATTCAAATTTGTTCACTTATTTATTCTTATCTTATCTTTCTTTATTCGTATCTGTACCGCAGCTGCAGTTTATTTTGTAAATCTAACTTAATGAGCTTAAAATACCTTTTAAATCATCAGCCTAAGTACAATTTATTTCATTTTAATATTTAAAGGACTTTCAATTCAAGATAAATACTCGTATAGTCGTAGGTTGCTAGGTAAAATAATTGGGTTCTAATTACGGCCCTGTCTTTTTGTTCTGTTTATAAATGTTCTTCTAATTGAAGATAGATGACAGTCTATTCAAAAAATGATTACAAAAAATGATTACAAAAAATATAAAAATAATACTTTGACGGCTAAAATTCTTTAGGACTGGATGTAGAACACATTTTAGTATCTTCGTATGATTTATTTTACTAATACTTAGGCTCTACGTACCTTTGTTTTTTTAGTTCCCATTACACAAAGTTTTGCCATCTAGTGACGAATAGATTTAATTATATTTCAAAAAACACTCCCGAGATTTTTCTAGAACTATTTTAATAAATAAAATAAAAAACTATAAGCCACGCTCACTGTGATGACTTCAGGACCTAGTTATAATCACAGTGCACAGTTGCTTAGGCCCTCTTCTCTTTGTATCTGCTCCATGGGCATGAGTCACCAGATTGCGGGGCGAAGAGGGGGATTACGCATGCGCAGTCACGCCGATACAACCAATGCCACCTAGAGGCGAGTTGCTGAACTAAAGAGACAAGCGTGATATTTCAAAAGTCATTAAAAGTTCTGCTATTCATGGATAGATGGCAAAACTAACAAGTATCACCGTTGTGCCGGTCGGAGTGGGAGCGTGAGGTTTTTTTTCGTTACGGAATTTCTGGATTCGGTCCCCGCGCTCAAGGCCCGCGATAGAAGCTATGCAATAGCTTAAAAACAAATGTTAAGTATTAAAAGTTAAGGAAGACGATTGGTGTTACCAAATGACATAAAATAAATAGAATTTGAATTAAGATACTTCCCTTTTTCTAATTCGATTATTAATAGTTCATGGTTTATAACAAGATTAATGCAATAATTTAAGTCAAAAGACATGTTAAGCATATTAACTTGAAATTGAAGCACAACAAATTGTTTTGAGAATATGCTAAAAAAAGATAAATTAAAAACAAGAGAGAGAACTGAAAAAGGTCAAAGGTGGTAAAAGAAAGATCACTCGTTTATACAAGTTACCTTTCCTGGTTTAGCCAGTACATACCTTTGAACTATCTACCGTTCCGATTACGTTAATGTCCTACTATTTAAACAAACTAGACATTGTTGTAGTTTAAATGAAAAATATTTCAGATGCGTGGCAAATGAAATGTTAAAATTACGCTGTTTAAAGCCTTCTGTCAGTCATTTTACACGTGCAGCTTGTGGACTAAGTTTGCGCAGCGGACATACAGCGACCTGCGTGTGCAGTATAATAACGCATTCAGGGTGTTTTTGGGTTTGAAGATGCGTTGTAGTGCGTCAGCCATGTTCACAGAGGCACAGGTCGATGGGTTCACCGCTTTATTGCGGAAACGTTGCGCTTCCATGCTCACGCGTTTGTGCTCCTCCTCCAACAGCATCCTGAAGGTTTTTTCAGATAGGTGGGACTCTCCCTAAGGGGAGAGTCCCACCTATCATCTTCCCTATCATATTCACAGGTGGATCTCAATTCATACACAATGCAAATAATTTGTTAATTAATTTTATTCAATACTAACACTAGTTTAAGACACACTGTTACTAACATAATATGAATTTAGTCCGAAATAAATAATTTGAATTTGAAAAAAAAATACCCAGATTCCATAATCTAAATATTCCAGCGACGCATCTAGAATATTAAACTGCTGATAACTTACTTCCTTATATTGTTACAGATATCTTCGAGTAAAACCAACTTGGAACAGAAGCAGTCAATTCTTGACCTACTCAAGAGTCCACCACTCTTTAAGGCTGTGTTCAAAATGCTAATTATGTACATGGGAATTGCAACGGTTTTCGATGGTCTTCTACGTCTCTCTCACTCGTTTGGCATGAGTTTATTCATCGTCTTTACTTTAAACGAGGTGTCTGAATGCCTAGCTATGTTATTAGTTGCCGTTATCCTTGATAGGTACGTATAAAATATCTATTTATACGTACTGCCTGTAAATTATAAGTACTAACCTCACAAAATACATAATATGGCAGATAAAAAGTTAAGTGGAATACATAAAATTTAGTTTAAAAAAAAATATTATTTTGGTCATGTACGGTGTTTCTATAAAACAGGTCATCAATTTTCATATCCATTCCAAAGATTTTGTTTCTTTTCTTTTCGATTAAAAATATTATATACAGTTAATAGTTTATATCACAATAAAATCTCTTCAAAAGAGAGTATGTTTAATGGTCTCTGTTTGTAAGTAAGTACATACGGCCTCCATGTTGTATATATTTCTTCATAACGTTTCTTATCTTTTTTCAGGCTAGGTAGAAGAAACTTAACTTGGATCCCAACTTTAATATGTTGCCTCATTTTGTTCACAAGTTTATTTGTGGGTAAAGGTACGTTACTTTACTGTGTTACAATAATATTTATTATTAATTGCGTTGAAATTATCCAAAGATTGTCAAGACTTGTAATTTTTATAAAAGTTTACATTGAAATATTTATCTTATACTCATCATGATGTTTTTTTTATACAAATTCTTCAATCGAAGTAATACATTTGAGGAAAATATCTTACATTTTTAAGGAAAGATTTTGCTAAAGACGGAGAGACCAACAGACTACTAGATATTTACAATTGTGACTGAAATATTAAGTATATATTAAGTACAAAAGCAGTATCTAAAGGACAAAAGCTATTTTATGAAAGCAATATGTCGTTAAATTTAATAATTTGACTGCATAGACGAATAAAATAATTTTAATTTACTAAATAGTTTAAAATAATCTATCAAGTTTATTTTATTACAATAAAAACTTTCGTGAGTGGTATTCATATTTATTAAAAACTATACGGTTTTACTCACGTTTGTATTTCGGGGATGCCCGACTAGTTTCGGACCCGACGGGGGCCCTTTCTCAAGGAGTGAAGCGTCCTGCCGCGACGGTGTCAGGCGTCACACTGGGTTTACAACGCTGCCACCGGTTCCGTTGCCTTTCGGAACGTGCGGATGTAGATAGTTGCGTTTCCGTTGCGTTGTGTGATGCGCTGTTGTTGCCAACATCCACCGCGGTGCACACCATACTAACCGTATCACTTTTTATAAGGTCTGTCAGGTCTGTCTCATGGGATGTGAGTTTTAATGCCGGCCGCCAGGCAGGGGGCAGTGACCAGCCACTGTCTCTGTTGAAATTCGGACGACGACTTATCTCGATCGCTTCGCGTATTTTTCGCGGTACGAAATATTTTTCTCTCGCCAGTACGGAAGTCTTATCGAAACGTATGTAGTGAGGCGTGTCCGCTTTGCATGCGTGTTCAGCGACGGCCGACCTGTTGCAGTCCATGTTTTTCATACATCGTATGTGTTCCTGTAGTCTGATTGCGATGCTACGACGAGTCTCTCCTACATAGCTCAAGCCACAGTCACAAGGGATCGAGTATACACCGGGGGCCCCCAGTGGATAAACATCCTTTGGGGAGCGCAGTAGTTCTCTAAGTTGTCCGGGTGGGCGGAAGATTGTTCTGATACCGTAGTTTCGGCTTAATGTTCGCCCAATCTTATCAGTTACTCCGCGTATGTATGGGAGAAACACGGGGTTTCGTTCTACACCGGGTGTCCGTCGATTGACTACCGCGCCCACCGCCCGGGTACACTCCCTCCACCGGTATCCATTCTGCTCTAGTGTGTGACGTAGATGTTTCATTTCGTCTTCCAGATATTGTGGGTCGCAAATGTTGAGAGCTCGGTTTATTAGAGATTTGGGCACAGAAGATAGGTGAGAAGGGTGATGGTGGGAGTCAGCTCGAAGGTACCTGTCCGTATGTGTTGGTTTTCTATACACCGTGTGTGTTAGCCGTCCGTTTGAGCCTCGGATAACTAGTACGTCCAGGAACGGTAGTGCCCCATCTACCTCTTTTTCCAGCGTGCACTGTATCTTATGGTGTACCGTGTTCAGGTGCCCGCTTAGCTCCTCTAGTGAGTTTCGGTCAACGATCGCAAAGATGTCATCTACGTATCGCCACCAGTATCGCGGTTTCTTTGTCGCTGTGCTTAATGCTCGTTCTTCGAACCACTCCATGAAAATGTTTGCCACCACAGGGGCCAACGGTGAGCCCATCGACACTCCGTCCACTTGTAAATAGTAGTCTCCTCTCCATACGAAGTATCCGCTTTCAAGACAGAATTTTATACAGTTCATGTATGCCGTGGGTAAATCTGTGCCTTGTAACAATGTTGCAATTATGTTTAATGTCTCTTCCACTGGAACATTTGTAAATAACGAAGTAATGTCGAAACTGACCATCAGTTCCGTGTCTTTTAGCTCAACCTCCGATAGTAAGGAGATAAAATGTCTCGAGTCTTTTACATGACTGTCCGTTTTGCTAGTGTAAGGTAGCAAACACGTAGCCAAGTGTCTTGAGAGTTTGTATGTGGGAGCATCTATCTGGCTAACTATAGGTCGTAGGGGCCAGCCCGGTTTGTGTATTTTAGGGAGCCCGTATATTTTCGGTGGAGTGGGATTGTGAGGCCTTAATCGCGTTTCCAGGTCTTGGTTGTTAAGATCGTGTAACAGTTTCACTACTTTGTTAGTGAACCTAGCGGTTGGATTATACTTAACCTTTTTGTAGGTAGTGGGGTCACTCACTAACTGCGTAATTTTTTTTTCATAGGCCTCGGTGTCGACAACCACAGTTGCGTTACCCTTGTCGGCCGGTAACACCAATAGTTCTGGATCATCACGTAAATTTCGCAATCCCGTCAATTCCTGACGGGTCATGTTCTGTGCCGGGGTGATGCTTTTCGTAAAAAGACCGATATATCTTGTCGTAAGCATTCCGCGTCGCTGTGGGGTATCCTATTGCGCACGATTGTATTTTCTATATTCGACACTATGCATTCAACCGGTATTTTGCGAGGTGTAGGTGCGTAATTTAGTCCACGAGACAGTGCACTTACCATGTCCTGGGTGAGTTCTTTTGACGAAAGGTTGACAATCGTAGAAGATAACGGGTTAACTTTTTTGGCGTCATGTAGGTAGGTAGTGTTTTTTCTTGTTAATTTGATCAATTTGTTATGATGTCTTTTAACTGTGTGACCCGCGACATTCTCAGTGCGACTATACGTCATTGTGTCTAGAATAGCCCATGCCTTTGTATCTAAAAACCTCGATAACTGTAGGTGCAGCTCATACACTTTTTTATTTACATTGCTCACTTTTCGACGGTAGTCCGCAATCACACAACGCAACAGCTTTTCACTCGCGACACAAAAGAATTTGTCGTAATCCCGAATACACTTTACTGGTTTGATTTGCGCAAATTTAGGTACCACACCATTGTCCCGGCACTGTACTGCAAATTGTAAACCGCACTCGAGTTTCTTACGTTTTATTCGAAGCCGCGTAAATTCCTTTACTTTTTCTAACCATACCGCACCGTAGCGATTTGTTATATTACAATAAAAACTTTCGTGAGTGGTATTCATATTTATTAAAAACTATACGGTTTTACTCACGTTTGTATTTCGGGGATGCCCGACTAGTTTCGGACCCGACGGGGGCCCTTTCTCAAGGAGTGAAGCGTCCTGCCGCGACGGTGTCAGGCGTCACACTGGGTTTACAACGCTGCCACCGGTTCCGTTGCCTTTCGGAACGTGCGGATGTAGATAGTTGCGTTTCCGTTGCGTTGTGTGATGCGCGTTTATTTTAGTTAATACTAGCAGTTCCACATATTTATATATTTTGCGGAACCTTAACAATATGAAAAGTAGCACTCCTTATAACACAAATCTATCAGCCAGTGAAAGTCCCGTAGAAATTAGTAAACCCTTTCCGGACAACAGCTGGCACAGACAAACAAAAAAAAAATTAGCCATAGATATCGTGCAAAATAACTGTATGAGCTTAAAAGAAACTATTATTTTGACATTACAAACAGACACTTAAATTTTATTTATTTGTATTGATAAATTAATATATGGGGACTATCTGCTGCAATACAAAGGAAGTACACCAGGAAAATCTGAAGTAGAAGAAAAATAGAAGAAATCGAGGGTGCCTCCGAAAGAATAACTATACTAGGAATAGATTAACCTATGCATAAAGAAAGAGAAGAGCGGTGGACCATCGTCCAAGCATATTCAGAGTCAAGCAAACTCCTTTCTGCTTGACTCTGACGTAGCGAAAACAGAAAAATCCTATGAAGATTTAGAAGCAACTATACAAAACTCTAGCAAAAACGTCATAGTAATAGGAAATTTTAATGGAGAAATTGGAATATAAAATCCTGGAGACGAATATACTATAGGTAAACATAGATATAGGGAAAGAAGCAAAATTGGGAGAGGATAGTCCTAACCTTTGCTAAAGAGAATATGTTCAACATTTAAATAGTTTTTTTTTAAAGCGACAAAAAAGTGAGCATGAATTTCCCTGGCAGAACCTATAAAAATTAAATCGATTGCATTATGGCAATGGATTTGGTTCTAATATGTTTAATGCTAAGGTATTTAAAGATTTGTCGTCATAAATAATCTAAACTTTAACATGGATCACAGAATGATACGGGCAACGATATCAGGATTTCATTGCAGGAATGGCAGAAGATTTTATAGTAAAAGCACATCCTAAATGTTGAAGTAATAAATAACTTGGAAGACACCTTCACAAACGATATTAAAAAAAATATCGATGCAAGAAAGATACGATAAAATAAATTATACGCTTAAAAAAGAAACTGAGAACGTAAACGGACAAAGTAATAAATATTCTGAACAGACTCAAAACAAAAGTTATTATAAGACAGGAAATAATTAAAAACACAGAAAAGATAAAATTAAGCAGATATGTGCGAGAATAAATAAATGTATTAGGAGAGACAGAAAACAAAAAGGATGAGTACACTGAAAAAACATATAGACATAACCGGCAGCGTTAAGAAAGCGTACAATTAATTTAATAAAAGAAAAGCTGGATGCCAAACCTTACGCGACACGTTAACTACAGAAGCAAAAGAAAGGAGGTAATAGAAACAGCCACTGATTACTCCTGGCCTATCATAAATGTTTGAATTTCGAATGTTACATTTTTTTAAATATATGAAACTCAATCATTGATGGAAAAAAAAAGTTTGCGGGAAATCGCGTCTCAATTGTTTTTATCACAAGTTGAAGTTCGAGGCATTGTATGCCCCATATGATGAAGTGCAATAATTACTGGTGTGTAGTGATAATTTGGATAATCAGATGTTGGAACGTAGCGAGTTTGAATCTCCTTATTATAAAATCCTTGCTCAAGCTCAAAAAATTACTTGATGATATTCTTCGGAAAAGAGATTCTCATGATATGGGTGAGGTAAATTCACGTTCTAACATTCATAAGTTTGTTAAATTACTGACTATTCAGTTGCCAAAGTTCAGTGGTTCCTATACAAACTGGCTGGAGTATCACGACACTTTTGTGATAGGAACGATATAAATAAATTTCATTATTTGAGATCGTCACTAGAATGGTCTGCTGTAGTGACGATAAACTCAACTCAGTTTCCTGCTGCCAATTATTCGGTAGCTTGGAATCTTCTCTGTGAGCGGTGTGATAACAAACACCTGCTTATCCATCACGTTTCTGCTTTATTTCAAATTGAAACTCTTCAGAAAGAGTCATCAGGAAATTTGAAGGGTTTACTTGATATTATTAACAAAAATTTACGTGCCCTTGAATCTCTAGGTGAACCTGTTTCACGCTGGGATACACTGCTTATTTATATTATCACAAACAAGTTGGATAGTAAAACTTATCGTGAATGGGAAGAGTATAAAGGCTGACAGGCTAAAGATTCTAAAATTAAATTTTTACTCTTTATTACTTTCATTGAAAACCGTGCTGAGATATTGGAAACATTAGAATGTGCAACATCTACATCTACTAAACACTCAAACACTTTTAAATACTGTAAATATATTAAAATAATGGTGGCACAGGATTCTAGTAAAAACCATTCTGGTTATAATAATAAACAAGACGGTGGTAATTCTAATAAACCTTATAATTGTACTATCACCGGACATTAGTAAGTTTTGGAATGAAATTATAATCAATTTACTTAAGTTAAAGGAAATTCATATTCCACGTCGAGTTTTAATTAATTCTTATGAGTTTTTAGAATTTCACATTTTTACTGACGTGCGTACGGCGCTTGTCTTTATATTCGAAGCGTTGACACTAAAGGTCAGGTTTTGATGGGTTTGTTATTATCCAAGCCTATGACCATCCCCAGACTTGAACTATGCGGTGCTCTGGTAGGTGCTCGCATCTATGAAAAAGTCGTTGCTGCATTACGAGTCAGTGCGCGGCGCACCTTTTGGGCTGACTCCATTATTGGTTTAGGGTGGCTCAAAATGGTACCGAATAAACTGCAGCGTTTTGTTTGTAACAGAGTTACCGAGATTTTAGATACGACTGGAGGCTGTGAGTGGAGACATGTACCAACTGACCAAAACCCTGCTGACTATTTGTCTCGCGGAGTAAACATTACCTTATTACCTATTTTAGATGATTGATGGTTCGGTCCATATTTTTTGACGAAAAAAGTATCCTATTGGCCTTCTAAATTAATAAATAAATGAATTATTGTTGGAAATTAAATCTAACGTCACCTTGCATGTTTTATTTAAAGCGAACAACTTGAATGAATTGAATTTGAAAAACGTGTAAAATGAATTAATTGATTTTACACGTTTTTCAAACTTTCACGACTTTAACGAACAGTAGCTTATGTTTTACTTTTTATTGACGCTTGAAGGAAACAACCTGTTCGTGGGCCTCTTAATATTAACACTAATGAATTCCATAGGTCTTTAAATTATATTATACGTATTTCTCCGAAACAATAATTTAAGGACTACCAGTTGCTACTTAACAATAAACCATTACCTAAGAAAAGTGAACTTAATAAGTTAAACATTTTTCTAGACGAAAATAAGATAAGGCGTATTCATAGTAGGTTACAACATTCAGATTTTTATTACCATAAAAAAACCCGATACTTATCACACATCTAGTCATCACTTTAATTTTTAATTGGAACCTAAAATATTGTTTCATGCTAGACCACAGTTACTGTTGGCGTCTATACGAGATACGTATTGGCTCATAAGAGGTCGCAATTTAGCCGGAATGTGCTGCCGGCAATGTGTGCGATGTTGTCGTTTTATGGGTAAAACGGTAAGTCCGATTATTGGTGATTTACCGCGGCAGCGACTTCTAGCAGGTTTCCTATTTGAATATATAGGTTTGGACTACGCAGGTCCAATTCTGTCAGTTGTTCGTCAGGGTCGTGGCTGTAAATTAGTTAAAGTTTACATAGCCATATTTGTTTTCTTTTTTTCTACAAAATCAATTAATCTTGAACTAGTCGGTGATTTAACAAGCAATACTTTTATTATGGCGTTAAAGAGGTTCATCTGGCGTAGAGGAAAGCCAAAAAATATCTACTCGGATAATGGCACCACATTTGTTGGTGCATATAATGACCTCTCGAAATTTCTTGTGTCTAACCTACGAATACACCATGGTGGTTGAGGTTGAAGCAATATTAAACTCCAGACCACTGATATGGTTATCATCGAACCCCGATGATCTGACGCCGCTCACAACCGGACACTTTTTGATTGGACGTCCTATGACATCACTGTTGTCGTCTGATTATCGAGATTAATCCATCAATTCTATAACTAGATTTCAACAACAAGCATCTTCGACAACAATTTTGGAATAGATGAAGTAAGGAATACATATCGGAATGAAATGAAATGAATACCAACTTCGGATGAAATGGCGAGCATTCAAAGGAAAAAAAAAAAATCTAAAAGAAGATAACCTCCCTCCACTCAAGTGGGAAATGGGTCGGATTGTTGCTACGTATCCAGGAACAGACGGCGTAGTTCGAGTTGCCCACGTCAAAACTTCTAGTGGTCTATTACGCAGCTCATTCAGCAAGATTTACCAACCTTACCGTTTTTAAACAAAAACAGAAAGCAATGAAGAAAACTGCATAAAGATACAACCCCATTAAATAATCTACTTAAACTACAGAAAACCTACTGGATTTTGCTGTGGACAACATACTTGATTTTAGAATTTTATTCACAAGAGCTTGATGTGTTCAAGGTTACACTTACTGTGAAGCGTGGTCATACGCTTCTACTAATTACATATTAAAAATTATACTTATCCCCCTACTTATAAATTTTACTTGGCTTACGTGATCCACCCGCAAAGTCTTGAACGGGTAGCTAAACGTTAAAAAACACTGTGAAGTAATATACAATATGATATTGAACTCACATTACCTACGCGCATCTTATTGAGGTTCACTTAAGAAATAAATCAAAATGAATGAATAAAAATAATAATTATAATGTTTTGTGGTCATAGGTTTTATTCTGGCGGCTTTAGCAAATGTAGCACGATTTTGTATGTCAACATCCATTTTATCCACCGTGCTATGGTGCACAGAAATACTACCTACTCCTTTACGAGCAACAGGAGCGTCAGTTATCCACTTGGGTGGTCTCGTCGCTGGCATATTGTCTACCTTGATTGCGTACTCGGTAAGTTTCATTATCTTCGGGGTATAATTAACTTATCGGTTTGTATTTTATTTTTATCAACCTGTACCTACTCTTGGTGCAACGGCTATAACAACAAAGGAGATTTAATTTTATTGCTTTGCATTGAGAATCCTGAAGAGAAGAGAGTTTTCGGCTATAAATAATAATAATGTTATATTTTGGATATTTCCCAGGAGCGTGTATGGAGCTTGCTTCCGTTATTGATATTCATTACAGTGGCTATCCTCACATTGTGTATCACTCTCACACTACCTGAAACAAAAGGTCAGCCGTTGCCGCAAACTGTGGCCGATAGTGAAAAGCTCATTAGGGAATATTCTTTATGCGGGTAAGCTACTTTTTATACATATTTCCTACCGCAAATGTTTACAATAGTTTTTGCCCGAGGTGCCTCTTTTCTATGCATTTTCTATGTTGGACTGGAACAGTCAGACGACAGCCATTACGTCAGATCACCCCATTACCCCGTCCTAACACCATAATATCTGTTTTTTAAAGATAAATCAACTTTAATGACAAATCAATTGCATCATATAGATTTAGATTTTTTATATTTCAGACGTCCAGAAAATTCTGAAGGTGATCCATACAAAAAGTCATAAGCAATAAAAATAAGGTGCAATTAGATATCCCAATCAAAACTATTGCCAGTAGTGGATACGAACCCGCGGTGATGGTGAAACCCTGTCCATGTTGACAAGAGCAAACTCAAAAAGACTGCCTATACCAGCAACACCTTTCGAAATAAACAGGAATAGTGTTGTTATTTCAGTTGCCCAGGATGCCAAACGAGATTTTTTTTTTGTTTGTTAGAGAAACCCAGAAACCCAATATGTACGAGTATATTTAAGTTGCTTCCATAGTTGTACTATAATTATAAGAGAGCTTAGTAACTAGCATACAATGTCTTTTATATTGAACCAATTCCATGCGTCATCATTATTCGTAAATGCTACTGTTATAAATAATGGATTAAGGCAATATGCCACAACCCGTTTTAGTGGCTTAAAATTAATTGGAATTAAATTCGACTGATTCGAATGATTGGATTTTCACTCTTTGTATTGTAGTTTTTTTTTAAGTACATACTTTGACAATGCATTTAGTACATAGACGCTACACTTTGTAACGATTTATATAGGTTCATATACACTTTATGACACATATAACACTGATATATGATGATCGCGTTAATGCATAAAGTGCAATACTTTTTTAGCTACCCAACTTTCGTCCGAATTGCCCCAATCGTGGTCGCTGGTGGACTGATTTGGCAGCGCGTGACTCCATCTTATATCCTAAAATAAAAACCTAACTTAAAGGTTTTTTGAAACAGATTCCAATGCCAAAAGATGCGCTAGCTGCGTTCGAGGTGTGGAGGAAGTGTCTGAGGCGCATCGGAAAAACTTAACATCAATAGTGGTGCAGAGTTATTTTAAAAATATTAATAAAAACAAACTTGTCTATAAAAAGTTTTAGGCTTCGGACAACTTACTAGGCCCGACGGCAATATTTATTTATCACTATATTAATTTAAATACCAACACTTGAGTTAGTTATAAATAATATGGCCATTAATTTGTTGAAATAATGTAAAAGGTGTCATAAATTATTTAAAACGCACCACTATAACATATATTTATGAATTTGGACATCCCTAATGGAACTACAATGTAAATGATTTGACAAAAATATTTAAATTAAGTAACATTCAGAATATGATTATGTAACTGATTTCTTGTAACCAGAGATCGGATATTCGGATGCATATTTACCTAAAGTTGAGATGTTGGCTATTATGGAAAGCACTTCTTTATTGAAAGAATTCCGCGATTCCGGGAAATTCAAATTTAAGTGTACCTATACTCCGTGAGATGTAATAAACCCCAGTTTGACACAAATGACACTTGCTCTGCTACAACGTATAATGGTTGCTTTTCTCTACTTTTATTGTCAGTGATTTTTGACGAAGCAAAAACAACCTTATTACGTTGTAACAAGTGTCAAATCGGGCCTTTTACTTGAAACGACAACTTTTGTGCCACGAATCCTGGATTTACCTGCTCTGCGGCTTGGACCTCTTATTTCTTTTATTAACAAGGTAAGAATTATTTATTTTTAAAAAATCGTTTAAAAACATTGTACCTATTTGTATATAGCTGGAAAACAGATTTTGACTATCGAAATATGTATAATATAATAAATAACTCGTAGTAAAGTCAAATGTACCTGAGTAATGGTAGTTTCGCCAGATAGTAACATGTTCTGCTCTCTGATTGGTCGACTGTTGTATTAAGGGACTATTGTTTAAACAGATTTGTTGTATATCAGGTAGTTTTAAAATAATGCGCTGTGTTGTGTTTTTATCTGATACTGTATTTCGACTATAGATATAAAACAACCGATTTAAAACGTTTTAAATAAAATTTTGCCATTCTAAACCCCAAATAAATCGTTTTAAGCGGTTGAAAACTCGCCTACAAAAATAAAAGAACTGTGTTTTACACTTCATTGTGTGCAATTTCTGGTCACCTGGCGTCATGTTTTGTTTTAATTAGTTTATAGAAAATCAATAGAAAGTACCTACCTACATTACATACTACAGGTAGGTATACCTACCTATACTTATTTATTATATTACACACACTAGATTAGAAGACATCATTAACACAATGCTGTCCGTTTTACTTACGCATGAAAGAGACAACGTTATGTTTTCAAGGCCTTTGTGACGACGTCAACGAGTGCGAGATTGTGAGTTTGGTTTTAAACCAAATCAAATTGATTATATTTATATCGTTTGAAAACAATGAAAAAATGTTTATTTACTAACACAGAGTCTTTAACTTACCAATAGAGTTATTATAACTTAGGTAGGTAATACCTACGCTTAGTCGGACGGACCAACTAGAACTAAACACGCTAAGTATATCAATTTATCACACATATAAAAAATCTTTACATAGTTTATAGGTACTCCGTCATATCCCTACCTCGCCTCGGTAAAATCAAGAAAATGTACGTATAATTAAGAAAAACATAGTCATCAACACCAACTGTTTTAAATGATAAAGAAAAATGGTTTATTTCGGTTTTAAACGGTTTTTTCGTTTTAAACGGATTGGTTAAATTGGTTTTAAACCGGCCTTATCTATAATTCGACTCATCTCTTCAAACCATCAAATCATGATCTTTTTTACTTACAGGTATTATTCGCTACCATGATGGCGGATTTAACTCAAAGAGTAGATATTGCTCAGTCCTGGCTATGAAATCACCCAGAGATGTTTTACGACCCATCACCTGGAACTATAAGCTGTACGAAATGTGAAACAACATTAAAAGCGAAGAAAACCATTTTGAATCGGCATCTAAAATCACAAAAACATCGAGGAATTCAGGCAGCATCGCCAAATGAGTTTTATATTGACTTGATTAATTTTCTCATCATGTGCAACATACCGTGGTCAAAAGTTCAAAACCCCAATTTTCGTGGTTTTTTTTAAACATACGAGTACATGTGTAACTGTAGAAATCTAAGTAAGAACCATTCCAAGTGAGTCTTTGTTAAGGAAGAAATACTTGGGCCAAGCTTATGAAGATAAAATGAAATTTATTAACAGTGAAGTACAAAAGAATAAGATATGGATATCTTTAGACGAAACCACTGACTTTCTGGGACGAAATGTTGTAAATTTTTTTGTCAAACCATTAAATAAAAACTCATCGGGACGAATTTACTTGTTAAATTGTCAAACTTTAGAAGTGGTTAACGGTCGTACTGTGTCCGAGTTTGTGATTAAATGTCTAACAAACTTATGGGGGGACCAATTCAACAATAAAGTGCAAGACGTCTTAATGTTGTGTAGCGACAGCGTAGCATATATGTTACTGGCTGGGAAAATATAAAAAATACATTTCCCAATATAAAACATTTTACGTGTTTGGCTCACGTCCTGCACAGATTAACAGAGACAATACGTTTAAGCTACGGCGATGTAGACACTCTAATTAATAATTTCAAAAAAATATTTTTAAAAGCTCCCAACAGAGTACGAATTTTAAACGAACAACATCCAAATTTACCTTTGCTTCCAGAGCCAGTTATCACTAGGTGGGGAACATGGTTAGAGGCGGCATTTTACTATGCCAAACATTTGGAAAAAATATCGAGTGTTGTAGCTTTATTGGATAGCAACGAAGCCATATCTATTAGAAATGCTAGGGAAGTACTAACTAAACCTTATTTGAAGAATGATTTAGAGTATATACATGAGTATTTCGAAATTTTACGTATTGCAATAGTAAACTTAGAAAAATGTGACCTGTCGATAATAGAAACATTCGAAATATTTGACGACGTAAGATTCATTTTAAACCAGACATCAAACAATACGTTTATCAACAAAATGGAGCAACTTATGGATAGAAACCCTGATTTTGATGTTCTTAGGGAAATAAGTGAAACATGTAATAAAAAAAATGACTCTAGTCTTTACAAATTTGCGCCACTTACTTCTGTAGACGTGGAGAGTTCCTTTTCAACCTACAAGTGGATCCTTAATATGAAAAGAAATAGACTAACAAATGATAACCTCGAGAAAATTATTATCGTACACTACAATTCTCTGAATAATCCTAAATTAAGAACTTTTGAACAGTCAGTAGAACCAGACGTAACACCATCATGTTCAACGCAAACAGATATAGAAATGATAGATTTCAGTGACCGAACCATAGTCATAGATAGTGATTAAAGATATTGTCACTGGGGTAATCTTTCTTCTTCAATCTTTAGCCACCCAATGCTGAGCATATATATAGGCCTCTTTCAAATCTCTCACTTTAAAAGTGAAATATAAAATGTGCTAGTTTTAAGTTTTTATTTTCTTCATATTAGCTATGTAAGAAGTGCATGTCATGGCTACTTGTAAAGAAAACAACACAATAACTTGAGCAACATTAATTCTTGAATGACAATTATTTATGTATAGTGCCCAAAGTGCCCATGTACAACTTTTCTATCTTTCATTTCTCTTCTATGTAGTTTCTGTGTGTACAACATAAAAATATTATGTGATGTAATGAATAAATAAGTTCACATTAATTTATGTTTTCTTATTTACCATACCACCATTTCTCTTACACCTTACATACGTACATACTCGAATGGGAAACACCTTAACTTAAAAAGAATTAACTTAAAGTAAATATACATCCGATTAGTTATGCGATCCCGGAATCCCGGGATTTTATTTTAAATAAAAATATACTTAGAAGCCGCTTCCACAATTTGTTATCCAAAAAAAATAACTTTAGGTAAATATGCATCCGATTATCCGATCTCTACTTATAACTCATTTTCGAACGGCGTCAATTTATTGGTAAGCCAACAAGATACAGCCATTCGTCCTCTCGTGTCGCCCATTACGAAGAACAAGTTCTTATTTAAAATATAAATTTATAATGCTCCTATTGGAACATCTAATAAATTTGATTCGTGACATTAATGATTTCATTAAAATTAGGCGTTGACGCGATATCTATACTACCTATACTAGTATTATAAAGAGTATTTCTATGTAAGTATGTTTGTAATGTTTTCACACAAAAACTACTAGACCGATTGCGATGAAACTTTTTATGTAGGTAGCTGGAGACCTGGATTAACGCATAGGCTACTTTTATCCCGACATTCCCACGGGATCAGGACTTACGCGGGTGAAACCGCGAGGCGCTGCTAGTTACAAATAAATCAATATAATGTGTTTTTTACGTCCAAACAAAACATCCTAGGTAAATTATTGAAGTGCCTCACAAAATGCTATGACCTTTGCATTACGTAGGTTTAATCAAGTTGATTTTTCTTATTTACAATAAATAATATGTTAAAACTAGAATATAGTAATTTTAAAAAAGAATATGCAGAATTAGGCCCTCTGTCATTGTTAGATGTAAATTCTAGTGATATTTCAGTCCCTAACTATTACCTGTGTCATCCATCATGCAGTGGTGAGACAGGATAGTCAATCAACTAAGCTGCGCGTAGTCTTCGATGGCTCTGCTCTTTCCACCTCCTAGTACGAGATCCGGCCGTAGAATTAGTGCGCTCATCGAGTACTTGCTAAAAACCAAACTTTTACGCATATTTATGATTAGGTGAACATATATTTACCAGGCTGCCTATCAAAATATGGCCGCTAGTATTTTAATGATATTATTGTTAATTGATTTTTGGGAAAAAATTTCATTCACTTGTTTTTTAAATAATATAAAAAAACACAGCAGCCGTTGCGCACTTGGCCGCACCTCTTCGCAGCCAGGTTTAAACATGTATGATTTTTTCACATTTATTATTTATATATCAAATTAAAGCTATTTTTTTTTTCTGTTTATTATGATATACGGCTGCCTAATTAAATTTGGCCGCAAATAAGGGGTGCTGGCTATTAAAGATGGTAAATATTTAAGGTAGAGTGAGAGAGAGTTAGCGCGTAAGATCACTAGACAGACGAGGATAGCGATTGCTAGCTAGCCATTGCGTATGTGTCGAAGACTAGTGTGTTAGTATAAAAATAATGCTACAAAAAATTTCGCAGCAAAGGCTGGAATGGGATGAGCCAGTCCCTCACGAGATCCAGAATGACTGGAATAGATTCTCTGAAAATACAGATTTTTATCTAATTAATAAGTGCCAAGGCTAGTTTTAGGAGAAGCGCCGAAATGTATCGAGTTACACTCCTTCAGCGATGCTTCAAGTTTCGCATATGGTGCATGTATTTACATGCGAACTATTGATTGTAATGATGACATCACGGTCAGATTATTGTGTGCGAAGTCTAAAGTAGCAGCAATAAAACCCACTACGATACTGCGTCTAGAACTATGCGCTGCCTTAGTCGCTGCTAAACTTATAAAATCTGTATTGGACCCATTACGGTATATGCCAGATAATATAGTGCATTGGTGTGATACTACTGTCGTAATATGTTTGATTTGCGGCGAGTCCATAAGCTAAAGATTTTTGTAGCCAGTCGTATTACTGAAATAAAGGAATTAACGTCTACATCAGCGTGGCGATATGTTCCCACGGATTGTAACCCCGCTGACTTAACATCAAAGGAAGTAGATGCGAAACACTTAGTGTCAATGACCTTGTGGTGGGCGTTGCCTAACTTTTATTAAAGGGTGAATCTGAATGGCCTAAATTATCAAGTGTTAAGTACAATGAAGTTCTACCAGAGATAAAAAGTGTGTTCAGTAATAATTAGTCAACCTGTTATTGATTTCGACAAATATTCATCTTTAACTAAGTTACAAAGGTCATTCGCTTATGTTCATAGATTTATATTTAATCTTAAAAATAAACATAATAAACGTACAGGTATATTGTCATCTAATGAGCTGTATGAGTCATTCTACTCGCTATGCGTTATAGCTCAAGGTCAAGCGTTCCCTATGAGAAGAGAAGAAGAATATGCTCTTTTAATAAAAGGTAAATGTTTAAATAATAAAAGTAAATTATTGTCTCTGTCACCGTACCTAGGTAACTATAAATAAATTCGTGTCGGTGGACGCATTGACGCTATCACAATCGTTTGAGAAGAAACATCCCATTTAACTACACTCATCACATAATTTGACGAAATTAAATTTTAAAAGGGAACACTATGGATGCTGGACCTCAAATGTTATTGGCTTCTGTTAGAGTAGCAATCTGTTCAATAAATGGTAGAGTACTTGCGAGATGCACAGGAAATAATTGTGTAAAATGCAGACGCCTACAAGGTATAACATTACAATCCAAAATGGGTAATTTGCGCGTAACGGCTGACTATCTCTTTTTGTTAGTTAGTTTGGACTTTGCTGGACCGTTTTATATTGTCAATCGTCTGGGTCATGTGATTAAGTGTTACTTATGCCTCTTTGTTTGTCTACGCTATAAATATACACATCTAGAAGCTGTAGGTGACTTAACTAAAGAAGCGTTTCTCATGACGCTTAAGCGCTTCATAGTTAGGCGAGGCAAGCCAATGGAAATATTTAGCGACAACGGAAGTAGCCGCGGCGACGGAAATTGGGTTATTTATTAAAAACAATATCGAACCTCTATCTGATTTTGCAAGACAGCAATCAATGGAATTAAATTTCATTCCGGATTACACTCCTCATTTCGTTGGCATATGGGAGACCGAGGTTAAATCGGCAAAACACTTGCTAAGACGTGTAATAGGCGATAGTCACTTCACCTTTGAAGAAATTTCAACTTTGTTTGCACAAGTGAGGCTATTCTCAATAATCGTCTCTTGTCCCCCCTTTCATCCAGTCCTAATGACCTCCTTTCCCTTTCACTTTTGACACCAAACCTGGGAGACATCAAGGAAAGCCAGCTTCGTCGCTATGAACGATTAGAAAACTAGGGCAACGTTTTTGGAAAAGGTGGCAGAAAGAATATCTATCCGAATTGCAGCAGAAAACTAAATGGTGGGCAAATACATCAAAGCTGAACGTTGGAGGCATGGTTCTCTTAGCGGATGATATTGCACCTTCTCTTGCTTGGAAGCTAGGACGTTTTGAACGCCTTATATCTGGACCTGACGTAATATAGAGGCTTGCAGACATCCACATGAACAAGGGCTGCGTGGGACGTTCATTAGTCCGGCTCTACAAACTCCCGCTTGAAAGTTCTTTTTTTTTATTTTTTTTTAACGCGGGGAATGCTTTTCGCACCATACCCTCCGTCGGGGATACGAAGGGCGTGTGTGGGACTCCCGGCGAACCGGTCTACCCACTAAACCACCGCGGCGGCCAACCTCGGCAGTCGGGAGGAGCTCCAGGAACGCATCGGCGGCTTCTGGAGTCCCCCCTGCCGTACCTCACCACTGAGGTACATCCAGGGGTGACCAGAGTCACCCCCGTGGCAGGTCGGTGTCACGCCCCTCACCGCTTTACACAGTAAGACGCGGAAAACCGACCCGCCTTGGACGACACCCCCCGGCTGTACCGGGGTGTCACCGTTCTCGGGTCGCCTACAGCGGTCACATCTTCCCCAGATGTGGCCACAAACGACCCTTAGGCGACGATTGGGGAGCTAGCGGCCTCTACCGCGTCCCTTTCGTCGCCTTCTTCGAGCGGGATCGGCCCTTTCCCGATCCCGCTCTGCGGACTCCTTCTGGAGCATAACGTCCTCACAGAAGGAGACCGCGGCTTCCCAACCCTCACTACTCGCCAGCATTTCCGCAATCAATGCTGGCGGTGAAAGGTTTCGTCCAATTTCTCCGACCAGAACTCGACGCTCGGACTCCCACGCAGGGCAGTCCTCCAGCGTGTGCTGGGCGGAGTCCCGGTCGGATCCACAGTGGTGGCATTGTGCCGTAGCCTCTCGTCCAATCCTGTTCAGGTACTCACCGAAGCAACCGTGCCCGGTGAGCACCTGAGTTA
Source organism: Callimorpha dominula (assembly GCA_949752705.1). Lineage (NCBI taxonomy): Eukaryota > Metazoa > Arthropoda > Insecta > Lepidoptera > Erebidae > Callimorpha > Callimorpha dominula. The sequence goes on from OX456991.1 coordinate 4,324,445, forward strand.
ATCGGTAGGTGACACAGTCGGTTCTCCCTACCCAAGCTTCGAAGTTCGGCAGAACAGCTCCAACAGCGCGTTGGCTGGCACAGCCCTGGATTTCGAGCCGTGCCCGCCAAGCCTGCAGGGCTTGCGTGTGTGCGTTCCGCCGTAGCATTCCGGGCTCGTGATCCGGCGCTGCCCCTTCGTCACTCTGACCGACAGAACGAATTTGGTCGTAGACCATCGTGTCCATGTCGGCCAGAATGTCGAAGGGCGGAGACCGCGCCAGGACCAACGCTGCCTCGTACGAGATCGTGCGGTAGCCCCGTGCGACCCGTATGGCCATCAGCCGCTGCAGACTCCTGAGTTAAGCCTTACAGCGGGAGGAGCCCGCCAGGTCCTTTGACCAGACGGGTGCCCCATAGAGGACCATGGATCGCACGACACCCATGTAGAGGCAGCGAACTTCTTCCCGTGGTCCCCCGAGATTGGGCAGCAGACGATGTAACGCCCCTGCTACCCCTCTTACTCGAGGGACTAGTTGCCCGAAATGCTCTTCGAAGCTCCACCGACTGTCCAGGATGAGGCCTAGGTACTTCATGTACTTGCCCACCTGGACTTCAGTGTCATCCACCCGGAGGCATGAGCTGGGTGGTTCTTGGCGCTTACGTAGGCCATGGAACCATATCGCCTCAGTTTTCTGAGGCGCTACCCTCAGGCCCAGCTCACGAATCTTTTCCACGACACAAGCCACCCCTTGCTCGGCGAGCCCAAGTACCTCCTCGAAGTAATTCAACTAACCTAGATAATATAAAATTGTCACTCGCCTACCAGCTTCTGTATCGAAAGCATCATTATTTAAGTATAATTAGTTGCAACATTACCAGAAGCTTTTATGTGGCACCATTATATCCTCTAACGATATAACATACATAACATATACTTTCTCTCCAGGCAACTGCCATTTTTTTTAAATCTAGTAAGAAAGTTTTTCAAAATTTTCCCTAAGCTTTTTCACTATTATATCCATTTTTTCATAACTAATCGAGCTGTTTGTAGTCTAAAAAGCTCACAGAATCTTCAATATTGAATGAAAAACCACATCCGATAAATCATATGTACTTATATTAGTAGGTTATGTATTTGTATACGTGGGAGAGCCATGCTTCAGCACGTACGGGCCGGCTCGACCGGAGTGATACCACGGACTCGCAGAAAACCGGCAGTGAAACAATGCTTTTCGCCGAGTGAGTGAGGGTACTGGAGGCCCTAACTCTTCCCTTTCCCCCCCTCTCCGATATTCTCGCCTTTCCCTTCTCTTCCCCTACTCCCACCTTAAAGGCCGACAACGCGCTTGTGACTCTTGAGTTACAGGTGCCCATGAGCGGCGGTAGTCATTTACGATCAGTGACCCCGTTTGCTTGTTTGTCCCTATACCATAAAAAAAAAATGTACCCCCAATAATTTTTAACTACAGCATAAATACAATCTCTTCTTTCTCAATCAATTGACGGCTAATTTCAATACAATTTTTTTTTGTTGAAAATCATGGGCCACCTGTATGTAGTTCTTTTTTTAAATATTAAAAAAAAAAGTTAATCTGTCACTCTTTTGTTTGCAACAATGGACGTCTCGTGGGCAGCTTTTCGTGCTATGATTTCTAATGATTTTAAACGAGGGTTAACTTTCAAGGAATGTCACGAAAATTACAATTTGCAATTACAAGCTGCATTTGGGGATTCTGCTCCTACGTTAGCTTAGCAACAGTTACTTATTGGTTTCCTGAATTTTAATGTGGTCGAGAGAACCTAAACAATGACCTCAGACCCGACCGACCTACACCTGCAGTAATTCATGAAAATGTCATCAGGGTAGAGTGACTATTGCGGGAGAATAGACATCAAACATCGAGAGACTCAGGCTGAACTGAAGATTGGATCACAGGCAGTTTCCACCATCCTGCATGAACACCTTAAAGTTAGGAAGCTTGCTTCGCGATGGATACCTCATTTTAATAAAAAATCATAAAAACACACACATTTTTGACGCAGTGGACAAGTAGCAGTTTATCTGCTAGAAAACCGTAGAACAGTTACTAGTGAATGGTATTGCAAAGTTTGTCTGCTTTCGCTGAGTTGAATAGCGAGCGACCAAGGAGTGGTGTCCGTGGCATTCTTTTTCACTAAGATAACGCGACCGCTCACACAGCTGCTAGAACCATGGACTATTTGAATACTTGTGGGGTACAATAATTAATAACAGCCTAGATTTAGCTCCATGCTATTTTTTTATTTCCCACTATGAAGATGAGAAACGAATAACCCGCCATCTATTGGCGACTGGGGAAGTCGTATAGAGCTACAAAATAAAGATACACGCCATCTGTTGAGGCAACACGGAACTAAGTAGTTAGTAACCCATTAATACTAGTTTGTTTTAGAGGCTTCTATTTGTTGTGTAGAATTTACAAGAGGTGTCGCGATGTTTCTAGAAATACCGTTTTGCTATATAAAGCGTGGCATTGCGGAGTTGTTAGTTAGATGACAAGCGAGTGTCAAGTGAGTTTAGTTTCAAGTGAGTGTCAAATGAATTAATAGCGACTTAAGTGTAAGTGAATTAAGAAGTTAGTGATAATAAACTATTGTAATTGTGTTGTTGCTAGTTTCCCTGTGTATTTTGTGATCTATTAAAATACAGTGTGTCTATTTCGGTAACAATCTGGTATAATTCTCTAATCCCGAACCTCAGCTTGTAACAATATTAAGTTATCTATAGCAAATATACGTCGCTTCCCATTTTCATGCTGCCTAATCAAGCAATCATGCTCCAATTTCATTGAAACCCGTTATCTGAAATACATAATAACCAATTCATGTAATAGACCAAATTACTACAGTGTTCGAGAGCTACGGCCAAATTAAACTTTTTCGGTATTCTTATATCCTAAAGGTTTTTTTCAGTTGAAACAAACAATATTAACGCAACCATAATCTTCCTCAGACACCGACTGTGCTCTTACGTGTTACTATGAGCATGCCATAAATGCATTCGATTACGTTTTTTTCTAAAAACTATATTACATTGGGGAGTCTGCAGGCAGTGAAATTTCACTCTCTTCCTAGTTTCCGAGTACTTCTACTTATTTTACCCCTTCAGTTCTTCTTTTTTTGGTCAGTCTTAGCAAAAAAATATGCCACAAACCCTGTTTTGATAAGTGTAATAAATCCGGAGATATAGGGTTAGCTACGCTGGTTTAAGTCTCAAGTCAGCAGGACCATTGTTTTTCGGAAATGGATATGGCAAAAAAATACTTCTATGGTGAATAAATAGCAAATAATTAGCAAAAAAAATTGCCACAAAGCCCGTTTTAATAAGTGTAAGGAATCCGGAGATATAGGGTTGGCTACGCTGGCTTAAGTCTCAAGTCAGCAGGACCATTGTTTTTTGGAAATGGGTCTGGCAAAAAAGTCAATTCTTTGGCAAAAAAATATCAAATAATTTGCAAAATAATAAGCCATAAAGCCTGTTTTGATAAATGTAAGAGATCCGGTGATATATTGGCTACGCTGCCTTAAGTATCAAGTCAACAGGACCATTGTTTTTTCAGACGACAACAAGTATTGGACAAAAGTTAGCTACAATCAAAATGATGGTGTGGTTGTTTATGTTCGGAGTATGATCAAAGTCAGTGTGTATGAGCCTAAGTTTTTGGAGGGCAATCGTCTTGGTGTCTATAACAAACCTGAATACACAAATATTTGTCTTATAATTATTTATCTGCTATAAATTTCAACTTGCTAAGTCCACCCGTTCTTGAGAAAATTGGTGGTGACACACGGACATACAGACGGACAAGAGAGTTATCTTATGTTCTTGGTGACTTAGCAAGCGATTATCTCACCAGATGTAGAGTTAGGACTTCAGAGGCTTAAAACTATGCTTGAAATAAATGCTAACTGTCATAGAAACTAGCAAATCGTGGCTATTAGACTCTATAGGTGAAGTTGTAGACGGTAACATCCGCGGAGTACGAGAAATAAAGTTTTCGGTTGGTTATTACGTGTTGTTAGCGAAACGTAAAGCGTAATCAGTTAGATCCGAAGTATAAAGGTCCTTTTAAAGTAGTCGATTTGGAAGGTGTTTGTTATACACTGAAAGTTTTAAACAGTAAGCGTACCTACCAGTATGTACATGATAGATTAAGAAAATACCAGCAGGTCACGTACCAGTCGAGATTTATGTAGATGATGATAATGATGAAGTGTAACCTTAAGTAGTGGTGGAAACTCGAGTAAGGGGACTCTATAGGCCCTAGCAAGTTCGACCGTACCAGTAATTATTTCGTAGTCGTAGCGCGGTAGAAATCGGTGTCTCTTGAGGCAACTCAAGAAGTCCGTGGGTGCGCGGTGAGCGTTTAACTCTGGCGGAGGTCGGGGTCTGCAGAGACCATAAGTGTGGTCAATGGGTGACACGCGGATGAGAGCAATACGATTGCTGTTCAGTTGGAGAGCCGGGGCGTTAGATGTCTTACACGAGAGTTTCTGTAATCTGAGATTTCTGTAAGCTGTGTACAGTTGTACTGAGTAGTTTTGAAACTAGATACGAACGACGGTGGTACGTGAGTGTGGCTGGTCTAGTTATTTTTACATCCCCTATTGCTTATTAAAGTTTAATTAAAATTAAAGACAGAGTAAAGTTTTAATGTGTTTACATTGCCCAATGCAAAAATTGCAAAATGTAAAATATGATATTCGCAATGCCAGCGCCACCTGTCGGCGCTGGGCGGAATCAATGTTTAAAGGCCTAGCGGCGCGCCCTACACTTCTTGTGCGGCAGTCGGACAGAGCGGTCACATATTGAAACCGTCACGCGTTCCTAGGGATATACGTAGCTGGCTATAATCGTGTGTCTATTTGTATATAATCTAGGTACATTGTAAATTCATTGGATATTATAATTTAATCGAGTGAACTATATTGTTTCGTTGCTCCAACATTACCCTTCAACGACGGCAGTTAGAAAGTGAGGAATTATGGGCCCTATTGAGGATGATAATCATACCCCTACATCACATATATAAATTTTATATATACATAAAGAACGGGATTGGGATGGTCTTTAATTTTCTATGTAGATCTATGTAGTCTTGATCAGTAGTTGCTACCGTTGGCAACAAGATTCTTTGGCAAGCCTGCCAGCAGTAATGTCATTAAAGAATTTAGCAGTTAGTTAAGCTATACGGTTTCACTCACGTGTATATTTCGGGGATGCCCGACTAGTTTCGGACCCGACGGGAGCCCTTTATCAAGGGGTGGGGTGTCCTGTCACGCCGGTTGCAAGTGCTACACTGGATTGTTATCTGTCCAACCGATTCGATTTGTTCGTAATAGTATTAAGTGCAAAAACCGGAAAGATGTTGTGAATTCGTCTGCTGAGCGCACTGTAGAACTTTCTTGTGTAGAACTAGTACACCATATTATAGTTAGTGTGTATACGCCACCACAGAGTGACTTTAGCATATTTGAGATAGTTATGGAAGAAGTTTTGAAGCGTTTATGTGTCAGTAGTAAGCTTAGATTATATATAGGTCCAGATACCGTGTCCAGTACAAAAGTCACCGTTTACTTTAAAACCACTTTTAGGAGCTGTGTGAGTGAATGCCGCCTAACGAGTGTCAACGTACAATAATTGCGCTTGTGTGCGTGACGGTTTTACTACCAGTGCATAGAGGTTACCCCAAAATGTAGGGACTTTTTTATGAAACATAATACATTTTTTTTGATGTAAGTAATATTAAATAAAGACATTTTAAATGTATTTAAATGTGTTACAAGTATTCGTTTATTTAATTATTTTTTTTAATCGTTCAGTTAAAAAGACAAATGTAAAATAAAAATAAAGGTTCTTAGTAGGACCTATTTATATACTCAATGTATCAGGAAACCGGAGCATTGTATCCCAATATTATTGCATTTTAATTCAGCCACTCAAACCATGTAAATTTAAAGACATATTTACAACAATACTTGTATTTATACATATATATATATTTTTTGTTTGAAATTTTATCACGTTCCAACGAATTGACAAGTTGTAAAAATCAATTCCTGTCCCCACACGAGTACAATCCTATAGCCAAAGTATCGTTTGACAGACACATTGAACTCCGGGCGCTAGAGCTTAGAAATTAAGAATATTTGAAGGATTCCAATTTCGCGAACATGAACAGTAAGCATACTTCTCGTCTTTCTATAAATAACAAGTTTGGCAAAGAAAATTATACATACTGCTAGAATGCGTTATGGGTAAATGAAATTCACGTCCCTGGCAACATTTCTAATAATGGCGTCCGCAATTTTATTAATTTGAAATTTTGTTCTATTGTTTATAAATTACATTAGGAAATAGAATACTTACAAGTGAAAGGTGATGTTCGTACACTTAAGATTTTTTTTTGTATAATTTTTACAGGATGTAATTGCACAACCAGGCATTTTTGAATATTATATAAATAGCAGCTCTAGACTTACTTCAGCGGCGAACGTCCGCTCGCGTATGACAAGTGAGTCGCTTGTATTTGTATTAGTCGCTTGTATTTTTTGGCTTCAGTTTTGGGGGCGCGGATTAGGCATCTGGACCTATATATAATCTAAGGTAGTAAGGTTTTGGTAGTTTGTGGAGATTTCAATATTAATATTTTAGAAAAGTGTCCTATCAGTATAAGATTAGTGAGCCTATTTGAATCATTGGACTTGAATTATTTATTTTCTGAGCCAACAAGAATTACTTCTCTCTCGGCAACTTGCTTAGATAACGTCTTTAGCAATGGTGAATATTTAAATAGGTCAATTTTAAGTGATTTAACATCTGATCACTGTGGGCAACTTGTTACATTTCCTTGTATGAAAGAAAATAGAATAAATAAAACTATATGCAGGCCCATGACTAGTAACCGATTATTGAATTTTAGTAACAACATTAGTGATAAGGTTTCCAATTTAGACTGGACTCAAAGAGATCCGGATAAGCTTTACGGCTACTTATTCAATATGATAGAAATCGAATTTAACAGTATATTTAAGTCAAAAACAATAATTCAAAGGCCAAAAACGACATTCTGTGACTGGGCGACAACAGGAATATTTTGTATATTCCTGTTGTCGCCCGTAGTAGAGAAAAGCTGTATAATTTATATGCTATGAAACAAAGTAATTTTGACCCAAAATTTCATGAATATGTCAAAAATTATTAAAAGATTTTTAGGAAAACATGTACTATGGCAAAGTCTTCATACATAAGTAATAAGATTAAGTCTTCAAATAATAAAATAACAGCTACATGGAACATTATTAATAATGAAACTGGACGTAGGAAACCTCGAGTTAATGATTTAAAATTAAATATTAATAATAGGTTTATAACAAACAACTTAGACATAGCTGAATCTTTTAATACCTTTTTCACAAATATACCCGTTAGTACAACCAGTACCTTGAATTCTTGTGCGTCCAGGTCTGAATTGTTGTTAAGGGCCAATGTAAACAAATGTAAGAATTTATTTGAATTTAAATTCATAAACCCCATAGACATTATAAAAACGTTTAAGTCTCATAATTCTAAGAATTCAGGGGATTTATGGGGATATTCTGTTAAATTAATAGAAACTATTATAATTGATATAGCACCATTTCTAGCTATAACATTCAATCGATGTGTTGATTCTGGTGTTTGTCCTAACCTCATGAAGTATAGCAAAGTAATACCTTCATTCAAGAAGGGTTGTACCACTGAACCAAGTAACTTTAGGCCAATCTCAATGTTACCAGCTATTAGTAAAATTTTTGAAAAAGTTATTTTGCAACAACTAGAAAACCATTTTAATGTAAATAATCTATTTCACAATGAACAATATGTCTCTACAAAGGGTCGTTCAACAATTGATGCTGGTGCGACTCTTTTGAGACATATATTTAATGCATGGGAGAATTCGCAAGATGCGATAGGTATATTTTGCGATCTCTCAAAAGCTTTTGACTGTGTAGAACATAACACGCTTTTTCTTAAACTTAAACATTATGGTGTTAATGGTATTGCTTTGGAACTAATTGTTTCCTACTTGAAGGATAGAATTCAACATGTAGATGTCAATGGTGCGAGGTCTTCTGGAAAACCTGTTACTATGGGCGTTCCTCAGGGCTCTATACTGGGTCCTCTACTTTTTCGCATATATGTAAACGATTTACCTTATTATTTAAAAGATCTTTGTGATATAGTTCTATTTGTTGATGATTTGTCACTTATTTTTAAAGTCGATCGTAAGAAAACAGTTTTTGACGATGTGAATAGGGCACTAAATGATGTATTGTATTGGTTTTCAACTAACAATCTCCTACTAAATTCAAATAAAACAAAGTGTGTGAGATTTACTATGCCAAATGTAAAACAGCTAGGTACTAATTTAACTCTTAATAATGAAATGTTAAGTATTGTAGACTCAACAGTATTCTTAGGAATTACATTAGATAGTAAACTACAATGGGGAGCCCAGATAGACAGCCTTGCAGGTAGGCTTATTCGGCAGCTTATGCAGTATGGAAGGTACGCCAGCTCACTGATACGGACACAGCTAGGCTAGTTTATTTTAGCTACTTTCACAGCGTCATGTCCTATGGTATACTACTTTAGGGCAAGGCGGCTGATGTTGAAACGATTTTTATTCTCCAAAAACGAGCCATCCGCTCCATATACAATTTAGGTGCTAGAGTCTCTCTTCGAGAGTTGTTTAAGGATATAGGTATTTTAACTGTTGCATCACAGTATATTTTTGCAAATATTATGTTTGTTAGGCACAACATTAATGACTATAAGAAAAAAAGTGATATACACAATATTAATACAAGAAACAAATCTAAACTCGTTGGTACCTATCATCGCTTGCATAAAGTACACAACTCGTTCGAAGGTCTTGGTATACGTTTTTATAATAAAATTCCTATACATGTAAGCGACCTTCCTGTAGATAAATTCAAGCAAACTGTAAAAAATCACCTTATTAGGAAATCCTACTATACGATCAACGATTATCTAAACGACAAACAGTCTTGGGCTTAAGGTGTCATTAGGTATATACACACAAACTTCTTTGTCTTATAATTAAGTTAAATTATTAACAAACCATTGTCAGTTGAAAGTAATGCGTGACGATTATTATGGTAATTTGACTAGCAGTGATTTTTATCAGTATCTCGACTATGGTTCGTCATGCTCACTAAAATGTCATTGCTTGCGTCGTTATGGGGCGGGTCATTTCTTTCCCTCTGATATGGCGAAGGAGATGATGGCTGGTCCATGCGTCATACTTGTGAACGGGTGCTGCTTGGGGTGACTGGTCGGCCTAGTCAGCGATGCTTTAGCCTATACTATTATTTTGGTTCGATCAACTGCAACTCTAGCCTCTTAATCCAGTCACAAATTATTTTTAACAGTAGATTTTGTAACTGAATGAAGATAGATGTGCACCTTGAATGATTTCTATGTTTAATAAGTTCAAACCTTCAACGGTATCACTGAGTGATTTTTATTTTTTAGTACGTTAGCTTTTGGCGCATTTCAATAAAATGAAATTCAGGTGGCATCAGCTTGCATCCTGTTTAGCTTTCGTGTAACACTAACACTATTGTACCTGAAGATCTGACTTTTAAAAAGAGTGGCCATGAGTTTCTTTGCCAGTATTCTTCTTATAAGGCTCTACGCATTTAGGAACTTGAAGTTACAGATCGACACAAGCAGGCAGTAGATTTTGATGTTTTCACCTAATTTACCTCGACAATCCAGTACATGCTGTGGCGTCTGTTTGCGCCGATCTATGATTTTAAGTCTAGCTTCAATTTAACGTTCATAAATGTCACTTAGTGTCTTAATTGAATAAATGATTTTGAAATTGAATTTGATTCATTTGTCGTAACGACCGCCGGGATGTGGACGCCTGCTTTTCTATCTCTTTCTATCACTGTGGTACATACTGAGCTTACTGTGTCAGTGTTTGGAGCCGTAGCTGTTTCGTGGAACATCAGTTTCAAGGACTGGAGGTAATGCCTACCCCTTGTCTCTATTGAAGTTCGGATGACATCTTATTTCGATTGCCTCTCGTATTTTTCGCGGTACGAAATATTTTACTCTCGCTAAAACGGAAGCCTTGTCGAGTCGAGTGTATAAAATGTAAAACTCATGTAAGCAGTGGGTAGATCTGTGTTTTGTAACAATGTTGCAATTATGTTGAAAGTCTCTTCCACTGGTACATTTGTAAACAGGGAGGTGATGTCGAAACTGACCATGATGAGTCTGAGGAGGAGGTGATGTCTTTAAGCTCGATTCCCGAGAGTCTTTAACATAGCTGTTGGTTTTTCCGGTGTAAGGCAGCAAACAAGTAGCCAAGTGTCGTGAGATTTTGTATGTAGGAGCATCTATCTGACTGACAATTGGTCGTAGGGGCCAGTCTGGTTTGTGTATCTTGGGCAGCCCGTATATTTTTGGCGGATCGGGATTGTGTGGCCTTAATTGAGTTTCCAGTTCTTGGTTGTTTAGATCGTGTAACAATGTTACTACTTTTTTGGTGACTCTAGCGGTTGGATTGTACTTAACTTTTTTGTAAGTGGTCGGGTCGTTCACCATTTGTGTAACAGATCGGCCGTCGCTTAACATGTTTGCAAGACGGACACGACTCATTTTAAACAGTCGAGTGTATTAAATGAGCCGTGTCCGTCTTAGCGAGAGAAAAATATTTCGTACCGCGAAAATTACGAGAGGCAATCGAAATAAGCCGTCATCCGAACTTCAATAGAGACAATGGGTGGGCATTACCTCCAGCCTGGCGACCGTCCTTGACACTGATGTCCCACGAAACAGCTACGGCTCCGAACACTGACACACTAAGTTCAGTGTGTACCACAGTGCCTGCGATAAAAGACTTAGCAACACACAACGCAATAGAAGCGCAGGCGTCCACATCCCTGCGGTCGTTACGACAAATGACTCGGTGGGATAGACAACAATCCAGTCTGGCACCTGCAACCTTTCGCGACAGGACGCCTCACCCCTTGATAAAGGACCCTCGAAACTAGTCGGGCAACCCCAAAATATACACGTGAGTAAAACCGTATCTTAACCAATATGAATATCACTCACGAAAGTTTTATTCGAACTTAGCATTTTTACGGGATTTACTTTTTCAGTCTCAAATATCTTGATGGTTTGTTGTACCTCACCAAGAGCTGTTTTTAGGAAGTAGAAGTACAGTCGATTTTGTTAATCCAAGTAAATATTATAAAGCAGCTCAGCCGTATAGCATCGATCTCTAGTAGTAAGGAAATGCAATTTCAATTCATCAAACTTCACAGTTTGATGAATTTAAATTGCATTTCCTTCTTGTAACTGAAATTCTTGTTATAGCTGGTTGAATAGACAGCCAACGGTGTCTCTCCAAAATTAATTACTTCAGAAATTGTAGGTTTCGCGAACTAGAAACTCTATGTTCCGTGACAACATGTTCTCGGATGTGCGAGTAACAGCCAATTGCAGCGAGTGACACAAACAAGGAATGAAAATAAGGTGTGGGAGATTATACTGCGTTTTAAGAATATGTATATGTACGCTGTGCCTAGAACCAGTCAATAACAGCTGCGTTGTCCGTTCCAATTCCAATCAATTTTTTTCATTCATTCCCATTTTTTCTTTATTGTACACTAAAAGTAGATTACATATCAAACAAGGAAATGGTGTGTACAAAGGCGAGCTTAACCCAAACCTGAGTTTTCTTCCAGCAAAACCTTAGAGTGAATAGAAGATTTTTTATTGCCAAACCGTGTTCGTTTCATGATTTAAAGCTTTTACGATTCCTACTCCACTTATATCCGTAGGAAGTTCCTTTTTGAAATGAGGTGCCAAAACGTAGTTTATTAGCTCTGTGCATTTGGTTCTATGTAGTTTCATGTCATTTGTCGAGCTCGAATCCTTGAAGCATTTTTTCACACTTTGGTCAAATGATCAATATTGGAAATTGAGCTATGTTCGGCAATATACAAAACTAAGGTACACTCAGCTCTTACTGAAGGCTTACAAATCTTCTCTGGTCCTGTAAATAATGTCATTTGCTTATTTTTTTAAATCAATTCACTTTTGGCTGTATGTTTATTGGTTTCTAAATGCTTCTTCAAATCGATCAGTTTTGCATACATTTTTGAGTGGTAATAGCTACACCTCGGAATTTTCCCATTCTTTTCTGTAATTTTGACTGTATACCCTTTTTTTAAAGGAGCTTCCATGATTCTGGCTACTACAATGATGTTTCAACTAACACAATAAGAAATGATGATATCAACTTTCAACTATGCAAACAACAACGAAATTTTGATAGACGCAGCGAAATGGTATTTTTCTTTCAAAACAGTTGCTCAACGTAATTGTTGGCCTCTCACACTCTTGTTGACTATGAACAAGAAAAATAGAAGAAACCAAAACAATGCATTATTGTCTATGGTGGGGGAAATCTCTTCTGCAAAAGATCGGGTTAAACAGAGTTGCCAACTAAGGCAATCGAAAATGTACGATTGTGTCATGTTTTGAGATTAGACAAGTCTAATTACTATTTTAAGTTTGGAAATAAGGGTGTCTTATCGTCATTTTGACTAGCCTTAAAGTCCCTAAAAATATCTAAAAATAAATTATCTAGATAAATATTCTTAAAATCGTCTAGATCTAGGGACTTTCTTGCTAGAACGGCAACACTGCATCATGTTTACGAATAATTAATTAATTCAAACAAAATAATGCACATGTCTATATATTTCTGTGTGACAATAGGTGTACCTGTAGAACCGGTTATCTTAGCTTTTGGTGTTCAAATAAACGCTGGATATTTTTGCTATTAATGTAAAAAATCATGAATAATTAATATAAGCAAAAAACATCTTAAAAGATAAAATCAGTTTGTCTTCTAATATTGCCTAATTATTATCCTTTCAAGCTTGCATGCGCACACGTTCTTTGTTGAAATATTAATTTATGTGTCTGTGAAATGGGAAACGAAAATTTGGACTTGCAAAATCAAAATGTTAGTATTTGTGTTACATGTATATTATTGTAAATATTATTATTTTGTTTTGATATTCAGTGTAATTCAAAGGATTAGTTATGCAGTAATTAGTTATTAAATTTTAACACATATATTTATTATAATTTGTGAGTGTATGTTCCCAGAGTGTGACAGAAAAATTAAATACAAACTCGGTTCATGATGCTGATGTATTGGAAAAAATACTATTACATGTGGGTAGCATGGGACGATACCAGCGATTACTCATTATTGGAATGATGCCTTTCGGCTACACCTTCGCCTTCCTGTACTTTGTGCAAATATTTATAACTGTGACACCGCAGAACTATTGGTGTAAAGTTCCTGAGCTAGCTAATTTGAGTATGAACTTAAGGTAAGTGTTTATCATACTAAATATATAATATGTCCAAAACCCTAGACCAGGGGTCGACAACCTGCGGCTCGCGAGCCACTGTTCCATACCTAAATATTATTTATTAACAAAATTTTAATATTACAACTTTGATTCACATTATCTAAAAAAAAAAGGTCATCAATTCTTTTTACGGTGAATAACATTTTAATTTATATTTTTATCCGCAACAACTCCAAGTATGGGGTGTTACAAAATATTTTGCATATGAGGCCTAAACAAAAAAAGGTCATCAAATTCGTTCTACGACGAAGAACTGGGTCTTTCAAAACTTAGAAATTTTGTAAATTGTAATTTTGACTCTTTCGACTCAAAATAGTTAATAAACAGCAATCGACAGATATCGAGGTTTACAAGACGCGGCGAACTTCGTTCAACAACTCGAATATTTTTTTTTGGAATTTAAGGGTAATTTCTATTGTGGTTCAGCCTTCGTTTGTGTACATTTCATAACCTTTTCCATCATGTTTTCAAAAGTGTTATAAATTCTTCCATACCTTTTAAAACAATTTTTTTTGTCTGTGTAAAGAAAAAAATCAAGGTTTGCGATGTTCTAGTGTTGCGATGTCTAAGCACAATCCCCAATTAATTTCATTTCTGTGGATTTCATCGGGAGGAGGACCGTAGGCAAAAATCATTTGTTTAATTAATGTTCTTAATTATTCCAACATTATCGATACCTGAATGCAAATATGCAATAACATGTTAATCCACAAAAATAAAAATATTAAGCTTTTTTACAAACCTATTCTCATTTTGATCTAAGAACGATTAAGATAACGATTAGATATCCCAAGAGGTTGTGGGTTCATTAAGCTTATTCTAAGAATTAAAATTTTCTGAAAAATAATCAACCATATAACGCAATGATTTGTACGACTCTTTAGTAATAAATAGGATCAAAATTGAACAAAATGGTTGTTAATCTATCTCTCTAACCACTTAGTATAAGCTTAGTGCTTGATGGTTGGCAATTTGATATTTGCATGTGTATTAAAATGTGAGGACTTATTTGACTCGTCCGAACTATCGCGACTTAAATGAGCACAATTTTACTCTGTGAACGACTCAATAATACTTGCTCTAGAAATTAAATCGTAAAGACTATTTTCCATCCTATCACGCTCTTGTATTTGTTAATCTAATTGATTTTGTTTCACCAAATTAACATTTTTGTCTTGAATAATATCAAACTCTGGTAGTGATTCTTGAAATCTACTTAGTTTTAATTGCAAAGCGTTAACAACTTCTTTAGTTAAATTAGCCGTAAGTAGGTATTAGCTCGATTGGCTGCAGATATGTAGCAAAATTAGTTATTCCAGCCTTTATAATGCTTCTCTTTTTTAACAGTATCTTTAAATCTTCACCCATTTTAAAATGAAAACACTTATAAACACTTTGTGTAAAAAGCAATAGAAGAGCCTATAAAACAATTGGTATTAAAATAGCCAAGCCGAGCCGATAGCAAGTGCTAGAACTCGCACTAAAATGCTCCAAATTGCTTGACGATTATCGTCTTCGTCCGTGCTTGAAAAATATGCTCGAAAATACTTGAAAATCTATTGATATAACAAGGCACACATAATAGCAAGTGCTCGATCGAATTATTAGACAAACAGTGCACTTTAGTTAGTGTAATTTATTTATTAAAAAAGTAGGTAGGTATAGCAACTCACAAACTTGTTCGAAATATATGTAATATAGCAATTTTGTTCGTTTCTAACACGAAAAAAACAAACAATGCTTATCAGTCGTTAACGTGAAACAAATAAACACCTTTAGAATATTTCTAGAATAGAGAATACACCGTTCGCACAAACGAAATCACAACTCGCACGCAGCCGTAACCTTCGAAATAGCCGGTACTCAGGCAGAGATCACGTCGGGGTCACCAAATGTGGCCGACGATGCCTTCTTGTACGATTTAAAACTCTTTGTGGCGATTGTAACACATTTATTTTACGTTTTACAGTAATACAATAATTTTCGGTCTCCGGTCTTACATATTCTCAGTAAAGGTCTAGAAGCGTCTCTGTACACGACGACGAATCACATCAAAAGTCTTTCGGGCCAATCACGTTCGGGTGCGGCATTACGCGTTTATTAAATTTGGATGCGCGCGGAAAATTTTAAACTAGTAGAAGCGTTAATACTGGCCACACAGCTTAGCTGAACTGGCTGGGTGGCAGCGGAGAAGCTTCATACAGCTGTGCCTGAAAATATCGAAATATTTTCTTTAATATATAGATATAAATATTATAGCGGCTGCGTCCCCGAACGGTAAGAAGTGCGCCAACACTCACGCTTCGCAAATCACGATTTTTGCTTTAAATAGAAAATTTAATAATGTTGTAGATAGTATGGAAGTACCTATATTTAAGTACCAATAAAATTATGAAATATGAGGAATACTTAGGTAGAAGAGGAATGAGAACTGGAAACAGCGTCGGTTTAAAAAATTGTTTCTTTATGCCCTCCATATATAAACGTCGAGGCTACCTCCATACTTAATTTATAGTTGTGCAGCGACATCTTCAAATTTTTTTCTATTTCGAATCTAATATGGTGGAAAGTTAGCAAGTATTTTATTTATATGTCGCAATTAAATCATATCCGGAATGAAAGCGCCACCTGTCGGTGCTTGATGGAGTCAATGTTGAAAGGCCGAGCGACGCGCCCGACACTTCTTGTGCGGCAGTCGGATCGAGCGCTCCAATATTGAAACCGTCACGCGTTCCTAGCGATATACGTAGCTAGCTATAGTCGTGTGTCTATTTGTAATAATCTAGATGGAAAGTAAGAAAATGATGGGCCCTATTGAGGATAATGATCATCCCCATCCGTCATATATATCTGAAAATCAGTCAAAGTTTTGTCGTGTTGCTCACTTAAAAATGATTTAACCTTGAACCCTTAAAATTATTCCATAAAAAATTCATCAGCACCTGGTGCCGCTACAGGCAGTTGGAACCACTGCATGACTTTTGATATAAACTGGACAAAAGTCCTGCTTGCTTGTATTGCTTACTTAAAAATGATTTACTAACTTACAATGTTTAAGTATACATATTAAATTTAGAATAAGGTATTTATCTGTGTGCCTATTTAGCCTGAAATAAATTATTACTATTATTATTATTATTTAACCGTGAACCTTTAAAATTAATACAGGCGAAATTTATCAGCACCTGGTGCCGCTACAGGCAGCTGGGACCACTGCATGACTTTTGATACAAACTGGACAGAAGTGCTCAAGACCTTGATTGTGCCGCCACCAGAGACGCCACTGATACCTTGCCAACATGGCTGGGAGTTCGAGTTTAGCGATATACCTTATGAAACTGTTTCAACAGAGGTAAGTTTACAATATTTGATATCGTGTTTAAAATTCATCACCTTTTGAATGTTACAATTCTTACAGTTTAGGCCAAGTGTTGCTGATTTCACGATACATTCGTTG
Source organism: Callimorpha dominula (assembly GCA_949752705.1). NCBI lineage: Eukaryota > Metazoa > Arthropoda > Insecta > Lepidoptera > Erebidae > Callimorpha > Callimorpha dominula. The sequence continues at coordinate 4,341,401 of OX456991.1, forward strand.
ATAGCGCTCCTAGCTAAGCTGGTACATTAAAAGAATGTATTGAAAGATTCGAGGCTTTATGAATTTACAATCAGTTCATGATTTGTGTGAAGTTATTATGATTGTAAATTTATTTTTAAGTATTAATTAAAGCAGCCTATCACACTAATATTATAAAGGCGAAATTTTGTGAGTGTGTCTGTGTGTGTATGTATGTTTGTTTGTTACTTCTTCACGCGCAAACGGCTGGGCCAATTTTGATAAAATTTAGTATGTAGGAAGCTATATATATTTATTGACGCGTAGGGAATTGATATTTGCGTATAAAAAATGAATTATCTCAAATTTACCCTATTTTGAGTTGATACATTCTTGTAATAGCAGTGCGATATATATATATATATATATAAAAATAAATAAAATAAAAAAGTTTTCCTTTGGAACACTGCGAAAACGGTTATAGATAAAACCATAAAATGTTCTAAGGAATATCTACAAAAAAATCCGCGAAACACTATATCTACATGTTACGGTTTAACCACATGGTTTAACACACATTACATACTACCCCTTAAAAATTGGGTACCTAATAAAATGAAAAATGTTTATAGTCATAATAGTGAGTTGCCAATGAGAAGAGTTTTCATTTAATAGACAAACAAAAAAACTTTTGTATACCTACTATATCATAATAAAATATACATATATGCTTTAATATATCATCAATGTCATCACTCAATTTTAATATTTGAAGTCTTCCTTCTAAATTCTGACGTATTTTAATTAAAAATTGCAATTATGCTCCTTATGATTAGACAGGCAGAGTTCAATGTTATTTGCAAGAATTTATTCCAACACTTGAAATTTCAATGTGTTCAATTTTCTGAGAAAAACGTTCTCTACATTATCAAATTGACTTTATTGCAGAATAACTATATAGCTAACCAAAAATAGGTTCAATTTTTTTAATAAATAATATTCGAAAATTATAGCACCTTTGTTATTATTACACTGAACCTCTACTCTACGTCTAGAGAACACAGAGCGTGACGGTCACGCGAATCCAATACTTTTTTCCCGTCCCACAATTGCACAACAACGTGTTATATACACATATTTGTAAACATGTTTCTGAGCGTGATGGTCACGCGGAGTTCAGTGCTTTTTCCTCAACCCAAAAGTGCACAACGTGCTTATAGAAGTTTTCCCTTCAAAAACTTATTTTATCATCAAGATAACTTTATTTAAATAAACTTTGTCATTTACAGCAACTTATTTGGACGTGTAGTTGAGGAGATGGAAAAATATATTTATATAGTCGTTGATAATGTAGAAAATTAGAGTGGCGCTTGATCGCGCGATCTGCTGCCAGGTCCTTGCGCCGTGATCGCAGTGTGGGAAGGAAGTTGCTGTTTACTTAACGCACCAGAGCAAAATAGTATTTTTTCGTCAGAAAAAATGAACATTCGATTGAAAAAGTTTTTTTGAGAGATAAACTATCTGAAAAAGTTCTTTCTAGAGCTACGATTTGTTAAAGAGTTCTTATCAGAACTACAACAACTACAACTTGCACATACGAATTTATTCAATTCAATAAGTTCTTTTGAGAGCTACAAATATTTTGGAAAATTCTGTTTGTAAATATTTATATTAAAAAGTTCTTCTCAGAATTACTACTTTTACTTTTCTTATTACCTCATTAAAATATAATTACATTAGAATCTATTCAATTCTTATCTTTTAGTATATCTATAACCTGTATGTATATACCTTTTTTTTTTTTTTTGTGCGTGTGGAAACCCCCTCGGGCCGTCACCCCACCGGGGTTTTCAGTGGGGCGGTGTGTCGGAATCGAACCGACTAAAACCACACGGTGTGCCGTACTGCGCCCTAAGTAGGAGGGATCCGGGAACAGCTTTTATTAAGACATCCGGACCCCCCCTAGCGCCTGCCCGCAAAAGCGCGGGCACCACCTTCGGGTAAAAAACCTCTCAATTAGGCGACGTCCAGGCACACGCGGACGCCGCCTCCTCGCGGGGGGCCACTATAGCGGGTGAAGGGGAAAAACCCGTCCCGTCCACCCGCGGCCACACTCAGGGCGGCATGAGGCGCTGGTAAGCGCGCCTCCGCCGCCCGGTTCGCCGGCGGCGAATTAGGTCCGAGTGGAGATCGTCCTCCCGGACCCTTTCCGCCGCCTCCTTCTGCGAGATGACGTCCTCACAGAAGGTCGCGACCGCGGTAAAATTCTTGTCGCTACCGGCCATGGAGCGTATGACGGCCGGTAGCGAGAGATCCCCTCCGATGACTGCAGTGAGGGCCCGACGCTGCGTCGCCCAGGCGGAGCAAACCGCCAGCGTGTGCTGAGCCGAGTCCTCACTACAGTCGCAGTGGTGACAGGCGGGACTCAGCAGCCGTGCCCGGAAAGAACCTGCGTCAGTCGGAAGGAAAGGGTCCCGTGCTGCCGCCCTACCCACTCGACGATGACCGGCTGGAGCGCCTCCACGGCGACAAAGCCAGCACGTGGAGCCTCCAGCCGGGACGACCAACGAGCCATGGTGGCTCGGCGAGCGGCCTCACGCCATTCGCGTACCTCTTCGGGCGGGGGCCGACTGCCGCTTCCCGCCCGGAACTCAGCCGTTCGCCGATATACTTCGGCGAGCACTTCCGCCTCCAAATCCCACGGGGGAGTCCCGGCCAACGCGCACGCCGCCTCCGTCGACACGGTGCAGTATCCGCGTATGGCTCTAACCGCCATAACCCTCTGAGGGCGCCAGAGGCGCGCCCTATTCTGGGCGGTCAGAGCTCCCGCCCACACCGGTGCACCGTACAGTGCCATTGACCGGACAACCCCCGTGTACAACCGTCTTGTAGCGACGCTGGGTCCGCCCAAATTGGGCAAGAGTCGCCCAAGGGCGGACGCAGCGCCGACCAGCTTTGGAGCAAGCTGTCGGAAGTGCTCGTCGAAGAGCCACCTACCGTCGAGGATCAGGCCCAGATACCTTATGTGGGCCCGAACCGGTACGAGAACCGAGTTGACTACGATGGAGGCGCCAGGGGGTGGACCACGACGAGGCCCATGAAATAAAAGGGCCTCCGTCTTATCCAGGGCCACCCGCAGACCCAGCGCCTCGATGCGACCGACCGCCAGAGAGACACCTCTGGTGGCCAAACGCACCGCCTCTTGGAAATTCGCCCCCCGGGCTGTGACCAGTGTGTCGTCGGCGTAACAGATTACGCCCAGCCCGAGGGGGAAGTCGCCTCGAAGGGCCCAGTCGTACCCCATGTTCCACAGGAGTGGTCCAAGGACAGACCCCTGCGGAACACCGCACGACATGGGCCGACTACTCAAAACACCATCTCGGTCCTCGTACATGACGGTACGCTCCTCTAGATAGTCTGCCACTAGCCGCCTCAGGTACCCTGGCACTCCGTGATAGTGGAGTGCTTCCCTGATGCAGCTGAATGGCAGACTATTGAACGCGTTGGCGATGTCCAACGATACCGCCAACAGCACGCCGCCACAGCTCACTACCTCTTCGGTTACGGCCCTCAGGCGCAACACAGCGCCGACCGTCGAACGCCCCGCTCGAAAACCGAATTGGGCGTCCGACAAATCGGGGCTGACCTCGCCAAGGTGCCGGACGATGCGGGCAGAGAGGACCCTCTCAAACAATTTACCCGCCTCGTCCAGCAACACGATGGGCCTGTAGGCCGCGACCGAGTTGGTAGGCCGTCCCGGCTTCCTTAAAAGGACCAGCTTCCCGCTCTTCCAGCAGTCAGGGAAGCGTCCGGACGCCAAGCTAGCGTCGAACACCTCCCTGAGGCGGTCGGACATGTGGTCGAGGGCCAGGGCCAACACTCGGACAGGGATCCCGTCTGGCCCGGGGGCGGTGTTCTTCGAACGGATCCGTAGAACAGCCGCCCCTACCTCCGCCTCCGTGATGGGCGGAACACCATCCTCCTCGTTCTCCCCGTCGTCTCTGGCCAAGGGGGCAATCGACGGGGGTATGTGCTCCACCCGTTGCGGGAAAAGGCCCTCAACCACTCCCTGCAGGAAGCTGGGCTGGAGAGTCTCCGTAAGGGGGGGGGGCCCAACGCGCGGAGCTTTTGTTGCGCCGCACGATATGGGCGTCCCCAGGGGTCACGATCGAAACCCTCCAGCATCTCCTTTCTTTTTTCCTCTTTGGCGCGGCTAATGGCCAGCTTCAGAGTTTTCCGCGCCTCCCGGTACTCCTCATGAAGCCGGTCCTCTTCCCCATCTTCGCGGTGACGCCGCCGGCTGCGGGTGTAGGACCTCCGGGCACGAGTACAGGCCACGCGGAGGTCCGCCAACTCCTGGGACCACCAGTAGACCTCCTTCCTTGGAGGCCGACGACCTCGAACGCGGGGCATGGCCGCATCGCAAATCTGCGTAAACGCATCGCGAAAGCCATGTCTGCCTCCTCGGTCAGAGACTGCGGAGACAGCCAAGAGTAAATAATGGCTGCCTCCTCCAGTAGGTCCCTATCCAACTTGGTAACAGCCCACCGCGGGAAGCGGGAAGAACGCCGCGCCGTGTGACCCCTTCTGGGGTCCTGGGTCCGGGAGAGCTCGAATCGGATATAGAGGTGATCCGAGAGCGTCTGAACCTCTTCCAGGACACGCCAGTTCCTTACTCGTACGGCGAGAGCAGGGGTAGCGAACGAAAGGTCCACTATCGACCCTCCCTGCTGTCGCACGCACGTGTTGGCGGAGCCTCTGTTTAGGAGACAGAGGCCCACCGATGCCGCCCACTCCTCGACGGCTTCGCCTCGTGCGTCCGTCCTGGGGGAACCCCACGCGATGGACTTTGCATTGAAGTCCCCCACCACCAGGACGTGCCCAGACGCCAGGCGCCGCACCGAGGTCTCCAAGGTGTTTAGGAAAACCTCGAAATCGCTCAGACTCCGGTTGGGGGAGAAGTACACACCGTATACGGTGATGCCCCCCCATTCGGCAGCAACATATCCAGTACCCTTGTCTCTTAACGACAAGGATGGGAAATGAGCCGCCGTGGAGCCAACGACTGCCACGGAGCCGTCCCGGTCACCCATCCAATTTGGACGGAGAGGAACGTAATAGGGCTCCGCGGCTACGGCCACACCTATCGACCACTCCGCCATGGTTTGCAGAAAAAGGTCCTGCGCACCGGCAGAGTGGTTTAGGTTCGTCTGGACAAGGAGGCTAGAGACTTGGTCCATTTATTGGACCGTCTCTACAGCCTCCTCCATGGGCGACGACGTCGACGCACGAGTGACATCAGAGGTAGCCTGGGTCGATTGGCTAACCCCCGATGTATTTTGAGAAGTGCGGGGAGGCTTGCAGCCCCCCTGCCCCATCTGGTGATTGGCGGGTAAATTACCCGCCGCACACGCGGGGCAATGAGGGGCGGCGGAACATTCCGCCGCCTTGTGCCCCGGTCTACCGCAGCGGCAACATAGTCCGCTGCAGTCGAAACAACTTGCACACTTGACGCGGGTGTGCCCCGAGCCTAGGCATTTGAAACACCTCATCGGTCTCGCCACCAGGACTGTGACTCTGGCGTTCACGAAACCGATGAGGATCTTGCCGGCATCGCCCAAAATTTTGGCCGACGCTACGGGACAGCTGACCCACACCGCGCCAAGGCCTCCTGGACCGGGGCGGATGGTGCCTACTCTGATGCTGTCCACGTTGCATCCCGTCTTCTACTGAACAGCAACGCGGACATCCTCGACCGTGACCGAATCGTCCAGGCCCGAAATTCGCAGCTCCGCGCACTTGGTGGGCCTGGCAATTTTCACACCATCCGTTGCTGCGAATATTCCCCGCAGTTTCTCTGCAAAGGCGTCCGCTGTCTTTGCGCCTTCAGCCCCAGGGAACTCGAGGACTCGAGCTCCCGTCTGGGCGAGGCGCATTCTCACGCCCACGGCCCCGAACTCACTGGCAAGACTATCCCGAGCCTTCTTAAAGACGTCCGCATAGGATAGTCCGCCGTCGTCCGCCGCCGGCGATACGGTAACCACCACTGCCGCCGTTTTCGGCGGCACCAGTTTCCGTGGCTTCTTTGTGGTGGTCACTGCCTGCGGCGGAGAAGGTACACTTTTGGCAGCCGTCTTATTCCTATTTCAGGACCGCTTCTTGCCTCCTTCGACCTTCTGCCAACCGTCGTTGGCGGGGGCAGAAGTGGAGGGGCCAGACGTGGAGGGGGCAGATGTGTAGGGAGCAGTTGCGCTCGTCCCTCTAGGTGCTGGAGAGGGAAGCGGAGGGAATTCCGCTACCACCTTCGTCGCGGTCTTAGGCGGTCGCCCCTTCTTCGGTGCAGCTGCAGGCGCTGGCGCTGACGCTGCCGCTGCATAAGAAACGACGACGCGACCACCCGAGACGGGAAGCGCCGACGGGACTGTAGCGGCCTTTGCCTTGGCCGCGGCGAGTGGCGGCCGAACGATGGGGGCCGGAGGAAGCCTTGCCTCAAGGCCTGCAAGGCGCCCATCCATCATCCTCCACACTGCGTCAATGATTTGACGCAGGTGGGAATCTGGAACTTCGGGGGGAGAGGGGGAGGAAGCAGGCTGTGCCACAACTGGTCTCGATGGCTCAGCACAGTCCGAGCGTGCCTGGAATTGGGTGAACTGGGCGCTAAGCTCAGCCACCTGCCCCGCCAACCGATCGTTTGCCGCCTGGAGACTCGCGACGTCACCAATTAGGTTCGTAACGATCCCAGAGACAGCGGAGGAGGAGTCCTTAAGGGCCTTTACAAAAGAACCCTTAAGGTTCGTGGACTTGGTGGCCACTTTGTGAATGATGGCCACCGCCACGTCCGCTCTCTCCTGCATGGTTACCGGTGTTTGCGGGACCAAACCCCCTTCCACCGGCTCCCAGATTTTCTGCAGGAGATCCGCAATCTCCTCCTCCGCTACAATTTCGCCCTCTGCTCTGGCCCGGGCGTAAGCGCCCGACTTGGTGAAGGCGGAACCTGCCGGAGCTGGGATCGGCGTGCACGATCTCGACCTCCCCCTTAGGCTACTAGCAACTTTAGGAGGGAGCATATCTGTGGATGGTTCATAATCCTCATCCCTTGAGCGACCTCGTTTTCGGCTCTCGATTTCGCGCAGCTCAACCTCCATCTCCACAACTTCAGGAGTTTCATCTGTTTCTGTGGATGATCCAGCCTTGGAACGCAGACGTTCCGATTTGCGGTTGCAGAAGTCAATCTGACTCCTGGGAGCTCCACCGATATAGTCGCCTCAGATGAGACTTCGTCGTCGGTTGACGAGATTTCAGCAACTTTTTTGTTGCTCCTCTTGTTCTTGTTTTCTTGCGCTTTCTCCTTCTTTTTTTCAACGTTTCTTTTGTTTTTATTTTGTAAATTTATATCCATATTTAGTCCCACGATTGGGGGAGAAATAAAGGTCAACCCGGGCAGAGATCCCCCAATACCCGGGCAAGCGTGGATTTATGCCCAACCGGGGGGTCCGCAGGTGCCCCGGCTGGGAGTGCGCTTGCGACTGAACTACCCATCAGCCATGCATCCCCTGGTCACGCACCAGAACACGGGATTCGGGGTGATTTTTTAGAGAGGTTTTCTTCCTCGCAGTCCGGGCGGCTAAGCCAAGACCCTCGTGCCCGATCGGAGTCGCGAGACATGACCACGACTCCTTTCGGGATTACGATATGCCGACGGTGGCAAGGAAACTAAGTTTCCCACGCCTACTCGGTGGCAGTGTGAGTGCACGCCGAGCCCGTCCTTCTTCTCCACTGAGGGCAGCGGAGAAACGCCGACCCATGAAAGAGTCCCTCCTTCGTGATTTTTTACCGAGGTTTTCATCCTCATATCTCCGAAGAGCGAAGAGACAACAGAGGAATCTGCAGAAACGCCCGCTCTGTTGGACTGAGCCTCGACCGAGTGGCCGAAGAAAATGGCCTCCTCTTCTTACTAGAATATTAGCCGTTGGTGATGACGCCCTCCCCAAAAATGGAGGAGGAAAAGAAAGCGTCATCACCAACGTTTCCAGGGTGCACCACGTGGAGGTTTTCTAGACAGCACCCCCTGTATGTATATACCTACCTTAAGCTTTACCACTTGATTTTATCTAATTTAATCGTTTACAATAGATACCTTCTAATATAAATAGAAGAAGTTTACAACTTTCTAAACAGAGCTCCCAGTGTAGGGCAGCCAAAATGCGTTATATTGAAGAGCCGTCCCCTGAAAGAGAGGATCGTCTTTTAGTTTTTCGTTAGCAGCGAATAAGCGTACAAAATGTTAGAACGTCACAGGTTCGCGTGAAGTAATCTAGTATTGAGCGCTCGCAACGTATCCCTGCACAAAATATTAGGACCTCGCAAACACGCGCGAGGGAATCGAGCATTGAGCCGTCAAAACGTTCCACGTCACAACATTTTAGGACGTTGTTAATCGAGCACCGGCCGCTCGTTTACAGCAGCTCACGGTACAAAGACAAAGACAACAAGTGACGACATCTAGAGCGCGCAGTAGAATTTTAGCTCACAGTAATAGGTCGGATTTCAGTTACGATCCAACTACTGTAAATTTGGAGGAATGAGTAAGATTTGCCCTAAGTTCCATACAACAAATGGATGGATGAAACGAGCGGTGTGTGCTGTGCATCCGGCAAAGTGATTCTTCCCAATATACATATAGCAACTACCACAACCGATACAAAATCGGTCTCGAATGTAAAAACTAATCTGAGTCAGTTGCCGCCATAAAAGTGACTTTTCCAGGGCCCATTTTGTCTGATGTTACGTCTATTTTAAAACCTCGTTTTTGATATTCACATAAAAAAAAAAATCTTGTCGAACTCGTTTTTTTTCAATCAACTTAAGTTGTTTCTATATATTTTGCCTTCTTTGTTACATAATAACATATTGGAAGTTTGATATGGCAATTTTAACGTATGGTAAGGCGAATACTTGTCCAGAATGAAATCAGTTTGATATTAGCTTAGCTTACTCCTTAAACTAAATGAAACTGGTTTAATAATTTATAAATTAACGAAAGAGATTTCCTTGCTTAGTGATTGATAGAAAATTTAAGTTAAAAAGAAAATATTGTTTGTTTACATTAATGAAAAAAATACATTAATCCTATCATTTTCGTTATTTTTTGCTACAGAGAGAATGGGTGTGTGATCGAGCTAGCTATGCACCAACCGCTCAATCGGTGTTTTTTGGCGGATCTGTAGTGGGCACTATAATGTCTGGATGGTTAGCTGACCGCTTTGGCAGAGTCCCCGCCATCATAGGTATAAGTATATCAGTTCTATCGTTTGTCTTTTCAGCCTTATGTACATGTATTGTATGTCATTTAGATGGTGCATAGCCATTTTTTGCTTAGATTAAAGCTGTAACTGGGGCTTCTCCTTAGCCTGGTCCATCTATTGATGGACCAGGCTAAGGAAAAACCCCAGCTTAGTGTTCTATTCTGCTGATGGGAAATGTTGAAAGAGCTTCATGGGAGATTGGGTGTTGGCCTGGAAAACCTTCAAGTGATACACCTTGGACAAAGAGGGCGATGAGGATTTTTTTGTTCTCCTCTTTCTTCAAAGAGGGCTCGGCCGATATCCCAACATATAAAAATCTCAAAAGTGTGTCATTACGTCTCGCAGCTCCAAGGGGCAAACGAGAAGACAGGTCACCTGATGGTAAGTGACTACCGCCGCCCATGGACACCTGCAACTCAAGAGTCACAAGTTCATTGCCGGCACTTAAGCTGGGAGTAGGGGAAGAGGGGAGAGAGGTTAGGGTCTCCGGTAACCTCACTCACTCAGCGAAACACAATGTAAGCATTGTTTGACGTGGTTTTCTATCGAGCCGGCCCATAGACGACAAACCATAGCTCTCCCACGATATGGTTTAGCTGCTCGGGCTGGGAGGAAGATAATCTCTATTAAATATCACCCCGAATGCCGTGAACGAATATCTTGGTGGTACAGTCGCAAGCGCACCCTGAGCCGTGGTAACTACGGACTTCGCGGCTAGGCGTAAATTCCAGATCCCCGGATAAACTTTTATATCTCCCTCATTTACGAGATCTATTATGGACTCTTGTGAAAACTAGATGGAATAAAGAATGGGAGAGAAAAGAAAAAATTACTTGGAAAGAAAAATTTCTAGATGTTTTTTTAAGGCTGCAAGAGTTTTTAGGGGTTAACCCAACCCCTGGAAACTGTCTAAGATCCAAAAGTGTCAGCTATAAGTCTGCGGTTAGGTGGGCACAGTTAACTCTAGCTCTTTATTCTTTGTCCGTTACATCTTCTGTAAGATTTATACGAAACAGTCAATTTCAATTATTTTGTAATTCTTTATACAGAGTTTTTCAAAAAGATCTGGACATTTTATCAAAATATTTGGTATTAACTACTCATAGTTTAATTCATGTCAGCTTACGATACGATTCTTTCATATAAATATATATATATGAAAGTATACAAATATATGGATTATTTTGATTTCAGGAACAAATTTACTTGGAGGTATCGGTGGAATAGCGACTACGTTCACTACAGGCACATGGGACTTCATTTTGTGCAGATTCATTGTTGGTCTAGCCTTCGACAATTGCTTTATGCTGATTTACATTTTAGGTAAGTTTAAAACTTTTAAACGTCTTAATCTTTCAATAACTCCGGAGTCTGAATGTGGCATAAACACCTTTGCAAAACTTTTATTAAAGAAGGGATGTTTTATAGAAAGAAACACATTGAAAACTGTTAACTAACGACCTTAATCTGTTGTTATTTTAAAATTTTCAATATTAGATTGCACAATAACTCATCCAGAAGATATAATACGTAATAAAAACTTTTTAACCTAAAATTTAATAGGAAAAAAGAACTAAAAAGCAAAAATAAATAATCCTTTTAAGTCTTGGGCTTATTTATATAAACTATAATATTTTAAACAAACTAATTTTGAGTCGGCGCCAAACGACAAACTGTTTAATTATCTAAATTTTATATGTACCTACGTAGAAATGAATTGCACTACACCGACTAAAACAGGGCATTACTACAAAGTTAAGTTTGTTTTGTCGAAAAGACGGGCTAAAATCTTTGAGAATTCTCACTCATTTATTAATCACATCATGTATAAAAATAGACTGATATTTATAAGCATTATGAATACTTAGGTATATACAAATGATATACTTACTAGCTGTACCTGCGGCTTTAGAAATGAATAAAAGACTTCTTATAAGTTTAAAAACTCACAAAATGAAATATAAAAATCTTTTTAACAAAAAGTTAAACCGACGAAAAGCACTAAAAAGCGAAAAATAAATAAACCTTAAGTCTTATAACAAAAAGTTAAACCGACGAAAAGCACTAAAAAGCGAAAAATAAATAAACCTTTAGTCGTATTGAGCTTATTTACATAAACTATCAAATTTTATATAAACTTATTTTGAGTCGCGCCCAACAACAAACTGATTAACTATCAGAATTTTATATGTACCTACGTAGAAATGGACATGGCTCTACGTAGGTAATTAATCTTTTATTATTTGGCGCCGACTCAAAATAAGTTAATTTAAAATTTGATAGTTTATGTAAATAAGCTCAAGACTTAAAAGGACTATTTATTTTTGCTTTTTAAGTCTTTTCGTCGGTTTAATTTTTTGTTAAAAAGTTTTTATTTTATGATTTTTTCCATAATCAGCTCAGCTGCATGATGTGCTGATTCCTAAACTCAAGTACATGATAAAGTTATGAAAAGTAAACGGAAAAACTATTCGTTCCTACAATTTTCAAGGGTTTCTCTCAATTTTATCAGGATCCCATCATCAGATCCTAAAACAGTAGGTGAAAAATCATTCGTCCGTTATTTTTTGTACCCTCAGGGTTAAAAATTTTATTTGAAATTTAAATGGAACTATTTTTGAAGTAGTCTAGAATAAAAATTAAGTACTTATCAAAATCGTACTACCCTGTAAAAAGTTGTGTGGTTATACATAAAAAAAAAACGTTTTTTCGTCAGTTAAAATATTTTTTCTGCTTTCAGTTCTTGAATTTGTGGGGGCCCACCGCCGCACATTAGTAGCAAATTTATTCATGGCATCGGCAAGTGCAATGGGTATAGTGTTTCCCTGGCTAGCGCTATATATCGCAAATTGGCGCCTACTGCTGCAAGTAACGTCACTACCTATGTTCCTCGTGTTTTTCGGGAAATGGTTTATGCCTGAGAGTGTCAGGTAAAGTGTGACGAAATTATCATATGTATATGACAGAGCAGGTACTTCTCATAAATGTTTAATATTTATTTATTTATTGTACAAAGACGTATTTAATGCTTAAGGCGTTCTCTGCCAGGATGTTGCAAAAATAAAAGTAGTCAGAGTGCCAGAGCATTAGAGGGTGGTGGTCTTTTATAACGGTACGATACTGGATACGGTACTCGAAGGATTTATAAACAAGTTCTAGACAAGTGTTCAACGTTGTTTTACCTGTACTAGATAGATGGCGTTGTTCCACAATTTTGTGTAAATATGACAAAACAATATCGATTGCTTGCGAATAAAGACTAAAAGTTGATAAAGTTCAGAATAGCCACTATTCAAAATTGCACAAAGCAAAGTTCACTTTGAATTGTTTCTGAAAATCGCACTCACTGATTAGGATGTAGTAATAGTGACAAAAAGCCCAACCCGCAATGTTCCCTTAGTCATGGTAAAGTTTTAGATCGTATTGCCATTATTAAACAAAAATAAGCACGAGTTAAAAGACTTTTACCATTTGTAGTAAATCACTTCATTGAGAGCACTATTCGAAGGTCAATAATCAAGCAGGTTTTCCACTTTAATGGAAGTTAACTGATGCCTCTGCTATAGAGTGAAATCCTAGGTAAACGAATCAATTAATGTTTTAAAGGTTTTCCCGCTGCATATATCTAATTTTCCTGTGAAAAGTTATTCAAATTCTAAACAAATTAGGTTAGAAGAATGTAGTGAATATGATACTCCGTATCTTTAACACGATCCATTGTGCGGTGTTCCTAGCCTTATATCAAAGGAGTAGACAAGAATGAATTAATATTTTGTTCCTCCTCCTTGCGTCGTGTAACAATGCTGAGGGTCGTAACCTCGTTGCAATACTCTTTCTTGGACTACTTTCCGCCATCTCGTTGTGTCTTGGTGTCTTGAGTGGCGTGGGTGGCATCGTGGGTTGTGGTACCCAGGGTGGACCTGAACTGGTGTGACCAACGTATTAGCATACCGACTAAAGTCTTCTGTCCTGTCCTGAATATTCTGTTAAACATTCTATTTATCTTTTTAGATGGTTGGTGAGCCAAGGTCGCATCAAGGAAGCTACGTTAATACTAAAAAAGGTTGAGTCTATTAATAAAACAAAGATTCCTGATGATGTCATGGATGAATTTTTGGTAAGTTCAATGCAAGCTGGTAAATGTAATATATTTAATTTAGCGTTTCAAAGGTCGAATACAGCAATATAGGCACTTTGTAAGTCGAATAGTACATAACCCTAATACATTATTTCTTATTATTTTTAACCTTTAAATTTTAACGAAAAAACCCAAGCAAGTAAAAAGCAAGAAATAAACCTTGTAAGCCTTGAGTATTGAGCTTGTTTACATAAATCATAAACTTTATATGAACTAATTTTGAGTCGGCGCCAAAAATAAAAGAAATAAATGAAAAAAGTCAAAGCTGGTAAAATAAAGATGACTCGTTTGTACAAGTTACCTTTTCAAACTAGCAGGGCTATACACACTAGAGCGCTACATAAGTTTTGTCGAACTTTGTGTTTTTTTTTCGAAGTAGACTCCACTGCCAATAATACAGGTCTTCATACATGTAAACCAGGTGCTGAACATATTGATATCGCTTTAGAACAAAGTCGCATATCTCTCGAAAAGCTGCAATGAGCTCCTCATTGCTCGAAAACTCCAGCAAGATGCAATTAGTCTTGTGTGGTCGAGATCGCTATTACCGATAAGGCCGCCCATTGTACGTAACACTAACATTAAAATTAAGATCATATTTTGTAGTTCTATGAATAAGGTGTACAATAAAGCATATTCTATTCTTTCATACGGCAACCATTCTCTTCTTTACGGATCGGCAGATTTTTACCGAGGTCGGCAGTGTTTCATCTTCAAACACCCACGCTTTACTCTGGGATTTAGTGGAACATATCAAAATCAAAGTCATTTATTTCAATTAAACCCATTATAGGTATTTTTGAATTGTCCGGAGTAGTAGTCAGTAAGACTAAGTGGGTCGTGAAGCTAGTTGACTGTTGCAATAAGTAGATCCTGAGGAGAAGAATAGGCAAGAAACTCCAAGGACACTCTGTTTCAACATCTTTTCTACAACTCTTTGGTTGCACATTGCTTATATGCTTATATCACGAGACCAAGTACTCTCTCTCAAGTACTACCAAGTAGGGATACTTTAGCTGTTGAAGAAATAAAAAGAAAACTATTAAGTACATTAAAATAATAGAACTAAAATGAGTACAGATAGCAAGCGTATCGGCGTAGACAATGATACTTATTATAGTTTGCATACGACAAAACTTATGTAGCGCCCTAGGTGCGTGACTATTCTATTTCAACGTGTCGTGATGATAATTATTTATAATACTACTTCCTTCCTGGTTTAGGTAGTTACATGCCTTTAAACCACCTAACGTTCCGACCACGTTAATTTTCTACTATTTAAACAAATTACATATTGGATACGCACAAAACAATACCTTCTAATTTTTTTTAAGTTTAAATAAAAACTATTTTAGATATAGCGTGGCAACGAGAATATTGAACTGATGATAACTTACTTCCATTATATTGTACAGATATCGTCGAATAAAACCAAGTTGGAACAAAAGCAGTCAATTCTTGATGTACTCAAGAGTCCACCACTCTATAAGACTGCACTCAAAATTCTAGTGATGTACATGGGAATTGTAATGGTTTACGATGGTCTTCTACGTCTCTCTGACACGTTTGGCATGAATATCTTCACCGTTGTCAGTTTAAACGTGGTCTCTGAATTCCTATCTATGGTACTAGTTGCCCTTATTCTTGACAGGTACGTAAAAAATATCTGTACATTATAGTAACCTCAATTGGGTAAAAACGTGTTACAAAAAGGTGTAGACAAATTTAAGGATACCTGCTTTGTCAGGCGAATCGTGCGCATACCTACTCCTTACTTCAAACCTTGCGCCACGCTCACACCACTGTTGCCTGAGATGCTCCCCCGCGCCGCACCGCGCCCGTGGGGCATATATGTACCGCGCCGCGCGATGACTCTGTCGCTTCCCGCTCAAGACTGCGATGAAGTTAAGTACTCCTCGTCTACCAGCGCCGGAACTACATCCAGAGCCTCTGAAGAACTCCACCCTGAGCCTAGCATACTTAGGTCTAAATTCCTTCGAATATCTGTACCACAAGTTTCATTATAAACTTCCAAAGTTCGTGTATCATTCCTCTCCTCATTTAAATTTACCTACGGGGACCACGAGTAGACTATGAGGCCACCCACCACGTTACAACTTATAGCCGATAAAAAGCTGAATGACAAAAATATAATTTAGATTTAAAAAATATCGAAAAATAATTTTACTTGTGTAGTTGAAGATTTCAACTCTACAAATGTCGAAAACAGTGCGGATTTTGTTTTAATCTCTTGGTATTTATAATATATGGTAAAAAGTACGCTTCATAAAAATTCTGGCTGGAATAGTTATTAAACAAAATAGATGCAAAAATACGGTTTTATGCGTTTAACTTTATGAATAAAAAAATTCTTAAAAAACTGATTCGAAAGAAAGGGAAATTTTCCAAAAAACAAAAACACATAATACATTTTTTGAAGCTATTAAATCAAAGCTAGTAACAATTTGTTAACTAAGGCACAGATAAGATAATAGTTACTTCGTAACAGATACATCACTCCCATGCAAAACTCAAAATACCTACGTTTTAATAGCCTACAAAATTTTAATAACAATACCTGGCGTTAGCTGCGACCAGAAATATATCTTATTTACGCTTTTCGAAAGTTGAGAACGCCTTGCCCCCGCTCGACCTTCGTCTGTGCGTGTAGCCCAAAGACTACAATAGTATATAGGATATAGACAGGCAACTCTGCTTCTTTTTATTGACAACACAAAACTCTGCCTAGTGGTCAGATACCGAAAACTAATATAATATACATATCTATAGGTATATATATATATACAATTGAACAATATATAGGTACCTACTTATACGGTGTATGAATGTTTTGTTGTTGCCTATTTCTTGTTTTATTGGTTCTAACATGAGAATTTTATACTTTAGCTAATTAATGTATGTTTATGACTAATCTCCGATTTTTATATTCAAACCCAAACTTTTATTGCAAAAAGAAAAGCACAAGAAACCGGCAATCGGTACTCATACGCAGCCATTTGCAATATAAGTGAAGTGTTGCCAACCTAATATTAATAAGTTCCAAATATTAAAAAAAAATGTTCATTGTTACGATTGTATTTTTAATTAATATTATTGTGTTGGTGAACAAATTGTTGTTTGTAAAGAATTTGAAGTGGTTTTAGATATTTAATATGCAATATTTTGGTATTTACAAATGCGAATTTTAAATCGTAATACATTTGTGGGTAATAAATTTCCCCTCATACATATTATAAGTTTAAATATTGTAACACAGTAATTTTAGTTCCGGTATCTATCCTTGGGATGGCACTGGACTCAATAAAAAAAGTGCAATTCTTTTATGTTCCAAGTTGCCATAGCATGGTGTAGCCGAACTGCCGGACACTCTAATACTGCCGGTTGTACAAAGTACACAAATATTGAAATAAATTATTAATTTGGGGTATGTACCGATATACACTGCGAGCACTGTTCAGTGCTTTTACTGGGGATAATTTCGTTCCGTAATGGACTGACAATATACTGCCGCAGTATCCTAGAGAAGTATATGACGTCATAAATCGTCGCCATTTTTGTACTGTGAGCACTGGCGTTTTCGAGGAAAGGTGCTCTCAGTGCTTTGATCATGTGATCATCTACAATTTTTTTCCAGTTAAATAATAAACAATTATTTGTCGAAATATCTTCATCACTTTTACCGTACATAGCGCCATTTAAATAATTCGGTTATAAAGTTATTATGCATTCGGTTACTTAAAAAACAATATTTTCTTTTAATAAAAAGTAAACTTACTTTTATTATGCGAGTAATTGTCAATTAACAATTGACTTGAATATTAAATTTTTAAATATAACTACATTCAAAATTTTTATTTTCTTGTTGAACAGATAACTTGTACATATATATGATAATTATTAACACGTCAAAACAGCCCCAAAAAACATAGATGGCAGTATACTGGACTGTGTTCCTTATTAAACAGTAACCAGTATAGCTTATAAAGGAACGGATTTGCAGTATACTAAATTGACGTCGGTTCTTATAGTGCTCGCAGTGCATATCGGAACACACACTTGATAATAAAATTTATGGGTGTTGAGTTTTACATAATGATAAATAAAATTATTTCCCCTATGAAATTTATATCTTAAATTTTTATAGGTAATTAAAATATCCTTAAACCTTCGATAGTAACATGATAAAATGTTGATGCTGTAGACATATACATCACTATCACTACATCACTACATTTTACACCGCCGCGTTTGTCTGTCCATCTGTTCACGATAAACTCAAAAACTACTCAACGGATTTTCATGCGGTTTTCATCAATAGATAGAGCTATTTATGAGGAAGGTTTAGGTATGTAATATGTTAAGGTTTTGTGTAAGTTGGTTAAAATATGATTATGATTGTTGAAGATGTCTCTGCTACCCGTGCGAAGCTGGGGCTGGTTGCTAGTAATGGCTGTTGCGTAGACTATAGAAAGATACTCTAATAATTAATTACTTTTGTATTACATTTTATGTTACACAAAAGTATTAAATAACAAATAACTACCTACTCAAATAAAAACCTCAATCCGTGGCGCTCTCAATATGTTTTACATTTCAGTAGCTTTTCATCTTATTTTCACTATATTTCTAACTATATTACATATTGTGTGAGAGAAGCAGCCGTCAGTTCGCCTTGCCTACAAGTTACAACAAATGAATACGCTGGCAGTCCACACCTACTAAGTTCGTCACCTTTCGTAGAAATTATGGGTTTATTATTGACGGTTTAATAGACTACATTTATTATAACATCACTCTGGCCAATCACTAAAAACCTGATTTAGTACAACATTGTATAGAATATATATATATATATATGTTACATATATTTTTTGTTGAGAAGATAACTATTATGTATTGTTAGTACAGCCACGCGTCAATGGCGAGTAAAGAATAAACACCTAAAGTATTTTTATATTATATTGACAAAAAAGTAATAGCTAAAGTCATTTTTGCAACTTATTTTTAAAGGATTTTACAGATCACTAACATATACACAAATTTCATAATAAGTTCGATTTGACACTTCGTTTTTATTTACGGAGAATATCGAGAGACCTCGAGCGAGTGATGTAGCCCTGACTAAGGCATCAAGTTGCGCTGTATCGACCACGCGCTCACGCAGCAAGCAGGGCTACGCTACACATAAATGGTTATTATAGCTGAAAATTGACAAATGCAAATGATATGAAACAAATTGAACATTGAAAAGTACTCATGACTCAAACAATTTCAATTGATTTTTCTTCGAGTTATTCCATTTTACATGTTATTTTGCAATTATTGTTTGTTTTTGTAAAAGTTGTATTGTACTGTAAATTCTTAAGTTGAGCCCCTTTTTTCATCTTATTTCTCATTATTTTCTTCATTTACTCCACTACTTACCAATTTGTATATCGATTCAATTTTTTCCACGGTTTCTTGGGATAAATCCAGATAGTATAATAAGATTATTATCTACAGTTTCATTATAGCAAAACAGTCTTCCCTATCACGAAATATTATTTGCATCGATATATTAAATCATAAATTTTCCAGAATTTTTAATGCATTATTCTCACGGTTTACTATACATTCTGAATTTTTTTATATCTGCACCTAAAGAGATCACAAGGCTGTATACACATTTTATTTCACAAGAAAATCTCTTTAAAAGGGAGTAGGTATTCTAAATGGTCTCGGTGTCCCCTGTTAAAAATGCATATGGCCTCCGTTTTATATCTATTTCTTCGTAATGTTTCTTATTTTTTTTCAGATTAGGTAGAAGAAATTTAACTGGGATCTCAACTGGCATATGTGGTGTCATTTTGTTCACAAGTTTATTTGTGAGTAAAGGTACGTCATTTTAAACTGCAATAACTTGTGTTACAAAAATATTGAATGTAACCTACGTTGCAATTATCTGAAGATGATCAAAACGTTTGTGATTTTTATGAAAGTTTACATTAAAATATTTAACTAATACTCATCATATATACATGATTTTTTGACATACAAATCCTTCTAAATCCGAGTAATACGTTTGCAGAAAACACCTTACATATTTATGGGAAGATGTTGCTAAAGACGGAGATACATTAAACAGAGTACTAGATATTTACAATATTGTGTCCGTGATATTGAGTACTAATATATTAAGCCCCAAAGCAGTATTTAAAAGACAAAAGCTATTTTATGTAAGGAACATGCCATTAAATTTAATAATTTGACTGCATAGATTAGCTAAAGAATTTTAATAGAGTAAATAGTTTATAATACATATTTGTCGAGTTTATTTTACTTAATATAAATATAATACAAAATTGCAAAAACCTGAAGGGTGTGTATGTCAAAGGCATTATTGCTCTGTTTGAAGAATTCCGTCCGAATTATCGCAGGGAGTTCATTCAACAAACATTTCTTTGCAATCAACTTAAGGATTTTAATCTCTTTTACAATATTAATACAAATAATAGGTACTAGTCTAACCGTAACAAATAAAACGCAACGGACCAATTGTTGGTAGTTAATTCTTATAGTTCTTGCATGATACAAAAGTTTCTACAATTTGGAATATAAATTGTTGATTTACCATTTCTGTCCAACACTGTTCTAGTTTACCATCAGATGGATTGAGGTCATATTGACAAGCTGAAAAAGACAGATCAAGAACTGTTAAGTTTTAACTGATAAGAGATAGGTAGATTTTTTTTAAACTAAAAAGAAATAAATTATGAAAACCCCCTAAAGATACATTTATCTACTTAAACTATAGGAAATCTATTAGACTTTGCTATTGACCAACATGCTATCCATTGATTTTAGAATTTTATTTAAAATTGATTTTAGAATTTTATATTCTAGCTTGTTCTATAGTTTGTTACACAAACACTGTGCAAGCTGTGAAGCATAGTTCCAACGTTTCGATAAATTACTTATTAAAAAAATGCAATTTTTTATGACCCTTTATAAATTTTACTTGGCTTACATGATTCACCCCGTAAATTCTTGAACATGGCGCTAAACGTTGAAAAACAATATGAAGCAATACAATATCATATTTTAGTTGTAATTATATCTTCATCCGTGATTTTATTTATAGCCCAGTCAAGGAACGAAAATATCTAAATTTTGGATTACCACGCATTTTTATTTTTGGATAAATAGTTAAAAAATGCGCTGATTAAGAATTTCTGACATATATCTTAATAAATTTAACGGGCTCATAAATTTAAATGGATTTTTGAATTTTCTAAGCTGGTCCGACCAGTTTTATAGTTTAGAATAAAAATGGCGTATATTGCAATTAAGGCTTAAAAAATATTAATGATCATTAATAAATTCAAAAGTTTAAAACCGAACTCGCTGAAATATAGAAATGATGAAATATAGAACTTTTTAATATCATCACAAGCTACAATTCAGAAATTCTCAGACTTGTACATACGCTCCTTTCAAAGTTCATGTTGAGAAAAAATCCGTGAGAAAAATGCTCTTCTTTAACTTTGACCTTCATTTGCTGTTAAACAAAAGCACTTAGCGACTTTAAACAAGTCTCATTTTGTAGGTAATTTAATGGAGAACAAAAAAGTTTTGGGCACATATGACAAAAAACGTACTGGAAACAAGATATCACATGAAATGTAAAAAGTCTATTTTGTTCGTTAAATTGTTAAAAAACAAATGACACCCCACTTGTCCAGACGGCGGGTATTGAAATTCTTACTATTTATACAAAAATAAAAATGCGTGGTAATCGAAACATCCATTTTTAATCTTAAAACAGCTAGGTTGACTGGGCTATTAAGGAATAAATCAAAATGCATGAATAAATAAATGTTTTAATGTCTTGTATTCATAGCTTTTACTCTGGCGACTTTGGCAAATGTAGCACGATTTTTTATTTCACTATCTTGTTTATCAACCGTGCAATGGTGCACAGAAATACTACCAACTCCTTTTCGAGCTACAGGAGCATCAGTTTTTCACATGGGTGCACTCCTCACTGTCATATTGTCTACATTCGTTGCGTACTCGGTAAGTTTCATTATCTTCGGGATTTATTTAACTTATGGGTTTGTATTTTATTTCTTATTTACACACCTGTACTATTGGTGCAACGGTCATAACAACAAAGAAGACAAAATTTTATTGCCCTGCATTGACAATTCTGAATAGAACTCTTTTGTGCCAAAACCCACAATTCATACCTGAAATTCGAATATTGCGAACAGCTGGGTATCATACAAAGCTCTACAATTATCGTGTGTCTCGTTAATGGTACCCAGAATAGGTTATTACAGAAATTTCGCATCTATTTAGTGGTAAATTCATTTAATTCACCTTTAAATACAATAGGAATCAATAAATAAATTTAAAAATCAATTCAATTATCAAAGCGTACAAGCAAATTACTGCTGACCTCTTCGTATAAATTATTTTTAGATTACCTTTGCATATCAAACGAAAGCTCTATTTTTTCCTGTCGACTCATGATAATAATAATATTTTATTTTGGATATTTTCCAGAAGCGTGATTGGAGCTTGCTTCCATTATTGATATTCATTACAGCGGCTATCCTCACATTGTGTATCACTTTCACACTACCTGAAACCAAAGGGCGGCCACTGCCGCAAACTGTGGCCGATAGTGAAAAGCTCATTAGGGAATATTCTGTATGCGGGTAAGCCACTTTTTAGTTTTTCCCGAGGTGCGCCTTTCCTATGTATTGTCCATGTCGGACTGCTGCCATTTCCAATTTCACTCATGGGCAAGGCAACGGACTCGTAAAGTGCACAACGGTTGCTGGGCTGACATACCTGGCTGCAGGCAGTCTAAACTCGACATCAGGCTAGTTGTAGGAACCATTATCTATGCCGAGGATGTCTCAACGCGGAGGAAACTGCCGCCCACATTATCCTGGAGTAAGAGGGAGAGGCCACACAACGGGCAAATATCCTCCCGGGTGGGAGTTCACTCTTAGAAGCCTGTGAACGTCGCAAGAGGCTTCTGTGCTTCTGGAACTAGCCTGGCTCAACTAATCAGCATTATCTGAACGGATAATGGAGCGCCTATGAGTCTAAATGCGGAAACACAGCCCTACACCAACACCAATGGACTGGTTGGAGCCAGTGGTTAATGTATGTCAGACCATTGTTCCTAAACAAATTTCTGGACATTAAAACCGGCCGATGCACTAATTCTCTGTCTGAACATCCCACTCTATAAATTACCCTATTACCCCGTCCTTACACCATAATATCTGCATTTTAAAGATAGGTCAACTTTAATGCAAATCAATTGAATCATACCGATTTTTTTTCTTATTTCAGGCGGTCAGATAATTCTGAAGATAACAGAAGCAAAGAAACCTAGGTGCAATCATCACCATCAAAACTATTCCCAGCAGTGGTGAATAACACGCGGTGGAGGTATAACCCCGTCCATATTGACAAGAGCAAACCCTAGAAGCACCAGCAATACCTTTCGAAAAAACAACAATTGTTGTTATTTCACTTGCCAAGGATGCTAAATCAGAAGATTTTTTAGCCACACACCCCTGTTGTAGTGACTTAATATAAATGTTATAATTCGACATTGACTAGATTTTTACTCCTTGCTTTGTAGTTTTTTTTAAGTACATACCTTGTGTATATTTTACTCATACTACTTTTGTACTTACTTATATAACAACATACGTACATATACTGATTATGACAATTTCGAGACAGCAACTGACTCCTTAATATGTATGTAAAACGGTAAGCACATACATGGACATTGGGAGTACTTAACATTATTGAATATATACGGCTATACTTATGTGTGGGTGTTTGGGAAGCCCCTGAAGCGACTTGTCACGTCAGTATTAGGCGCTACACCCACGGAGCAGATAAAGTGGCTACACCGATAGACTTTAGTGAAACCGGCACGAGAGGTCGCTTCACGCCCACAGTACAAGAGAGTTCAACCATATTATATCTTTAATTTTTATATATTAATGTTTAGAAAGCTTCTTTATCAAGGACTGAGTTCCTACTTTCCCTTTAAAAACTCTGTATGCTGAAAGTAAATTGTTAAATGTTCGTCAATTATACATTTAAAAAACAGCTCTTATAAGGCATAAGAAAACAATAAATTCACAATATTATACAACTCTAACTAAACAGCATGTATACAAATTAACGCTGCCCAAAGTTAAAACAAGCATTGCCAGACGCTTTAATTCATTTAAAGATACCTATCTTATACCTTTAAACGAGCAATTCTTGTATGTGTATATATATAATCTAAATTTCGGAAACGGCACCAACGATTTTCATGAGATTTAGTATGCAGGGGGTTTCGGAGGCGATTAATCGATCTAGATTTATTTCATTTGCAGAAAACGTAAAAAGCGTTCAGTGAAAGAAACAAAGTCAAAAGTCACAAGGTGGCACCTTTCACTACCGTACAACTTCACAGAGTCTCTTTGTTCATTTGTCGTAATGTTACGATTATATTATGTGTGCAATTTTCTATACGTATAAATTAAATTATATTGTACTAGCTTTGGCCTGCCACTTCCTCCACGTAGCTAAGATAGAGTGACTAGCACTCTATTTTTAGCCATTTTAAATTCATGCACTAAAATGTTGTCATCATTTTTAATGGTGCAGTAAATGTAATTTCTAAAACTGTTAAACATATAACCCACACTATTGTTCGCGGATTAACAATATAAAACTAAGAAGATGATCAGATTACGGTTTTAAATAGAGACGTGTAAGGGTTACAAGCACAGATAATTCGTCATTAAATTGTTATAGTAAGAACAAAAACTCGATTGAAATAAAGTGTGTGTTATACTCATAAGTCTCTACGAGGCGACGAAGAGATGCTCGGATGACAGCATTAAGGACCCGGCGCTTTTTCACCCAAGCAGGACTTTTACTTCCAAATACTACGGGGGAGATTTTGACCAATTTTGCACTGTGTCTGTATTAACTTACAACTTTAGGTCACTTAAAAAAATTGTTTCGAGTTACTTGATACTTTTGCCGAGTACTACATTCCACAGAACACATATGGACTCTCTACTACTGTAGTCTATGCTTACATAATGAGCTCATATATTTCTCTTTTTCCAAATCTATAAAAATTATTACAGCTGGGTAATGTCATTAGTGTCATATCATAATCTACATAGTATTTGTGTATATCATCATGTTTTCTGAGTTTCGATAATAAAGACAAATAATAATAATATCTTTATTTAACTTAACCTGTCCTGTCCTTTGAGGACACTCCTATTTTCTAAATTACAGTTATAATAAAATTAGTTATGCATGCCATGGCAGTTATGCATAAAATCATTTTGTGCAAATCGGTATATTAGTGCGCTATTACAACTATGAACGTGAACGTTATCCAATCCAAAAAAAGGTTCAAAAACCTCTGTTTGTTATTGCTAAATGGATAAGAAAGATGAAACCCCAACTAAATCTGATGCACCCCCCAAATCAAATGCCAGCCTTGAAACGCTTAACGCAAACGCACCTCCACCGAGCCGGGTGCCATCGGAAGAAGCAACAGGCAGCTTATCCAGACCCAATCAAGAGTCCCATCATTCCCGCTCACAGGTATGACCGTTAAAAAGTATAACAATTTTATTACCGTACCACGTTTAAGTCAAGAGAGATTCTAAAACTATCTGGTTTTTACTACCGATCATTGCTTACGTTGTAAATTCGATATTTGTAATATTCAGTGGTTTTTTTAACATAACTTTTTTTATACTGCCAAGGTGTAGGTAAGTAACTACACGTCCCAACACAAAAACCCAATGATTTTAAATAGTTAAAGACATATCCTTATCCCTGCCCCACGTTGAGAGCTTCTTACCGGCAGAAGCACAACACTATATTAATAGCTTTGTTCACGCCTGCTGTAATATTAGGAGCAATCCACAGGGAAGCGACGCAGCATATAAGCTAACAATAATTCAAGTAGTCCTACTTAACGTCCTTTTTTAATGTCATTGAAAGACTTACAAGTCACTCTGCACTTTGCTACTGACCAATAAACGTGTCATTAAGAGTCCACACAATTTGAAATTTTCAATTTTGACTAACCGACTTAACAAGCTTTTAGGCAGCTACTTACCTAGTGTTGTTGTCTTCTGTAGAGCTGTGATTTTTTTAAACCTATACAGATTCATTCCACCTTCTGTACAAAATGAAATCATTAATTCATTTGCAAGTAATGACTTGACTGATGCAATCTTTTATTAACCAGGTAGGGTAAAGAAGAGGCTAGTGATCCTGGTGGTTTTATTTACATTGCATTCACAATAATTTCATGATTGGTTCCAGTTTTCAGACGACTTGGAATTAGATGCCGATGTGTTGGAAGATGTATTATTCTATATTGGTGAAATGGGACTATACCAGAAACTGATGTTTCTTGGGATGTGGCCCTTTGTAACATTCTATGTGTGGGTCTACTTGGTGCAAATATTTATAACTGTTACACCTGAGAGATATTGGTGTAAAATCTCTAAATTGGCTGACTTGTCTATGGAGTTGAGGTAAATCCAAAGAATGATATAGATTGTGTAGCAGATCAAACGAAGGCCATATAAGGACTCCCTGACTACCTCAATTTTAGGAAAGCAGAAGATTTAATCTTACGTATTGAAGAATACAATAGAGAAAGACAGAGAGAAAGGTAGATAGAGAAACTGAGAACAACGTCTTAAAATGAATTCCTTGTAGCTAATATAAAAGTATGAACCTATTTACGAAATTTTAAGGTTACTGTTTAAGATTACATTTTGTAACCCTTAAATTTGACATGAGAACTTTCAATGCTTCTTTACAATTTTAAAATGTAATGTAAAATTTTAAAATAAAATTGATATTAGTATGAGTAACAAGTGTCCTCATCATAATTTTATTATAGTTTATTATATTACAGACGTAATTTGTCAGCACCGGGCGCTGCAACAGGTGAGTGGGATAGCTGTAACACCTTCGACGTAGATTGGGATCAAGTCCTGAACACTTTGGCCCCGCCACCAGCTGGAACGCCCAAGATCCCGTGCCCAAATGGATGGGAGTTTGAGTTTACAGACATACCATATAAAAGCGTAGTCGTAGAGGTAACTTAATCATTTTTAGTAACTAATGAACAGTTTAAAAAGTACTATGTATATTAATAGTCCTGATTTATAAATTACAAAACCACTTTCGATATGACAGAGAGAATGGGTGTGTAGTCGTGCAACTTATGCGCCGACGGCTCAGTCAATATTCTTCGTTGGAGCATTGACGGGCGGCTTAGTCTTCGGATGGATCGCCGACAACTTCGGCCGAATACCTGCATTGATAGGTAAGATTTTTTGTAAGAATTCGGCCCTTTTAAATACTGTCGATATAAGGGAGATATTAGACTTCGTAGTGAGCAAAACATGAATTAATCGCTCATCATGCGACGAACTGCGTGCTTGACTTCATCATTATTGTCACTATGTCACTCATTGTAAAGCAACAGATCTTTCTTTAAGGTCACTAATAACGATCATTAATAGTATAATGCTAAGGATACACACTTTCTACATCTTCAATAAAATATATTACAAGGAAATGATCTTTTTTTTTCCTCGATTTAATAATGTAAACTTTGTGTTTATAAAATAAGGAGCAAACTTAATTGGCGGTATCGGCGGAATATCAACTACCTACACAAGTGGCTTATTGGACTTCATCTTATGTCGATTTCTCGTCGGCATGGCATTCGACAACTGCTTCATGATTCCATACATTTTAAGTAAGTAGAGTTTACCGTATTACAATTACAATACCTATTTATTTATATTTATTCAGGTCGTCAGTGTTAGTCAAATCCCACGTTGGTTACAGTGAGCTTTGATTAATCTCAGCAATATGGGGTTTTGAAACTGTGTCCGGATCATGGGCATGATATCTATTAGTGTCAACATGGCTTGGCCCTTATAAATACCTAGGTGTATAATGTTTTCTGAAATATAACTTACTTTTGTATCATTTAGGCTATGAAAGTTGAAAAAAAAGTATAAATATTTCTATTTAGACTTCTTCAACTACTTCAATCTTGGATATGCGTGTTCAGTGATCTTTGCAAAGTTTTATGTGTTGTATTTTCAGTTCTAGAATACGTCGGACCTGGGCATCGCACCTGGGTGGCGAATATGCCAGTCGCAGTATTCGGAGGAGCCGCTGGTGTCAGCCTTCCGTGGATAGCGTATTTTGCCTCTGACTGGCGCCTTACACTGTGGATAACTTCTCTACCTATGTTTGGCGTCATTGTTTCGCCCTGGTTAATGCCAGAGAGCGTTAGGTAAGTAACGATATTTTAGGTACTCCTTCAAAGTTGGAATTCTGGGATCTTAATAGTGTGAGCAAAAGCAGAAAACAAGAATGATAATTACATGTTATGTGACGCTAATCGGAGAGATAAAACTTAGATCTTATGGTAAATAGTTTGATTCTAGTAAATAAGAAGCACAGTGCGTATCTGTACGGTTAATTTTAATTATTAGCTAAAATAAATGGACATTAGAAAAGTAGGAATTAGGTATTCTCACTAACAATACTATGTCATAAACACATCTTTGTAATTAAAATGCTTCTTCCTAACGGCAACGGCGTTGTTAAGAAAACTATATAAGATTGTTAATTAAACTTAGATATTTAAGGTTAGCAATATTTCTACAAAACAAAAAAAAAAGACTGTAAGTAAATAATGAATTATTAGTGGTCATTCAGGTGGTTAGTAAGCCGCGGTCGCATCGATGACGCTGTGAAAGTCCTTCGAAAGTTTGAGAGGGTGAATAAAAGTCAAATACCAGATAATATAATGGATAATTTTATTGTAAGTAATAAATATATGTTTTGAACCCTATTTTTACATGATAACAGAACAGGTAGCAATTCCAAAAGTTAACTTTAGTCAATCAGCGATTTTCCCACATGTTTAAAATTCACGTTTTTCTATTATAAAAAAAGTGGAGAAGCAACTATCATGATTATTTCTTTAATAAGAACAGCCCCAGGCTACTTACACTAATTAAGAGATAACGTACAAAATCAACTATACCTAAACCTCTAACACGCGAACTTCTCGCAGTTCACCAGACATACTGACATAATCGTCTACTAGCCATCAACAAATAAGTTACAGTCTGGACTTGATTCCTAGAGAGCGTTGAGTATGGTAAGTGCCCGTGGAATGGGCGAATTAAAATGTGATGTATTGTGAATGTGTGTAGTTATTGGATACAAATAATCGACATACTTTTGGATGAATCTCGGAAGCTGCGGTTTTACCTAATAAAACTTTACACATTGTTCTGAGCTGAATTCGGTGTGAGATTCATTGAGTGATATCCTAAGCTACCTAGGACCTCCTAGGTTAAGACTAGTTATGCGAATAGGTTCTGAATCTAACATCTGGATTTAACAAGATATGGAAGAGATAAATAAATGGACTCTAAATAAAAAAAATGGTATTTAGTTACTTCAAATGTTTTGCAATGAATTTTGGAAGAAAAAGGCATCGGATCTGTTTTGATTACAAACTGAATGGCGATACTATTACAAGAGCCACTTATATGAAACATTTGGGCGTAATATTCGATCCGGGACTCACATATTTGTAGGCCTGTTGGTCTAGTGCCTGCGGTCGTGGGTTCGATTCCCAACCAGGACAAATAATCGTGTGATGAGCATAATCATTTGTTGTCTGGGTGTAATTTATCTATAATGTGTATGTATTTAGAAATATATCAGTCTGGTTACCACGCTCTGCCTAGTTGCTTGTGTATAATATAACAGTTGTTTAAAACTAGGTATCTAACTATACGTACACAGCATGGTAACATAGATCTTTATAAAGAAAGTGGAAAATTATGGAAACTTGGAATAAAAAAAGAAATTTATACTAAATCATTATACCTATAGGTATGTAGGTAGTATGGTACACTAAAGGATAGTATTCGTTTTCCTTTTTGTGTAAGAATCCCAGGAAAGCATTCTGAAGCTTCTCTAGCACAAAACCAAGAGGCCTACAAGACTCTTTTGCAGTTAACACTATATGATAATGGAATATATGTATATGTTCCATGATCATGTCATTGATTGACAAATGCCGCGGGTACGGGAATCGGAGAATGGGAACTACCAACACAAAATATAAAAAAAAAATAGGGAGGCTTTGCCCAGTAGGTGAGTATGGGCTCAAATAAAACCTTAAAGTTTGTTTAAAAGACAAAATGATTATTAAATATCAAATTCTTATTTAAATTATAAAAGGACTTTTTTCACATGTTAATAAATAATGTTATTGTTTAGAAGTAAAATATTTCTTTTAGTAGTTGCTCACCACAATCTACCCAGGGTTGTGGGTAGGGTTTATTGTATCCTCCTAATTGCTGAAGGAAGGTTGGGTTTGCGATACAGGCCGTTAACTTTCTAAATATATAAAAACTTTCATTTAATGTTATTAATTTCTAATTTCTTTTAACAGGCAACATCCAAGGGAATTGGATCGAAGAAAATCGAATCATTTTTTAATATATTCCACAGTGTGTTATTGCGCAGAACAATGATCTATATGATAGTGGTATATTGCTCTAGCGCCGTTATATATGACACTTTGGTGCGAATCACTCAAATGTTCGGACTCGATTTCTTCATCACGTTTACTATCAATGTGGGTATTGAGATCCCGTCTGTTCTGGTACTCACTGCGCTACTGGACAGGTACGAATCATTACTAGTATTTTAAACTCCGAGAGTGCTCCGAGGAATTGTTCGGACTTATACCGGCAACTTTTCGCCATCGTTCAACGCGACAAAACTTTCATCCCCATCACCTGGATAATTTTCAATCTACGCACAACCAATCTCTGGAACAAATTGCCGCCTGCGGTATTTCCGGACCATTACGACCTTCAAACCTTCAAGAAAAGAGCGTACTCCTATCTCAAAGGCCGGCAACGCGCCTGTGACTCTTGAGTTGCAGGTGTCATTGGGCGACGGTAGTCACTTACCATCAGGTGACCCGTCTGCTCGTTTGCCCCCTATAATATAAAAAAAAGAAATTTGTCATTGTTGTAAGAATAATTGATTGTAGTTATTTAATTATAGATATATGGACGGCCTCTACGTACAATGGCGTTCCTTTTATACAAACCCAAAAGCCAGGCTTGCTTTACTAATATTTAAAAAAAATTAAATTCATACTTAAACCATAATTTAATCCTATCAAATGAATAATATTTAAATGTACCGGCGTCAAAGTTTGCTTGCTGTGCTTTCTTTATTGGGAAAAAATAATTAAAAATTTTAATATAAATGAAATTTTTAAACTTTTTTTTACTTAATATTAAACAAGGAATGATAAAAAAAAAACAACTTGACAAAAGGTCAGTACAAATTTGACATAATATATGAAAATGGAACACGTCTTATTCAAATCACCGAAAGGGCATCAGCCACGACTCTAGCATGCAGTTGCAAAAACAATTTTTGAAATAGTTATGACTGTTTGGATTTTTAGATATTTTTACCTCTCTTTCTCATGTGTAAAGTTAAACATTTCATTCAATTGTACATATTTTTTCCCACCTCTCCCGAGGTTTCCGGCGACTAGTCTGTTCGATTCCGACATACCGTTTCACCATTCGCTCTTGTGAAGCGATGACCCGTGAAGGATTCCACACGAAAAAAAAAGAAGGTCGTCGTCTTGTAGTGTCATTAGAACTACACATGTGTGCCAAGTTTCAACAAAATCGGTTGACATATAAGGTCGGCGAACAAGTTTCTTCGTGTTTTATATACAAATTCAAGACTTTTTTTTTTTCAAAGTTTAATTACATTTAATTGTAATATATATGTACCATTTTGTTCGATCTCTTGCTGCCATCTTGTACATAGTGACATAATTCCGTTGCTGTAGAAATCTTGGTATTTTGGATCAAAAACTGCAGCAAGTGGTTTTAACAGTCCTCTCTTGATGTTAACCTAGCACTACCCAAAGAATTCTGAAGAAACCGAAACAGGTGAAAGTCTGAGGGTGCAAAATCAGGACTATATGGTGAATGCATTAACACTTCCCATCCAAGCTCTCTCAATTTTTGCTGAGTGGCCAAAGATGTGTATGGTCTGGCGTTATCATGATGAAAGACCTCTCTTTTTCTGTTGATCAATTCCGGCCGTTATTTCTTAATTTCTTGCTGGTCTCATTAGTTGGTTGAAGCGACCACGGCAGAAACGGTGACAAACTTGAAAAAATCATATTGGAAGATGCCCGTTTAAAGAAAAAGCAGCTTACAGAAATCATCGGAGTGTCAGCTACAACCGTTCTGAACATCCTACAAAATCATCTTGGCATATCAAAGGTGTGCGCAAGGTGGGTTCCGAGAATGCTCACGCTACACCAGAAGCAGCGGCAAGTTGAGTGTTGTCATGAGTTTTTGGCTCTCTGTTGTGAAAACAAGGACGAAGTTTTAGACTTATTTTCTGAGAAAATACGATACTTTATTTAAAAATTTGTAGCTATGGCACATTAACCGGTGTTGTTAGTTTATTACGGGTAATTTTACAAAAACTATGGGTAATCCTAAACCATGATGCTATTCCTGTTTTAAATTATTATAAAATACTCTATCGATGAAGAAAATGATACCTGATGATATTGGTGATTTAGACTCGAAAGTATTTTAATTATTCATGTTAGATGAAACGTTTGTATCATCTAAAATCAATAGTTAAAATACTTTAAAGAATAAATAATAGTCTTATAATTATGATTATTTTATTAAAAAAATACATATCATCATTGGTACCTTTGTAATTTGAATTAGACCGATCATTTCGTTTCTAGCAGATTCAATCATTTATACCTCTATTTAAAAACAGATTATATTTTACATTCTTTTTTTTTGATGATTAATAAGTTTTGTAATAAATTCATTTTCTTTTAAATCATTATTTTATTTACCCGTTATCTCCTTATGACGTAATACAAGAAGGTAAGTAAATAATTTAGGGCAGGTATTCCTAAACACGCACACAGTGACAATTTGTTGACAATAACTACACGCTCGTACTCACACATAATTCGTAATTGGAGCCCGTTTTATGCGCATCATTTGTTAGTTTCTCTATCTAGAGATGTATATAATCAAGGCGCAGGTTGCAGTGGCTACTGTGCAAAGAGGGGGCTACGAATTCTTGGAGCATCCTTGCTATGGACCAGATTTAGCCCCAAGTGATTATTATTTGTTCCCAAAAATTAAAAATGGGCTTCAAGTTTCTTAGTTTTTACCCTCCATCCTGCGAGCTTTTTGCCCCCCATGTATATATAGTTCCAACCATTTCAAATACTTATTGTAACGAACCGGGTTTCGGGATTACAAAGGTACACCAATTTATAACCAAAATAGACACAATTTATTTTAATTATTTGCAAACAACAATTAAAAATAATTCTCACTATTTAAATTATCACTTATCGCACTTGTTTACTCGCTGATCGCAAAACTAGAACTCAATACTGCCAAGCAACTGCCTTATATACTCGTGACATTTTACGAAAACTCCAAACTCCTCTGGAATTTTCTAGTACATTGTGGGACATTCTATAAATAGGTTATTAGTTCCATTTATTGTCACAAGATGGCGTGCGGCTCAATTTAGGTAATCTATGACTTCCTATACTCTACAATAGATGGCGCCCGTGGGTCAATTTCAACTTCCTTAACATTATTTATGAAATTACTGTGGCTTGTACTTTAGTGTTTTTTTTAATATATGTTTTTGATTTACTTGATTATGCTATAATATAACGAATGTCAACTTTTATTCTTAGAGTAATCGGTCTTAAATCTGATAAGATTTTGAAATAGTTCATAAGGTCATTAATACTGTTTTACAGAGTAGGCCGAAGGCTCCTTACTGGAGGTACACTTTTCCTGGGAGGCGTATCTTTGTTTGTTGCAATGCTGGTGCCCAAAGGTAAGCGTTTTCTTTAAAAAATACTTAAAGAGATATTTTCATTCTGAAAATAGGCTAGGTAGTTCGGTGCCAAAGTATGGGATACAAAGTAAAAAATTACAATATACTAAAATTGTAAAGCTACAATGAACAGGGGTCTTATTGAGGTTGGAAAATACAAATTTTGGTTTTCTAAGACCGTCACAACGTCAACGGAATGCTCCACAACTGTCACGCCACTACAAGCACGCAAAATTACGCACGCATTCACTCACTCCCTTACGCAAGTACACACCCACGCGTCTATATGCACAAGCACGTGAACATGTGCGCAAGCACGTGAGATATACCTGAGGACAAATACGTGAATGTTTATATAATTTGCCCCTCGTAATAAACCTTGCCAGGCCATGTTTATTTTTTTAATTCAGATTTAAAATACCTAACCTACTTTTGGGCTCTCTGCCAATTAGGGAAAAACAAGACTACTAAAACTTGTGTTCTATATTGAAAACAAAACGTTGATTGCTTTACAGGATTGCCGCGAGTAGCTCTAGGAGTAATGGCAAGGTTTTTAATAAACATAGCCTTCACAGTATTGTGTCAGTGGGGCACGGAGATATTGCCAACGCCCTTCCGAGCTTCTGGATCAGCCTTCCTTCATATGACAGGTTTCGCCATGAGTCTGATGTCACCGTTTATTGTATTCTCGGTGAGTTAATGTTATAATTCTAACGAAATTTTTAAAATAAATATATTTATTACTTTTTATACTACCTTTAAGGCACAAGTCCAAGACGGACTGCAAACCGCAAACTGCAGCCGCAAGCTGCAACCAACACTACGGGTTTCTATGAAAATGATTCTGAGCAGGGCGACATTGCAGCGTAAGACCGTCACGCGCAGCGTAAGGATGCGATGCGCAGCGACGGCAGACGCAGCACCAGTGGTGACGCGCTCACACATGTTTTATTTACACGACAACACTTTCTAAAATTGTTGTCTGTGCCTATTCTATAGTTTTAATCGATACAGCATACTTGCTTTTTTGGATCGGCTTTTAAATAAAATTTCTGTTGGTTTCCTTTTCTTTTTAGCATGTAGTAACAATAACTAGTCATCATATTCATTTTCTCACCAAAGACTCAGTAATAAACTATCGGTTGCGTTGTACGACATTCTGCCTCACGCGAAGATATGAAAAGAATTAAAGCCTTCGGCCGCGGTATTAGCAGCAGAAACGGAGCAACTGTAGGATGCAGTCTCCAGTTCGTCTCCAACTTGTACCTTTAAAGTTGCCTAAAAAAATGGTAACATAACTGTTTTTGTGTAGGAAACCTTGTGGGCGCCACTACCCCTACTTATTGTGAGTGTATGGGCGGTAATTACGGCGGCACTTAACTTCCTGCTGCCAGAGACCAAAGGCCAAGAAATGCCGCAAACTGTGACCGATGCCGAGAAGATCATCATAGACCAGTCACTATGCAGGTGAGCAAAATACTTTTTAAGCATTTAGTTGTAACTTAAATTAACTTAGAAGTTTGTGACACTGTTGTACTTGTAACTTAACTCCCGACAAACCATAATTCACTGTGTCTGAGTGTAAATTTTTTAACGATGTCTTCTCTGACATATGTCTACAATAAGGTTCGATAGATGGCGTTATTCCGATAGTCTGAATTGCGCTAATCTTCCGCCCCGACATCATATAAGGCCCACGAATATTTAGTTACATTGTTCTAGTATTTTATTGTGGTTCACACCCTTGGAGTCGTGTTTCAACTTATACGAAATCCGAATCGAATGCATAAAATTATATAAAATAAAATTAAAAAAAAAATTGAGAACCTTCCTTTTTTCCGTCGGTTAAAAACAATATATAGGGTATCATGTTGTGTCATTTAAGTATTATTCCACTATGGAATAATGTACTCAGAAAAATGTGACCGTCAGGTTTGTTGTTATATAGTAAAACAATTTTTTTTTATGGTATAGGGGGCAAACGAGCAGACGTGTCACCTGATGGTAAATGACTACCGCCGCCGTGTAACTCAAGAGTCACAAGTGCGTTGCCGCCCTTTAAGATGGGAGTAGGGGAAGCGGGGAAGAGCGGGAAAACGGGAGAGGGGAATTAGAGGGGGGAGAGGGGGATTAGAGAGAACTATTACATTTTTTCTATCACACGACCTTATAGTAACTGTAAAATCAGGTGAGGACCACAGAACGCTGCTACATAAAATACTATTTGAAGTTCTGATGTATGTAAGGGTTTTGGTTCAAACGCAACTCGAAGTGCAAAAGCATTCTTAGATTAAGTCGCAAACTCCTAGTCCATCTAACGTAACCTTGTTATTATGCAGGCAACCTGAAATGAAAGCTTTTAAACAATCATTAACCAAGATATTGAGCACAACAGTCGCTGATACTCTTCAACGTGATCCAGACGGCCGGGTGAGCCGTCTAAGATTACAATGAAGATTTTGAGTGGACCAGGATGGTATTTCTTAGAAGTGAGGGCCAAAACATTGAAGCAATCTCTTAAAACAATACGTGGTGATGGTTGGGAGTGAAAAGGAAGCGATGGTTTATTACAAACAACGCAATTTACGAGTATATGGAGACGTCGCATTGCTAAACAATTATACATCCCGTCACGGCGCGCGGTCTGAAATGAATTTCACAGTAATAGTGAAAGGCAAAAGTTACAAAGTTGTGAAACATGGCGTATTAAAAGCATGTCAATATGTAATTTTGTAATTGTTAAAATGTTTTAATGTTAATAAACGTGAAGTTCTAGTCAGTGTCATTATTTTGTTGTAATATAAATTTTTACCAACGCACGTATTTTCTTTTGTGGTACTAAATCTTTTTAATACTTAGTAGCTAAGTAACGATATAAAATTCAGCTTTTATACTATGACGAAAGTAGAATTACAATTTATGAAACTGTTGAATTTGCAGTATGCAGTATGAAGTTTTGCCGGGAAATAATATTTACTGAAGATGTTTATTTCTGAAATGGAGATAGATAGAGATAGATACTTTTTATTGCACACCCTTAATAGAATAAAGTCATGAAAACGAAATACATTAAAAACAGTAGTCAAACACTCTTACAGGCAACCTTTAGATGCACTATACTCTCCTGGTATAGTCCATTTAAAGGTTTCAGGCTTTTCAGGTAATTTGTGGTGCATATTTGCATTATTAGGTGGTGACTAAGATTCCATCAATTGTAATATCAACGCCATTGATTGGGTCACAGAGGTCTAAGTGCGCTCAGTTGATGAATCTGTTGATTACTTTAATCAAACTCTACACAATTCGCAACATAAACAATATACCACAAAAATGTACTAACAATAAATATTATCCAACATGGTTTAGCTCGTCGCTAATTAAAACTTATAGAAAAGAAAATTAAAATGTATATTTAGTAACACAGAGAAAGTTACAAAAGTGTTTAACAGAACATAAAATTACTGTAGCAGATCTTATCAGGTAAATATTTAACGCGGTCCCAACACTACGTAAGCCTACAGGCTGTAAAAACGTTTGGCGATAATGGCGATACATCGCCAAACGTTTTTACACTAAAGATTTAGAGCACTTCACAATTGTTTATATAATAGAATGAGAAAAAACAAAGTTTATATCTTTCTAGAATAAGACAACAAAACAAAAAAGAAAGATGCCTAAAATTAAGTAATCACGTATAAAATTACTAATTATATTACATATTATACTATAAATATAACACACATAGGGAATACTATTAGTAAAATATACTGCAAAATATTATAAATAAATGAATATATAAGTAAAGATGTTTTATGCTATCGTAGTTAACCATCATATAAACGGGTAAAAGCTTTGGGCAAATTTAGTGCGACAAGCAGTTACAGGTACTTTTAAAGAGACGACATCTGATCATATTATGATATTCCGGGGATGAAATAACTTTTTTGGGCGGAGGTAATATAATAAAGTATATTAAAAGTTTGCGGACATAACAAATTATAGGTTTATGGTAATAAGTCAGATGAATCAGCGTTTAAGGTCCTACGTGCGTGGAGTCAAATTGCTTTACGAGCTACTCAAAGCTTACATCGGACTCAGGCTAATCCGAAACATTTCTGGACGTTTGTCAAACCCCGCTATAAATCTAACTCGGTCCCCAGCTCCTTAACTTACAACTATCAAACATTGGTTACAGGGGAATCAATATGTGACGCGTTTTCTACTTATTTTCACTCAAATTTCCTTGAAAAGTCTTCTACTCGTACTACTACTAATCTTCACAATAGCCATAAACCTAACTATATTTTCGCTACCTCTACATTATCTGGATCTTCTGATCTATCTAAAATAGCAGTAAAGGTTGAGTACGTAAGCAACTTTCTCCCAAAGTTGGATACATCCAAAGCTCCGGATCCATAATGTCTCCAAAACTGCTTGAGCGGTGTGCATCTTCTTTGGTCAACCTATTTCTTTGCTATTTATTAAATGCTTGTAGTCTTGTTCTGTTCCTTAAGTGTGGAAATCAGCTTTCATCACACCTATCCACAAAAAGGTTGCAAAAACAGAGGTCACCACTTATCAAAAAATCTAAATATAATTTTAATATTCTATCAACAACTCGCTATTATTAACCTATATGTATACCATTTGCATCAACAAACTATAGGCAAAACTCGTATGTCATAACACCTATCCATAAAAAGGGTGCAAAAACAAGTCACCAGCTATCAAATTATCAACATTTTATTTTAATATTCCATCAAGAACTCCCTATAATTAACCTATATGTATACAATTTGCATCAACGAACTATAGGCAAGACTCGTATGTCATACGTGCAACCAGAAGCTTTAACAACTTGTGCAAACAGAGCGACGTTAACCCCTTTAACACTAGTGTGTCAGCAGTGCGAAGGTACTTAAGCCTTAAGTTCTTTAAGGGTAGCAATGTGACGTCAGTTAATAAAAGCTGTTCCCGGATCCCTTCTATTTTAGGCGCAGTACGGTACACCGTGTAGTTTTAGTCGGTTGAATTCCGACACGCCGCCCCACCGAAAACCCTGGTGGGGTTTCATATTAAGTTAATACATACCAACCTAGAAAATGATAATTATTGTAACAACAACCTTTAAACGAGCAATTCTTGTATATATTTATATATAATCTGAATCTCGGAAACGGCACCAACGATTTTCATGAAATTTAGTATGCAGGGGGTTTCGGGGCGATAAATGGATCTAGCTAGGTTTCATTTTTAGAAAACCGAGCAAAACCGAGCAAAGCTCGGTCATCCAGGTCCTATTTGTAATTTTTTTTTATCACTATGTCCTGTTATGTCTTGTTCATTTTAGTTATATTCTGTTTTGTATAGGTGTGAATTTATTATTGATTGTCTGTTTTCTTGATGATGGGGTTAACAAGAATACTAGTAATGTGTGACCCACGTTACTAGTAGTCTTAATCGTATCTAATAATAATAATAAAAAATATTATTCTGTTTTTCTTAGCTGTAAATCTTTCATAGACGTTAAATAAATAATCTGCACTACATAAGACAAGGTTTAGTTCAGCTCAGTAGTTTTGTAGTTTTTCGCGAACAGACAGACAGACGCGGCGGGGGCTGTTTTATAATATGTACTGATGAAGTAAAGCTGACCTCTGAAATTCTCACACAAAGATAGACACAAAAGAAGATAATATCTCAAAATACGCGTGTAGCTCGACCTGTCTATGGTTATTATCTAGCTCTTAAATCGGAGTAGGTATCGTTCTCTTTTTCAAGTCTACAATGCAATGTTCACAAATTCTCATTCTGTGTCTTTTATCAGGAGATGACAACCAAAGAGTATACAAACACTACGTATGACAACTATCACAACCTAATCACAACAGTCCGGTAATGTCATCCATTAGTGTCATATCGTAATCAACTTACTAAGTTGATTACGATATTTCTATAAATTATATTTATGTTTTCTTAAAGCTTTTTATGAACATTTTTGACATTAATATAATGTATTAAAAAATGAATTGTGTTGAATATTGGTTTACTTAAATTATTACTAGTATTTTACACTGCGACAGCTATGTATAAAATCATATCGTTTATCACATCTAGATAGATTATAGATTGAACTATGTGTTGAGCCTGAGTACCTGAACTGTTTACAAATAAATTGTAAATGGATAATAAGGCTGAACATGTAGCTAAATCTGATGCATCCACTCAAGCGACACCAACAACCGCAGACCAAGAAACACAGACTCCGCCAAACTCGCCACCACCCACCCAAGTGTCATCCAACACCACACCACCTCTACCTTCCAACGAAGCAACCACCAGCTCGGTCAAACATGTCTTAATATTCAAGGATCCGCCAAGTTCATCTACAGAATATTCTTCCTCACAGGTAGGACCGTTGAAAAGTATAAGTTATTCTATGTTTTTTTACTTACTCAAAAGAATTAGGTTCTATATTCGATTTTCATGGTTGTTTCACTAACGTATTCTACATATTTTCAATAAGGTTTTGATAAATAATACATTAGGTATTAATTGGTAATTTTTTTTTCACAGTGAATTTCGTTGAAATCGGTTTGTTTTTTGTTAAAATGTATATTTGCATACTTTGTAATATTCGTAACACTTGTCTTTGTGTGTATTTGGAGTCTGTTAATTATATTTACAAAGACTCGAAAAAGATACAGCAATCATTCTTTAGTCGGGGAGTTGTTTTGCTGTTATGTGGTGATTTCCCATTAAAATAAAATAGCCGATCACGATAGGACGGACTTCCTATGTTTCCCTAAAACACAAATTCAAAAAACTACCACACAATAAAATTAAAGACAGAGAAATGAATTAACAAAGGAACTGATAACATATTCTGTTTAAGTATTTTTGCAATTTTGCATTGGTTAGCAAAATTTGCTGTATTAGATCCTCGCTTTAAGGCCTATTTTCAGAATTCGAATGAGCTGGAGTTGGATGCCGATGTTTTAGAAGATGTACTATTCTACGTCGGTGAGATGGGACTTTACCAGAAGCTCATGTTCCTTTCGATGTTGTTTTTTACCACATTCGCTTCATGGGTCTATTTAGTACAAATGTTGATTACTGTTACACCATCGAAATACTGGTGCAAAATCTCTAAATTGGCCAGCTTAAGTATGGAGTTGAGGTGAGTCTAGAAAGTGAAACACTTTAGTTAACTGATCGTATCAGAAATTATTGGTTCTTCTCCCCATTTAAGACTCTCTTCTTTAGGGGACGCAAAATACCTTAGCAATGAAATACATTTCTTAACTCAAGATAATGTACAAAAAAGGCTTGATATGCCAAAAAACTATTCTTTGACCCTGCCAAAAAACTGAATCCTGCTCACTTCTTTATTTATTTACTGATATTAGTCTAAAAACATTTTTAATTTTCTTTTAGTCAATTAAATTATTAACAAAAATGTTGAAGCGTAAATCTATACAAATAAATAAAATTGAAGTGTTTTTTGGTAATGTCATAATAACAGCATTTTACTAAAAGCATCTGAATTTTTACAAGGTAAACATACCAAAAAAATATTCTTAAATTTTCTGTCTGTCTGTTTGTTGCGGCTAATCTCAGCAACGGGTGGAGCGATTTCCACAGAACTTTCACAGGCAGGTAGCTGGATAAGGAGTAAGGAGCTGTTATAAAGAGTAACTTAGGCTACTTTTATTTTGGCTAAAATGATCAGGGTACCGCGCAAAATATATAATATGTACACGCGTGCTAAGCCCCGCGGGGAACAGCTAGGGTTACCTAAGTGCAGCCGCTAGTTACAAATAACTATTAATTTGAAATATATTACCTACCTACAGGCGGAACTTGTCTGCGCCTGGCGCTGCTACAGGTAACTGGGACAGCTGTCATACCTTCGACATTGACTGGGATCAGGTACTGGAGACCTTAACGCCGCCACCCCCTCAAACACCCAAGATTCCATGCCCAAACGGATGGGAATTTGAGTTCACCGACATACCTTATGAAACTGTAGTGTCCGAGGTACCTTAATCAGTATTATCCTACTAATATTATAAACGTGACAGCGTAGATAGCTGAATACCAGGATTAACACATAGGCTTCTTTTTATCCCGATATTTTCAAGGCATCGGGACTGACATGGATAAACCGCGGAGTGCAGCTAGTGATTTATATTTCAACAGATGGAAGTAAAAGTAAAGACTTGACTTACATTTTTTGATGGAGCTATCAGACACTTTGCTGGTTTTGGCGACATTTATGCATATTATATATGTGTAAACCTTCACTTATTCAAAATAAAAATATTTATAAGGTTCGATACTTTTTGGTTAACCCGAAATGTTTAGATCAAATTAACTGACTGCGATTAGTGCGAAAGACTTGCAAGGAAGAGAGATCAAAACGTCACGTAAATGAAACGATATTACTGCTCAATAACTAAGAATTGTTTATTATACGGCAAGCACGACAGTTTATGTTTAGTCTATGTACAACTTGTCGGTAATTATTTGGGGCAGACAGCTGGTGTCGCGGGACGGCGATGCGGCGTGAGCCGTTGTACTAGTTAAAATTAAAGATGTCGACAGCCACGTTGCGCTCGGCGCTCGGCGCTAGGTGCTAGTACATTTCAACTGCTCCAGCCGCGTGCCTATCTACTAGCCACCCGGAGTAGATAGGTTCGCAGCCGGAACTACGGGTCCGGCTGTTAGATCAGGGTACCACGGGAACCGGATCCTGAGCCCTCTGATGGCGAAAGCTGTCAGATACCGGTTTTGGAGTTGGACT
Source organism: Callimorpha dominula (assembly GCA_949752705.1). Lineage (NCBI taxonomy): Eukaryota > Metazoa > Arthropoda > Insecta > Lepidoptera > Erebidae > Callimorpha > Callimorpha dominula. Next base: position 4,383,687 of record OX456991.1, read on the forward strand.
CGTGGGGGTATTGTGATTAGTTGCAGAGAACGGGCACGTTCGTCTGCTCCACTATTGTCGGTGGAGCGTCGGTTCTCGCGCGCAGCGAGCAGCGGAATTAACCGGTCTAAGGCGAAGGGCTCCTTGGTTTTCCGCTGTGAGGCTTGGAGCGTCCTTTAGCAGAGGTCCCGTCGGACCGATGCAGCTCGGGTACTTGCCTGCTTAGCAAGTAGAAAGGTGACTAGACACTGATCCGGACACCCGACCGTAGGCCAGGGTACACCTACACTTGATTGTAGATCGGGATGTGAGCGTGCTGACAGCTCCGGTACCAGCTGGATACTGGCAGTCGGCTTCTCTGACGAACTTAGCGGTGTTACCGCGAGCATATGCAAATTTGCGGGAAGTGAGCGTGCCTTACAGCTCCGGTACCTATCTGGACAATAGGGAGTGTGCTGGTTGCGAATGGGGGGTCGCTGCGAGTGTGGTTTCACGAGTGGCGATCTTCTGTGACCGATAGGCAAACAAAATACGTAGTCGTGAGGAGGAGAGGGCCTGCTCCAGCCGCGTTGGCCGGGACCATGGTTTGGGGAACTTGATGCAGGTATACTGACCCTGCTCATATAACGTTTGCGTTGGGTGGGGTGGGGGCAGTATAAACAAATACGTAGTCGTGAGGAGGAGAGGGCCTGCTCCAGCCGCGTCGCTGTCCCGCCCCGCCCGCTGTCTTTTCTGTGCGTGTAGGATTCCCAGCGTTCCGTCACCCAGCGAGGTTTTCAGTAGGGTGGTGTGTCGGAATCGAACCGACTAAAACCACACGGTGTGCCGTACGGCGACTGAAATAGGAGGGATCCGGGAGCAGCTTTTATTAAGACATCCGGTCCCCTCCTAGCGCCTGCCCGCAAAAGCGCGGGCAACGGGTAAAAACCTCTCAATTAGGCGAAGGCACACGTGGACGCCGCCTCCTTCTTGGGGGCCACAATAGCGGGTGGGGGGGAAAACCCGTTCCAGTTGTACCCCATGTTCCACAAGAGCGGTTTAAGGACAGACCCCTGCGGAGCACCGCACGACAGGGACCGACGACTCAAAACTCCATCTCGATCCTCGTACATGACGGTACGCTTCTCGTAATAGTCTGCCACTAGCCGCCTCAGGTACTGTGGCACCCCATGATAGTGGAGTGCTTCCCTGATGCAGCTGAATGGCAGACTATTGAATGGTTGGCTGGCGATGTCCAACGACACCGCCAACAGCACGCCGCCAGACCTCACTACGTCTTCGATCACAGCCCTCAGGCGCAACACAGCACCGGCTGTCGAACGCCGAATTGGGCGCCCGACAAATCGGAGCCGACCTTACCAAGGTGCCGAACAATGCGGGCAGAGAGGACCCTCTCAAACAATTTATCCGCCTCGTTCAACAAAACACGATGGGCCTGTAGGCCGTGACCAAGTCGGTAGGCCGTCCCAGCTTCATTAAAAGCACCACCTTCCCGATCTTCCAGCAATCAGGAAAGCATCCGGACGCCAGGCTAGCGTCGAACACTTCCCTGAGGCGGTCCGACATGTGGTCGAGAGCAATGGCAATGCTCGGGCAGGAATCCTGTTTGGCCCCCGGGCCAAACGGGATTCCTGCCCGAGCATTGCCACACCGCCCCCGGGCGGTGTTCTTGGAACGGATCCGTAGAACAGCCGTCTCTAGCTCCGCCTCTGTGATGGGCGGAACGTAATCATTTTCGGGAAAAGGCCCTCAACCACTTCCTGCAGGAAGCTGGGCTGGAGAGTCTCCGAAGTTTTGTTGCACCGCGCGATATATGCAACCAGAGGGGTCACGATCGACACCCTCCAGCATATCCTTTCTCTTCTCTTCTTTGACGCGGCCAATGGCCAGCTTCAGAGTTTTCCGCAATTCTTCGCCCGCCCAGCCCGCTGTCTGCCCCAACCTTAGTATATATAACTCGGTGGAACTCAGTTGGCTGATATGCGTATGTGCCACTGTTATCTTGGCTTAAATTACAAGTACATATACGTTTAAGAAACAAAAGTGGTTTAGTAATCAGTTACATAATAGATCAGGACAAAGTCATATATTACATAACATATTATAATTTACAAGCATCTGTAATATGTGATTGATTGATATGATTCATATTTTCACACACAAAATTAACAATAACTTTTCCCTATATAACAGAGAGGATGGGTGTGCAACCGCGCTACGTATGCGCCAACGGCTCAGTCAATTTTCTTCGTTGGATCATTAACAGGCGGTTTAGTCTTCGGATGGATTGCGGACAATTTGGGTCGCATACCTGCCTTAATAGGTAATTAATAAATTGTCGGTATGTAGGTAGGGATGTTCTTCTTAGGGGATCGGTACTAGGCCAACACGCGATGGATCGCGATAAGGTAACTAGGCTGATATGAACGGTATCACTGAGTGATTTTAATTTTTTAGTACGTTAGCTTTTGGAGCATTTCAATAAAATTAAATTCAGGTGGCATAAGCTTGCATCCTGTTTACCTTTCGTGTAACACTAACACTATTGTACCTGAAGATCTGACTTTTAAAAAGAGTGGCCATGAGTTTCTTTGCAGGTATTCTTCTCATAAGGCTCTACGCATTTTGCAAGCAGGCAGTAGATTTTGGTGTTTTCACCTTATTTACCTCGACAATCCAGTACATGCTGTGGCGTCTGTTTGCTCCGATTTATGATTTTAACTCTAGCTTCAATTTAACGTTCATAAATGTCAGTTAGTGTCTTAATTGAATAAATGAATTTGAATTTAAATTTTATGTAGTAATTTGTCTTACAAATTCTTCGATTTCATTCTTGTGAAGATACTCATGGCTTTACAAATATTGAAGTAGAAAATTTAGATTCTGATTTTGATAATTCATATTAAACATCATATTAGCTTTGGTAGTTCTATTTATTTTTCTTGATATGATTGCATGCTTTGACCTGGATAAAATATTATTTTTCATTGACACATTATATACTTGTACATATAATATAATAACTTCACACATCTCACTTAGTTGAATAAGTCCTAAATCAAAAATGTTCTTTTTTAATGTCCAACGATTCACCATAGTATTAATTCATAAGGTTATGTCTGACCATCCATGTTAATTTTTAACCCCCGACCCAAAAAAGAAGTGTGTGTGGCAAATTATACGAGCTATAACAGCTCCTAAACGTGGCAAACGTTTAGGAGCATGGAGCATTCACATGGGTAAGACTATACTTAGTTTTGCAATAAAAAATGCAATTAAGGCGCCCCTAGACCAGGTGTTAGTTTAAATCATGTAAATACGTTTAAGACGATTGCAAAAGATTACCTACTTAAATTGCTTTTACATAAATGTGAAAAAAAAGTAAAGCAACAGATGAAATAAGCAAATGAAAAAGGAGTAGGCTACACCGAGATACAAATAAGGCAAAGAGTCGGCAATATTAGGCAAATATCTACTTTATTATTATATTGTATGCTTTACATAAAAGGTTTATTGGGGACTTCCTTTAAAACCATTTCTTAGCTAACAATAAACCTCAACCTTTTTTTAATAACAGGATCGAACTTGATCGGAGCTATCGGCGGGATAACAACAATCTACACAAGTGGATTATGGGACTTCATCTTTTGCCGATTTCTGGTCGGTATGTCATACGACAACTGCTTCATGATCGCATACATTTTGAGTAAGTTAAGTTAGAATAGAATAATCTTTATTGTACACCAGTACATATTGCTTAAGGTTACTTTACAATTTTGATATGTACAAAGGGCGGCTTTATCGCTAAAAGCAATTTCTTCCAGGCAACCTTGGGATGGAAAAATAATGACCAGTAATAAAATCATTTAATGGGTAGTTATGGTGTGGGAATCAAAACGTGTTAGGCTTAAAACTAGTAAATGATAACTATAAACATAAACAATATAATTAGATAGGTAATGCAGGGAAACAAGTGTAATCACTTTGTAACATTTAATATATTCATATACACACACAAACATATATAATAGATAATACATATATATATATATTTCTAGAATAATAAGATTTTATCCGATAAATGCAGCAAATGACAAAAAAGATACCAGGATACCAACTTACTTTTTACAGTGTCTGAAACCTATATCTTTTGTATTGTTTCAAAATTAGGATTAACATTATTATGATCGTGCAATCAGCTTTGATTATTCGGAATACCTACGACTGGGGACTATGTCCTAGTGGACAATATATAGCGATACCTTGCTCGTACCTAATATTTTGTTAAATATATTAATCCAAACAAAATGTACAAATTTGGAATTGGTCTGTGTTAAAAAGATACACTTCTGCGTTACTCTTGTGAAAGACACATGTTTAATGTCAGCTAATCCGATACATATTGTATTTCAGTTCTAGAATACGTGGGACCCGGTCATCGAACTTGGGTGGCGAATATGCCTGTTGCGATATTTGGTGGAGCGGCCAGTGTGTGCCTTCCGTGGATAGCGTATTTTGTGGCTGATTGGCGTGTTGTTCTGTGGATTACGTCCCTACCTATGTTAATCGTTGTTGTCTCTCCATGGTTTTTGCCTGAGAGCGTTAGGTAAGTTTCTACAATAATGTTCTCTTGAAAAGTTTGGATATGCATTTATTTGTATCTGATAAAGTACAGCATGTAAAGATTTTTTTTTCTTCTTGGTCCTTCGTTCGTTCTTTGTATAAACGAAGAAGAACGAAGAAGAAAACAAATTTATACATAGTACTTCGCTAGTGGAACTTATCATCCGTATGATTATGATCCTTTTAACACCAGTGTAGACCTGTTATAAGAAGCAACGAAGAACGATGCTTGTCGGATTGTTGTACGTTCTTCTGTTCAAAAATTCATCAAAGAAATTAAATTATTATATAAAATTTTGAGTTGGCACCAAATAATAAAATTTACCTACGTAGAGCCTTCTCCAGTTCTACGTATATAAAAAATGTTGATAGGTAATCAGTTTGTTTGTCAGTCAAAATTAGTCAAGACAGTAAATTAATAATTAATGATTTCATATCATCTTTCTGTGACACAGGTGGTTAGTAAGCCGCGGTCGTATCGATGACGCTGTGAAGGTGGTTCGAAGATTCGAGAAGGTCAATAACAGTCATGTACCGGATCATGTAATGGATGCCTTTATTGTAAGTATCTGAAAGTTACATTTTACATCTGATTCCTATTTCAGGAAGGCCAAAGGTCATTAACAATATTTCGGCAAGTAAACGATACAGAACCTTCAAGAAAAGAGCGTACTCCCATTTCAGGGGCCGGCAACGCACTTGTGACTCTTGAGTTGCAGGTGTCCATGGGCGGCGGTAGTCACTTACCATCAGGTGACCCGTCTGCGTGAGATGTTCGGATGTTCGGATCACTACGTAGGTATATTATAAACTCACTAAATGTAATGTATTGAAAAAAAATCAAACAGATTCAAGTTGATAATGCAGCTTTATATTTCAATAATTTTTTGATATCCACCTTCTTACAGCATGAGTCATGAGTCCGACATAGAGATCATTTTAATTGTGTCAAACCGTGGGTTTGAAAGTCCCTCTTTTGAAATCTTATCGGAATTATTTAGAACTAGCAACACGCCCCGGCTTCGCACGAGTAGTAGAGACATCTTCAACAATCATCATAATATTTCAAACAATTTACACAAAACCTTAACAAATTATATACCTAAACCTTCCTCATGAATCGCTCTATCTATTGGTGAAAATCGCATGAAAATCGGTTCAGTAGTTTTTGAGTTTATCGCGAACAGACAGACGCGGCGGGGGACTTTGTTTTATAATATATAGTGATATATATCACCTGTATTTGTCGTTAATCATTTATTTTTCGTTTTGACAGGCTACGTCAAAGAAACTTGGCCAGCGGAAGATCGAGTCATTGTTCACTCTGTTCCACAGCGTGTTGCTGCGCACAACAATTATCTACATGGTGATTGTGTACAGTTCGAATGCCGTTATATACGATACCTTAGTGCGGATTATTGAAGTGTTGGGCCTAGACTTCTTCGTCACGTTCACTCTTAACGAGGCTATTGAGATCCCCTCTGTTCTAGTCCTTACTCTTTTGCTTGACAGGTAAAAACAAATCGATTTGAGTGGTTGAAAATGGTCTTAATTGTATTTTATTTTTATAAATGTTTTAAAAAAGGACCTTATTTAATGATGATATTAGCACTTAGTAAGTGTAGTATATAAACACCGAGCTATAATGGATGCCGCGTTAAATTTGAATAATGCTACTAATTGCGAGAGTACTTGATCTATAAAGATTTGTTTGCTTGTAGTCGATACACTCAAACTAATGAATCGATTTTAATCTTTTTTTACCACCAACTACTTTACACAGAAGTTCTGTAAGTTCTATTACAGTAATAGGTAACATGGGTGAAGTATTTAATAAGTTTCCATAATAGCAAAAACATCTGCGTTTGTCAAAGAAACTCGTATGAAATTATTTTAGGAGTTCATTTTAGTCCTAACACGAACTAATTTGTCGCTCTAGATCTTTTGATAATTACAATTTACGTTTGAAGTACCTACTCCCTCTTTTGCTGAACTTCATTTATTTATTTATTTTATTTGGGATGCTTACGGTTTAAACAGTATTAAAATGTAATACGTGTAAACTAATCGTCTTAAGATATACATAATTCCAGTTTGAATTGAATGACAGGACAACGTCTGTCGGGTCAGCTAGTACATAATATGAATAGATATGGCCAGTTTAAGATAATTTAACTCTTCATAAAATCTCTAGTGAGTGCACTCTTAATGGCTCTAATACTAAAATCAAAGCGGTTGTCTAAATTTAGATTATTAAATCGATAGCAAAAGCTGGGTAGGAAGCATTTTTTTCTATACTGAGTGTAGCTGAGTGCGATGTGAAGAAGTGTTGGTTTCCTTAGTCTTCGTGTGGGAGTTGTAAAAGCAATCATGCCGAGGAGATCCGGAATGTCAACAATACCCTGCGCGATCCTCATTATAAAGCTAACATCAGAAATATCCCGTCTAAGAAGCAGCGGCAATAAATGAAATTTTTTATGGTAATTTAAATTTAAACATTAAGAAGCGAGTAAATTACCTTTGAATTTTTTGTGAAAATGTTGAGTCACTGTATATAAACTCACTAAGATTTCATTTGCTAATTTGACAGACTGGGCCGAAGAATTCTTACTGGAGGTTCACTCTTCGTGGGCAGTATTATTCTGTTTAGCGCAATGGCGGTTCCTAAAGGTAAACCTTGAACCTTGAAAATTTCAAAAATATGACGAAATGTGTAAAAAATTATTAATCAAGTGTTTCCTTTATAACCCAATGTAGTAAAATACAGTACAGTACTGGTTTAAAATTTATATATATATATATGTATTTATACATCACTGCTTTATCAACGACAGCCATGTAAGTCTTGGTGTCGATTCCCCGGATGCAGTGAAACACTCACTTGCATTCCCGGAGTTTGGAACTTGAAACTCCTGGAATCCAATAAGATCTACCGAAAGGTGGATGTAATAAATACATCTCTGTAAACCCCTTTGTATAAAAAGTAATTTTTACATTATATTCACGCTGTTTATCCTTAAATGGATAAGCAAAGGCAAATGTCACCTACGTTTCCACGTAGTAAGGATGAGACTTATTAAATTATGTTAGTGTTGTGATACTGCCTCCAAAAGCTGCTGAATTAGGCCCTTATTTCATGTGAATAACTTAACATTTATAATATTACAGGTGCGTCACGGGTAGCATTGGGGGTTTTAGCGAGGTTTTTAATAAATCTAGCCTTCACGGTGTTATGTCAGTGGGGAACGGAGATATTGCCCACGCCCTTTCGAGGTTCTGGGTCGGCCATGTTGCACATGAGTGGTTTCGCATTTAGTTTGCTATCGCCTTTTATTGTACTCTCGGTGAGTTTATTTATTTATTTATCTCTTTATTGTACACCTTTAATGTAAGATACAATAAAAAAAAAACAATACAAACATTCAGGCATATCAATTGGCGCTCTTATCGCTCACAGCGATCTCTTCCAGACAACCTTTTTCATCAACATCAATATTTAAAAAAAAATTAGGAAAGGTGATAATCATTATTTTGCAGTTTTATTAAATTAGTAGGTATGTACAAACATGGTTGTACAAGCCACAAGGTTTTTGTATTTTGTTGGTTTTCTTTTAGTACTAATAACACCAAAATGGCTGCAACACTGTGTCTACTTATAGTTACAACTGTTCGCCTAATAGTCGATAATTCAAACAGTTCAATTTAAAAATTAAATAATAATTAAGGTCGAATATCGACCATAATTATTATTGAAAAATGTTGCATATTTCTATAAATTTTTTGTCCACGCATAATAGACATTCGTGCATTGTACATCTGTCAACATACACTTTTATAACACTAAAGCCCCGTCGAAAATAGAAGAAAAATGTTTACAATTATTTTTTACTAGCAGTTCCCGCGCGGCTTCGCTCGCGTTTACATATTTATATATTTTGCTTCCAAAATCAAAGTAGCCTAAGTTACTCCTTATAACACCAGCCATCTGCCAGTGAAAGTCAAATGAAATCGGTCAACCCGTTCCGGAGATTAGCCAAAACAAACAGACAGGCAAAAATTGTAAAAAAAATTGTTTTGGTATACCTATGTACCGTGTATACATCCAAATGCACTTAGTAAAAAGCGGTTATTTTAATATTACAAACATACACTCCTATTTTATTTATTGGTTTATATTTACACTAAAGTTCGTTGACATCTACTAAAAAAAAAAAGAAAGAAAATTGGTTAAGAAACTTAGAAGAAAATGGTTTTAAACTGTTTCGTCTTTGCCTATTATATAAAGATAGAATCCCACTTACTATAAGAACAAATTATAAAGCCATGCCGCGTTCCAATAAACACAAAACGATTCGTTTTGCTTACGGACGGTAAAATTTTCATTAAAAATTCAACGAAATTTTTACCGTCCGTAAGCAAAACGAGTCGTTTCTTGTTTCTTGCTTCTTAACCATCAGTTCGTAAGCATGTTGCTAATTAACTAGAGTTTTGCCGCGACCGTCGATGAGTTACCAATGGTTAAATCTGTCGCTCACAACAGCTCTTCGTCTTAATTACCACGAATGACCTAAAGGTACAAAAAACTGACATTAAAGGAAATTAAAATCTTTATCCGCACTAAAATATTCATAAAACAAAAAACACTGTTGTCGGCAATCATTTCACATAGAACAATGTATTTAGCAGAAACATCACGAAGTAACAAGTCAAATAACCAAACTGTAATTTGTGTAGGCAGTGGATTGGCCCCCACTACCCCTACTGATTGTGAGTGTGTGGTCAATAATCACGGCATCGCTCAGCATTTTACTGCCAGAAACAAAAGGTCAAGAAATGCCGCAAACAATGTCCGACGCCGAAAAGATCATCATGGACCAGTCACTATGCAAGTGAGTTAGCGGTAGAAGGTTTACATACCAGACTTTTTGAATGGTTTTGAATCCCCCAATAAGGATTTACAAACCACATTTTTTTTTAAATCGGATTTCTAAAACCATAGCACTTTGCAACGAAACCAACAAACCACGCATACTTACTTTAGTAGTAGTAATAGATATGCCAGGGGAGCGCGGGGAATACAGCTCAAGAAACTTTTGCAATCCTCTAAGCCAAAAGCTGGCTACGCCCATGTTTCGTAAGTAGAGTCGCCCAAAATATTAATAACTAGTTCTGCCCGCGACTTCGCGTCTATATCCGAAAACACAAATAAGTCTTTTATAATAACACCTCTTCCTGACTCCTCACTTTGCGTGATGGTGCGTGGTAGTCTCAGTCAGTTAACCTCGCTTCGTGTTTTTCAACACTTTCTTGAGAGCGCAAAGTCGCTAGCCGAATACTCTTATGTATATACTTAGGTGTGTCTTCCTTTTTGATCAGCAGATAACCGCGCTTTGCGTTCCCCTGCGCTTTTCTAAGATTGAAAATGAAACGAATTAATTATTTTGTAACTGCATACACACAACACTTTGTAGGTTATGTGCACTTTTAGAAAATATTAGATTCTAGATATCATCTAGATATCATTATGCGTTCAGGTAGCGTCGTAGCGTGTTGTAGGTATACATTTTTCTTAAAAATTTTGAGTTCTTTTCTCTATAGATAGAGTAAACCGATTGCCATAAATCAAATACTAAATGCTACACCGAATTACACACAATACTTGTGCATAATACGTTTCTGCGTGTATTTTGTACGTAAACCAACCAAACAAAGCAATCAAACAAACAAAATCCACGTCTACAGATTTATTATACATATATGTAGATCAGCGTTGCATAACGTCCCGATTTTGGCGGGACGTCCCGATTTTTAAATCAAAATTAAATGTCCCGCGCGGGACAGGCTCAGTTCCGCTTTTCTGGGATAACTCGACCGTGCGTGCAGCGTGCGTGATTTTGACTTCTGTTTTCTTATTTCTTTTATGCAGAAGACGAATTTAGAGTCAACTATTTAACGATAGGGTAAATCTGATTCAAAATATATTTTCTATGGCTATTTTTGCTATCTATAGTCACGTAAACGTAATTTTAAATCAAATAAAAAGATAAATATTTAAAAACTTCTTATTAATTATAATTATATACGTTTATATATATTAATTATATACGTTTTTTACTATGTCCCGCTTTCGACGAAAGAATCCCGCTTTTTTCACTCAAAAAGTTCCAAAATCCCGACTTGGCAAAAAAAATCTGGCAACGCTGATATAGATATAAAAGAAAGAAGATTACGTGACAATCTTCAAAGTACCTCCTTTCCAACAAAAAAGAATGATTCCAATCGGTAGTCCGATTGCAATCATTGTGTCGTCATCGTGTTAATGAATTACAACTAATTACACATATTGACTTTCATCCTCCCTCTCAAGAAAACGTCCTGAATTTCAGGATAAAAAGTATCCTATGTCCTACCACGCAGTATGAACTCAAATCATGCCAAGTTTCATGTGAATCATTTTAGTAGTTTCAGCGTGATGCGCTGCCATGATACAGACAGCCAGACAAAAATTTTAATAAATATAGTTTTGGCTTCAGTATCGCTAATAGAGTGCCCCCAAAAAAAAATCTAAATTTCTTCAATGTGCAGAATTGGACCTGTTAGTTTTATTATAAGTATAGATTAATTACAGTACCAGCAGTAAAGCAATGCGTGTTGTTTCGCCAAGTGAGTGAGGTTACCGGAGGCCCTAACCCTTCCCTCTCCCCCTCTTCCCTACCTTCCCTACTCCCACCTTAAAGGCCGGCAACGCACTTGTGACTCTCGAGTTGGAGGTGCCCATGGGCGGCTGTAGTCACTTACCATCAGGTGACCCATCTGCTCCTTTGCCCCTATGCCATAAAAATTAACTAGTAACAATTGTCTGTCAATGTATCTATCAGTATAGTTCTAATGGTTTTATTGTATTATTTATAGGCAACCTGAAGCAAAGCAGTTAAAGCTAGCACTAAGACAAGTAGTCAGCTCCACAGTCTCAAGTACTATACAACGAGATCCAGACGGCCGCATCAGCCGTCTAAAAATACATTGAAGTTTTTATGCTAATGAGTATCTTGGTATTTCAAATAGCCAAGGGTTTATTTTCAAACTTTATGCAATCTTAAAATAACCCATAGTAGTGTTAAGCATAATATCGATGGATAAAAGTGTCCTTGATTTCTCCTTTAATTTTGGTAACTGTAACTTGAAGTGTTTAAGGGAAATAAACTTACATATTTATATATTTTATTTTTATTTATTTAAAAAACATTTAAAACATTAAAAAAATTTAAAAACTTTATGCACAATGTGTACAGAGGCGGACTTAATGCCAAAGGCATTCTCTGCCAGTCTACCTAGGTGACCGTCTAGGTGATGTAGAAATGAATAAAGTAGGTGCATTAAAAGGTGAGGTAAGATTGAGTGAAATAAGGAAAAAAAAGGCAAATAAATTAATATATACTTAGATACATACATACAAGAATATTTAAATATAAGTATATACAATACAAAATTACCTTTATATTTCTACTGTTCTAATGACTCCGCCAATTTACGAAAGAGGAGAGCACGAACCTTTGCTTGAAATGATAGGCGACTAGGTGCCATCCTGTTTTCCGGCGGCAAGGCGTTCCAGAGAAGGACAGACTGAATTATGAAAGAAGAACTGACACATGTTGAAGAATGACTGGGACATAATAGGAGAAGATTATTTAAAGAGCGGAGATTTCGGCTATGATATTGTTACGAGCTGAGGTACGGGATTAGAGAATTATACCAGATTGTTACCGAAATAGACACAATTTATTTTAATAGATCACAAAACACACAGGGAAACTAGCAACAACACAATTACAATAATTTACTATCACTATTACACTAAACTTCTTAATTCACTTACACTTTAATCGCTGTTTATTCACTTGACACTCACTTGAAACTAAACTCACTTGACACTCACTTGATAACTAACTACTCCGCAATGCCACGCTTTATATAGCAAAACGGTATTTCTAGAAACATTGCGACACCTCTGATAAATTCTACAAAACAATAGAACAGTCTAATACATACTAGGACTACTTCCATTAATGGATAACTACTTAGTTCCGTGTTGTCTTAACAGATGGCGTGTATCTTTATTTTGTAGATCTCTACGCCTTGCCACAATCGCCAATAGATGGCGGGTTATTCGTAACAATATTTTCTTTTTGTAATCTGACTGAAGCGACTTTTTTAAGTCACATGAGTAGGTGACGAAACGGAACAGAGACAAAACTTCAACAACCGTCAACCAACTTAATTTAAATCATGGCAACCACTGCTTGCGGACATTTTTTAACTGGCAACCATGTGTTATCGCGTACAGCAAATATTGAAGATCAATTTGATGTAATATTTAAAAAAACATAACTAATCATTAATTTAAATTAAGTTTCATTGACAAAACAGATACCTGCAGAATCGAGCGGTGGGATTTTAGACTAACAGCTGATTCAGTGTTTTATGTGTGTACTATCGTGAAATTTCTTTAACATTATTACGTCACAATCATGCGTCAAATCGGGGCGCATTCGTAGTCACGTGATTGTTTGAAAATTTTATTAATTTTGGATTGTTTTCTAATTAAAAAAAGAATAATTATGTTTTTCGCATCGACTATTAATATAATTTATGATTAAAATACATAAAAGGATTTGTTTTTCAACAATCCAGTCTTACAAGAATATCATTAATAATTTTTAAAGAGGCTATTTATTAATCATTATTACTGAAAAACCTGGAGACCGTCTTGGTAAGGAGGTAAGTAAAAGATAAATAATATTCAATGCAAGTTTATTGTTGTATATAGTAATAATCACGTATTTTTAATACTGAGATACATTTTTCCGTTGATATTCTGTCTAACGGGGTTGATTCGCTTCAGTATTTGCGTCATGGTCTCTACCAACCGTTCGCTGCTAACTCCGGTCCGTTTGGACTTGAACTTGGTGAGGAGCTCCGTCGTCGTCATCGGTTTGCGCGCTAAGTACCTACGTACTGCTTCTTCTGTTACACCGCACTCGCTGGGAAATGAATATTGTTTTATTAAATCAGAATGTAATGTTACACGAGGTATTGACTTACTACTGCTTCACCAACTAAAACTACAAGCATCTTAAGAATAAACGTTAGACCAATTCATAAGATTAATTTCACCAACGCATCCAATGATTTGCGTGACAGCTACAAAATTCTAGGTTAAATTTTGTTGTGAGTTATTGTCTACACCACGCTACGTCAAGAAAAAGTACATAACATTCAGCATTGTTTCTATAACATGAATGAGTATTACAATACTAATCTTAGATAATTTAAATACATACAACCTATTGCATGCCTAATGAGGTAAATTGTGCTGCACTTTTTACTTTGAAGACCACATTTGTTGTATTACCACAATATTACTGCGATAAAGATATTTGAACTTGAAAATAAATGAAAAAAGGGACGAGAAGTAGCATGCATTCTACCCAGAGCAACGGCCGCCCCTATACCCCATTGGCTGAAATAGTTGGCTACTCACGTATAAGAGGGGTCCAGCTTGGGTCTCTTGGCGGGCGGCATGTTGGACAGGGCGGCGTTAGCGGCCGCCACGGCCGCCTGCGCCGCGCTGGGCGTGGGCGTGCCGCTACGGGACGTGTTGGTGCTACCCGCCGCTGGAAAGTAGCAAATCTATCTTACTGACAAACATTCACATTAAATTACTTAAACAAGAGTCATTTGTTTTACTTGTTTGATTGATATTTTGATATCGGTAGATCAAGATATTAAAGGACCTGCAATGTAACCTTGGGGGTACACCTTATGTCAAAGTGTGTGATCCATTATTATTAGTGGAAAATATTTTTACTGTTTAAAAAAAAAAATTAAGTATTAATAAAGAAAATATTATGATGTATTGCTCACGGCATGTCCAATTAATATACATGTAATATATATTATGATAGATGGTATTGAAAGCTTTTCATAATCCCACAAGTTACTAGTAAAAGTTTCATAAAACATTCGTATAGGGAAAAATGGTTTAGATTTTTTTAAGGTACCAAATATTCTAAATTAATAATGATATTGGGGGTTATACGTACACCTACCCGACGTGCTGGGTCCATTCTTGTCCGTTCCATTCTTGCTTTTCTTAGGTTTCTTAGTACTACTGCTCTCCGGGTCTGTGTCTGAGTCTGAACTGAAGTCGCTACTCGAATCTGCCGATAAAATGAGATGGTGTCGGTTTTCAAACGACTAAGACCTTAAACAGAATACATTCCCAACCCACAAAAGTCCAACAAGTCATCATTTCTCTCATTCCTTCTACAGCCTTAGTGCACCAAACCACTTCATAGGTACTTAAGATGGCACCAATGTCAGAAGACCTGACGTGTAGACTTAAGGATGGTCGCCGCAAGGCTGCATGACAGTGTCTCCTATCACACATACCTTTCTTATTTTCGTCTGGTTTTTTCTTTTTCTTGGTGAGTTTACTAGCTCGTTCTTCCCCTTCCTTGGTGGGCTCGTCCTCTTGTTCCTCGTCCTGTTCTTTGTGTTCCTTTTCTTCTTCTTCTGAATCCTCATCTGACGTCAGCAGTTTCCTACAAGTTTAAGCTTTTTATCAGTGTGCAAAGATATCTTAATTTTACAGATAAAGTCGTCAATATAATTTATGAATCTATACTTTTCATCATCTATACTCAATTATTTAGTTAACAGCAGGTTAATCTTCATAATCATTAGAAGTATAAAGCAATACACGACTCCAGTTTCGTAAATAAGTTGGCGTACAAAATTAAGGAATCAATTTTCAGTTTTTGGTGTAAATCATCATTAATTTTTGAAAGTCCGTTTGGATCGTTGAAGGTGTCAATCAAATATCACCTTTCATCTTTAGGTCTTTTTTTTTTGAGAAATATTACTTTGATCAAAAAGTTATCAGTATTACCTCAAACTGGAAATTCGATGTAAAGTGTACCCTGGATTATCATTAACATTCTTCATATTTTACTAGATTTACCTGAGAGCGTCTTCTTCGGCGACACCTTTGAGCTCTTTGTTGGCTTTGGTTTCGCGGTCCGATTCACTGTAATAAAAAAAAAAAACATTTGAACTCTCCAAAGGCTTGTCTCTTGAAGGGGGTCATAATCAGTTTATGATATCAAACCCGAATTCGCGAAGCATGTACTAAGTGAGATGGCATGGGATTCTGCCGCCTCGTTTTGAGTAGAAGTGATAAAGAGACGACGGGTACAGAATAGAAGAAGGCTAGTACCTTTTTTTTTTCTAAACTCACGAATGCACGGCACTACCAACTTCGAAAAACGGCCCGCATTTCGGTTGGCTATTTTTTTTTTATGATTTAAGTAGGGGTATAAACTTCAAAGCAACCACAATATCATCCGGTTGCCTCCTCAGAAAAAGTTACGTTTTCCCATCCGCCTCCGTCCGTTTGGGGTCTATTCGTATTCGTTCGTAGTTCGTTCATTCATCATTCATCACTTCAAGTTCTCAGATTCACGCCAATCCGAATTTGACATGCCATTGCCTTGAATATTAATCTATTAGTACAACAATGACAGTAAAAGTATTGTTTGCAGTTAATGTAGACCATTTATTTGAATTTATACCATTTGCAAAAATTTGTGATTAACCATTCTTTGATGTGACTATGACTTTATTCATTTTATGTAATTTCACAAGACATTCAGTTTTCCAGTAAGCGGCTAAGAATTTATGATTAAATAGTAGGGTGCTTAACAAATGATTGATTTTTATTATTCAATACTTTAAACACCTCAAGCGTTAAGTCATTCAAAGCACTTATAAATATATACCTATCTGAGGAATCCGATATGTAATCTTTCTCGCGTCCCTCCTCGTCTCCGTCATCACTCTCATCAAACGCTTCGTCCTCCACTTTCTTCTTCTTCTTATTTGCGGCACCTACAATAGAAAATTAGCTTATTTGTTTTACACACCAAGAAACATACATAGTTATCATTGCTTTATGTAATTTTGCCTTTAAAAATTGTACTTCAAACTGAAAACACGATATATTTATTCGTATTCTCTGAAATGAAAAATAAAAAGTGAAAGACATTTTACTTAAACAGTTTACACAAATATTATTAAAATATACCTTTCTTATCTTTATTCTTTTTCTTATTGGCGGCAGAGTCACTATCGTTGTCCTTCTCTTCTTTTTCAGAGTTAGAGGAGTCGTCATCCGAGTCTATCCATTCATCCATGTCCGATATCTTAAGATCTGTAATGGTAGAATATTACAGATTAGTGGTTTGCCTAGTAACGCACACGAAATCATTCATATCTACAAAGATACATGTAATCATTAAAAATCAGAAAAATCAATTAATATATAAATTCTATTATATATATTTAGGTCAATCAACCAATAACACCTTACTCCTAATCAGCACTAATCACCTGATGATATTTAGAAGGCAAATAAGTGTATAACCTTTCTTAGCTTTGGCCCCTTTAGGTTTCTTGTCGTCGGGGTCTTCCACCTCGTCAGCCGCGTCATCGCCGCGCATACGCTTACGGAACATCAACGAGAAGTAGTTCAGCACTTTGTTACGTCTACAATATTACCACTCATTATCGACACTTCCACATTTAAATGGTTATAAATCATTTGATGCTGGCTCAAATTAATCTTGGGATTTCCCAAACAGTTGAAATTATTAACAGTTAATTGTAGATGCACCTTCCAAACTCCTGTTCTGCTTCCTCAGCAGATAAGGCCTTGTACCGCTGTATGGGCTGGAAATTGTACCTATACAGAAAAAAAAAATGTTATCAGGTAATATCATTAATGCCAAAATAATAATTTCGAGTTTAGTAACTAAACTCACTGAACTGTTTAAAAAAAGTTCAATATTACCATTCCTGTAGGGGGTAGGCGTCTATGGCACCGTCAGCCGCATGTGTGAACACATAGTATGCCGCGTTCTCCGACACACCACCCTCGCGGATGCCTTTGAACCTGTTTACGAAATATGGCTAAGAAAATGATGACCACCTTGGTTTCTGGAAAGTAGGGTGCTACTAACAAATTTTCTGATTAAATACTGCACTGGGCATGGCTGTGGTCACTAAGAGATTAGAAATAGCCTTCAAAATGGAGACTCTCGAAGTAGCATCATTGATGACCATGAGAAAACGAATCTTATTTTTATTTCTGGAAATCGACATTTGTCATTGTCTTTTAATTAGTTTTTTCAACAACTGGCAAACATACAACATACTAGTTACAATATGTTGGTTAAACAAAATTATTATTAAAGCATGGAGATCTTTAAATTCCCCTTTTAAGAACTATTTCTTTTTTTCAAACTTTAAATCAAGAACTTGGTGCATGATAGTTTATTGCAGCTACCTACTGCAGCAACAGTTGCCTGCTGTTATGTCTTTGTGATTATAATATGCCTTATGGGAAATAGGATGCAGGAATGGTTTAGATGGATTAAGAGAATTAGAACATTTGTTTTGTGCACTTCCATTAACAAGTTTGTACTTTAAAAAAAATTGTAGTTAAACACACTTTTTGCCAGTTTTCCCTCCAACTTTTAGGATCCATGGCTGGTCTTCTGGTTTATACTTGCGCGACGTTATTCCAAACTTCTTTCGACGTGCCTCTTCGCGCATGTCACGACCGTATTCTGACCCCGCGCCGAATCTAAGCATGGCAAAAACACAGTAACCAAGTGAGATTCATTAAAATTATGATGTGCAATATATATGAATATTGCACATCATAATTGGATATGGAATCTTTGTAAACAAACGAAATGTCATCATGTAATATGATTAAATGAATTATTTGCAATGCCTTTTTATATATATAGATTTATATAGTATGTATATAGTTTTTTTTTGCCAGGAACCCTCGTGAGCATCCCCAGAACGGCCTATCAGTTTCATCACAATCTGATCAATGGTTTCGGAATGCATAGGGGACAAACAAACATACATTGATTTTTATATATGTTTAATATAGATATATAAATAATGGCAACAAGTTTTTCAGGATACTCCAGCTTTCCTTTTCAATAACATTTAGGTTTGAAGTGAATGCTGGATTTTGAACTTTCTGATCTGGCTCTACAAATATCTACTCGCTAATTTTGCCTGCATAGCTTGCTTCAGAGTCACTTGAAATCGGTTCAGTATTAGATTGCTTAAAAATACTTAAGCCACCTAAAACTGAACCGATTTCAAGTGACACCACCGCATTTGTGATCATCAAGACATGATACCCACAACAAAACTGGACTACCCTTTTTAAAGTTAAACTTAAAAAAGTAGTCCACTTTTGTCTGTGTTGTTTGTTTTTTACAGTAGTAAGAATTAACACACTCCTTAACTTTCGAGTTAGTCTATAAGTTTTAAAGCACCACCCTGCAATAATTTTCTAAAAGCTATTTACATAATGCAAAATAATGAGTACAGTAGCATTTGCAGTACTTCATCACGCACTAACTCGCTCTTTGTGGAATTCCAGAAAGAGCGAGTTGAAGCAGTCAAGTCAGTAAACGGTTGGATCATTCAATATATGTATAGTATGGTAGAAACCACTCACTTTGGCATATCTTCATCAATTCCTTTGAACTCTTTGATATTGTTCTCCCGCTCCATCTTGACATGGGTCCATTTTGCAAAATCCACATTGAGTGTGGCATTAAACCTCATCACATGGTATTTCTTCTTTCCATTCTTTGGCACACGTATTTTAAACTCCTGCACTGACGCAGGGCCTCCCTAATAATATAATGATAATAATAATAATGACATAGACTTAAAAGCGTCCACATCTTGACTACGGTTCGGTGATCTCTTCTGAGAAACCGAAGGTTTTGTCTTTGCAATTATGGACGAAGTTGTTATGACAAATAACTATCGGAAATATATCCTGAAAGATGGTACGGTTGACATCTGTCGGGCGTGCCACCGCCCCGGTGAATCTATCAGGCATATTATTTCTGGTTGTTCTTGTCTTGCCAATGGTGAATATTTGCACAGACACAACCAAGTGGCCAGGATTGTACATCAACAGCTAGCCCTTAAATACAACCTTGTGAATTCAGAGGTGCCATATTACAGGTATGTGCCCGACCCACTTCTTGACAATGGTCGAGCCACATTGTATTGGGATCGATCTATCATCACTGACAGAACTATTGTTGCGAATAAACCTGATATAGTGGTGATAGATCGATTAGAGCGCCGTGCAATGATCATCGATATCGCTGTTCCTCATGACGAGAATCTCGTGAAAGTTGAAAAAGATAAACAAATCAAATATTTGGATTTGTCTCACGAGATTGTCGATATGTGGAATGTCGAATCGGCGATCATTGTTCCGATTGTCATATCTGCTCATGGATTAATAGCCAAGAGCCTCGATCAACACCGTAAGAGGCTCGCGTTAGACGGTTGGATCAAGGGACTGATGCAGAAGGCAGTTCTTCTCGACACGGCCCGTATAGTGAGGAGGTTCCTGTCTTTGGAGCCCTAACCACCGGTACCTTGGTCCCTGTACCCGATGTTGGTGGTCTACTATTTTTTATATTTTTAAATATATATTTTTTTATGTACATATTTTTATATTATTAAAAATGTAATTTATATGGTAAAAGATGAATAAAGAGAATAATAATAATAACTCCACACATCTCACACACGGCCGTCTGATCCCAAACTAGGTAGGGCCTGTACTATGGTAACCAGACTGCTGATAAACATACTTATATCTTTCTAAATACATACATATTATAGATAAATTACACCCAGACACAGAACAAATTATCGTGCTCATGACACAATTATTTGTCCTGGGTGGGAATAGAACCCACAACCTCTGGCTTAGCAGTCAGGGTCACCAACCACTAGACCAACAGTCAATGTAAATTCTAATGTTTTATAACTTTTTTCCTAGATATGATTTTTGGGCCTGGGCCTGGGCCAAAATCAGATCATCTCTATGTTCATT
Source organism: Callimorpha dominula (assembly GCA_949752705.1). Lineage (NCBI taxonomy): Eukaryota > Metazoa > Arthropoda > Insecta > Lepidoptera > Erebidae > Callimorpha > Callimorpha dominula. Next base: position 4,404,307 of record OX456991.1, read on the forward strand.
TCTTCTTGTTCCCCTGTACTTTTTAAACTGTGTTCACATACACATTCTATGTTCCCATATTTATTATTGTTTTAAGTGCCTAGTGCTACCTCGACCATTTCTGGTCTTTTTTAGCACACTTCTGCTTTACAGTTCACTGCTAAGACTTATGGCTTTGAGAAACCTCCAAATCCTATCAGCAGTGATTGTTTGTATTTCCGTTGCATGATGTGCAACCCTAGGTTAATTACATTTTTTTTTTATAAACTTAATTAAATAAAGTAAGAAGAGCCTCTTTGAGTTAAGTTACTTAAAACCTGGATTAGATTGACAATCTAGATATCTCACAAAATAGGGCATAAATGTTGACACTAAAGAGAAAATCATTTATTTTATCACTGAACATTAAGGTGTTAAGGTGATAAAATATATGAGAGAATTCAGACTGTCTCAAAATGAAGATTATGAATGAATGATTTTTTGAACGATTTAAAAGGTAAGTTCACTTAAGAATTACGTATTACCAATTAGCCAATGGCTGGAAGTGGTACCAATCCAATATACTATTTTTAAAAGTGAAATAAAAACCAAGTGTATTAACACAATACATGGAGAACCAATAGATGGAGAATATATAACAAACACGTAATAAATTTATTTTAAAAAACGAAAACCGTAGTTCGCTACGTCTCTAACTCGACTGAAAATTTGTCCCAATATTATAAAATTCGTTTGAGGAAAAATACATACGGATGTTCCAGGAGTTGTCATTTTGTTTTTTTTTAAATAACTACGGTGTTATTAATTAGCAGACTGCTTTACTATTCTACTGAAAAGTTCTTGATTTCATATTTGCACCTAAGATAGTAAACTACAATGATTGCACTGAAAATAGAGACCGTGGGGTCAGAAGAAAGTACAAGTCAAAGAGTAAAACTACGATGACAGATTGCAGAGTGTAGTTCTAACAATGTTGCTAGTTTGCCAGATATAATGATGCGTTTACACGCAAGTCGTGCAGCCTGGCAAGCAGCCCGGCACGCAGCCTGACACGCGGCTGTCTTAAGTTGTTGAACTTAAGAAAGCAAATTTTTTAATATAAATAAAAATTTTGATAGAACAATGACGAACAGTTAACGAACAATTGAAATAGTAAAAAAAAATATGTAAAAAAACGACTTCTCCCCGCCAACTTGAGGGTAATTTTTTATTTTATTTTTAATAAGAAAACTAAGATCGAACAAATTAAAATTTTGATCGAACAGTTACGAACAGTTGAAATAGCAAAAAAAATTAAAAAACGACTTCTCCCCGCCAACTTAAGGGTAATTTTTTATTTTATTTTTTAAAAAAAAACTAAGATCGAACATATAAAAATTTTGATCGAACAATGACGAACAGTTAACAAACAATTGAAATAGCAAAAAAAAGTGTAAAAAAACCGACTTCTCCCCGCGAACTTGAGGGTAATTTTTTATTTTATTTAAAAAAAAAGCTAAGATCGAACAAATAAAAATTTTGATCGAACAATGACGAACAGTTAACGAACAATTGAAATAGCAAAAAAAAAATGTAACTAACCGATTTCTCCCCGCCGACTTGAGGGTAATTTTTATTGTTATTTTTAAAAAAAAACTAAGATCGAACAAATAAAAATTTTGATGGAACAATGACGAACAGTTAACGAACCGTTGAAATAGCAAAAAAAAAAAGGATAAAAAACGACTTGTATCCGCCAACATAAGAAATATTTTTTTTTATTTTATTATTAAAAAAAAACTAAGACCGAACAAATAAAATTTTTGATCGAACAGTTAAGTTGTAAGAGCAAATAAAAAATGTAAAAAAACGACTTCTACCCTCTAACTTAAGACAGCCGACTTCTCCCCGCCAACTTAAGACAGCCTCTCCCCGCCAACTTAAGACAGCCTTTCGTTCGTTGTTCGAAACATAGACACTAATATAAGTTCGGAATACCTATTTTAATTTTTTAATTTAATGCAAAAACAACATTACAATACAATATTTTTGACTACAGTATTTAGAAATATGTTCTTTAGAAATGAAAAATTTTGAAACATCAATTTCCGCCACCTAATATTTATAGTAAACTTATTAAAAATAATATTTTTGGATTTGCATAGCAGAGAGAGCTTTTAAAAATGGAAATAATTCGGAACGTACTAACCTAAAAACATCTCATTGTCATGTTGTTTTGATAATTTTTACCTATTTCACTTTTAATATACCTGTTGTAACTTTAAGTATAAAACATGGGAAAGAAGAAAAATAAGAATAAAGTAAGCGGCGCTGTTAAAACCGCTGCAAAAACGGAGAAGAAGTTAGCAAATAAATTAAAAAAGGACCTTGCTAATTTAGGAGAGGTTAACTATTGTTTATAATTTAAATTAGAGGGATTCTTAACAAGTATTATGCACTAGCTGTGCCCCGCAGTTTATTTATCTGATTGGTGGTCTGTATTACTTCAGTATAGACTATATTTTAGTAACATTTTCTTGGCATTCTAGATTCATTCATTCATCATTAACTTATCAAAAGAAATAATGAAACCAAACATACTAAACTATGCTACTATATTATCAGAGAATACAAATTTAATTAATCTCCTACATCCAGAACCGTCATAACAAGAATGCATCTAGCCAAAACTCGAAAATACTAATAATTTACCCATATACCACCATGTCTATTACTCGCGTCCAACAATAAAAGAAACCAACGGTTTCGAATATGCACTTATAATGTACTAGCAGCGCCCCGCAGTTTCACCCGCGTAAGTCCCGATCCCGTTCGAATATTGGGATAAAAAGTAGCCTATATGTTAATCCAGGTCTCCAGCTATCTACATACCAAGTTTCATCGCAATCGGTTCAGTAGTTTTGGCGTGAAAGAGTAACAAACATCCATACATCGTCACAAACATTCATGTTTATAATATTAGTAGGAAGATGATTATCAACAGCAGAGCCTTTGTTAGAAGTATCTCAGGCCCTCAAGAAATTAACTACGACATAATAAGACCCGCTGAAGTAAAGAAAAAGGGTAGCAACATTGAAGAACATTAATGCCGCATTCCTATATTCAAGAAACAATTTGTTTTGCTTACGGATGGTAAAATTTTGTTGAATTTTCAGTGAAAATTTTACCATCCGTAAGCAAAACAAATCATTTCTTGAATATAGGAATGCGGCGTAAGAACTTTTATTTTGCTATATAGCTGCAAGAAAATCAAATGAGCTTTATGAATTGGGGTTCATAGTCATGAAAGCTTATAAAATAAATATTGTCAACTACATATATTGAAATTGCAGAATGAGTAGCTAAACTGAAACTAGAATTCAAATATGATTCTTCAAACTTATGCTCCCACCAAAAGAGCTAGTGAAGAAGAAATTAATAAATTCTATGATGCCTTGAGGATAGCTCATGTGCAAATGTCCCATAATGGCCTATACAACTATATGGATGTCCAGTCAGTTGAGACTGAGCGGGCAACAAGTTAAATGTGGCGAGACCCCTGTAGGCACCAATTTGAACTGCCTGCAACCAGGTATATTGGTCCAATAACTGTTCTACCCGTTCCCTTAACCAAGAGTGAAGTTCGTTGAAGGGTAGTAGCAGCAGTGTAGTTGAATCCGCTCCTACTCCTGACAATTAAAAATACCTATTATTGGTTTAATTGAAATAAATGGTTTTGATTTTGATCCCTTCTTTAGCTCATTGACGGCGTCGTTCCCGTGTGAGTCGCTATGCCCTTTGGTCCATTGGAGTAATTTGACCCCATTTATTGAGCTAAACACTCCAACGTTTGATAACATTCATAAATGAGATTCTTTTAGGATGGCCATGGTATCTGACAGTGGCAGCGTAGGTTGTTGCAACACATTCACATTGAAATATACAACTGTGTTGGCCTAGCGCCAGTGATAGGTTCAGTTTAGGTCTTGTGAAAATACTCTGCCTCTAGTCCCTGATTGCACCTTCGAACCAAATAGATAGGGATTCATATTATCTATCTAGGATATTATCTCCAGGATCTTTTCTTGCTGTAAATGGTCCACATATTCTGGTTATACAGATAGTTTTACTAATACCCTCAGCCTTGTTTGCACTTTTAAAACAAATATGTGACTTTCAGGAGGACATAGCTAAAGTAATAGCTGAGATAGAACGTGAAGAAGCTAAGCGTGCTCAAGCTACTGAAAAGCTCCTTCCTGGTCCACCATCAGCTAGAGCATATGCCTCTCTCACTCCACATCCCTCTAACAATGAACTGATAATGTTTGGTGGAGAGTATCATGATGGACAAAAGGTAAATGTTCAGTTTAGTTTTCTTAGGCGCCCATTATACGGTAGGTTTTGCCATAATCAAAACGGTGATTGACGAAAAACCTATCATTTAATACAGTGATTGATGGTTGCATGATGAGATTTTAATGTCTATATTATTTCATCAATCACTAATGAACATCCGTCAGTCATGACTTTTTGTAATGATTGACATTTGCATGAGCATCTAGTGGACGCCTTATAAGTACAAACTTCACCAGCTACATCTTACTACGTCGCATTATAAGAGTTTTATGTTTGCCATCATATGGATCCTGCACACTTTTATAGGAAGAAGTTTCTATGCTCCTACACATTTAATAATGAAATGTATTCCCCAGACAGAAGTATACAATGAATTATTGTTCTACAACCCTGCCACCAATCAGTGGAAACTAGTGAAGGCACCAGGAGGTCCTCCACCTCGAAGTGCACACCAAGCTGTTGCTACTCCTGCTAACAAGTAAATCTTTAAAATTTTCTATTGTGTAACTTACTAAAACTATAAACATTTTGAGAGAAAATTTACCTGGTTACTAGATGCTTATCAAATATAATATGAGTTGGAAAAGTGATTGGTCCACAGGAACCATGGCAACAAATCTTTTTTCAGGAGGTCATAGGAATTATTAAAGTAGTTTTGAAGAACACTAAATATGTTGCAGGGGTGAGCTGTGGGTGTTTGGTGGAGAGTTCACAAGTCCAACAGAAACCCAATTCCACCATTACAAGGACTTATGGTGTTTCTCACTATCTGAGAAGAAATGGGAAAAAGTAAGTTGTTTGTAGAATACCTTAAAATTCAAGAGGGCCCATGCTCATTCTACCTGGAACGATTTCCAATGATTTCATCATTAGCCATATAAACAGAATTATCCTTAACTCTGCTTTGTTTTTAATATTGATACTACTAGATTGGCTTCATACTGGGCCTGTCATACATTCTAATTTTGCTCTTTGAAGATACGTTTTAAATAAACATTTCAGGGAACATCAACCAGTGCAAATCTATTTCCATGGCACTCCTCCGGAGCTAATTTAGTCTTATCTCAATAAACAGGAAATTTATTTGCCTTTCACGATGACATCAATCGAAGCTGTACTACGCCTGATACGAAGTAGGTCCATCTCGGGAATATCAATTTTCGAAGACTTTTGGCCGTCTTTTTAGAAAGACAAACTTAATTTTGCGGTTGCGATGTACCACAAAGTCAACAATCCAACCGCAAAATATAAGTTTGTAATCCCAAAAATATTTTTTTATGTGATATAACAACAAATTAATGACTTGCGGATTTTTTCCTTTATTTGTGCTGTCAGACCTTGCTTAAATTTCATGATTCTAGGTCAATGGGAAGTACCCTATAGGTTTTGATTTACCTGCGAAATGTTCAAATTTGTTGAAATCTAAGGCTTAATGGCCATAACTTATGACTGCGTTGACTTAGAAGCTTGATTTTGTTACAGCTTAAAGGGACCGCAGACTTATGTATTTGGTATGAATTTCAACTTGATGCGTCCACGGGTTCTTGAGAAAAAAATCTTGACAGACAGACAGACGGACAACAAATCGATCCTATAAGGGTTCCTTTTTCCTTTTGAGGAACTGAGCCCTAAAAATAATATGACCTAAATTATTGTCTACTGCAGGTTGTAGCTCCTAGTGGCCCGTCTTCTCGCTCCGGTCACCGCATGATACTGCTCGGTCGTAATATTGTTGTATTCGGTGGCTACTCAGATGACGGCCGGGAGTGCCGGTACTTCGACGACGTTCACGCTTTCTGCTTAGACAATAGACAGTGGACTAAGTTGACACCAAGTGGCAGGGGACCGAGTGCCAGATCTGCTTGTATTATGCTTCCGGTTGGATCTGATTCAGTAAGTAATTAAAAGTAATTTTGTGTATTCGTGGCGAACTTAAACTTTTAAACGATTGGCGTAAAATATCATTAAATATAAATAAATATGACTTCGAAAGCAACTTGGTCGTAATTAGTACATAATAAATTAATAATATCAACAACACGAACCGGTTACACATTGTCAGTTTTAATCCTTTAAAAAATAAGTAAAATTCCCTATTTTAACTTTTATGAATTACTAGTAGTTCCCGCGCGGCTTCGCTCGCGTGTACATATTTAAATATTTTGCGCGGTACCCTAATTCTTCTAATTTACTCCTTAAAACACCAGCCATCTGCCAGTGAAAGTCCCGTGAAAATTGGTCTACCCGTTCCGGAGATTAGCTGGAACAAACAGACAGACAAAAATTAAAAAAAAAAACTGATTTTTAGGCATATTATTTGCACGATACGCAAATAATTGTATGAGCTTAAAAAAACATTATTTTAACATTACAAACAAGCACTTCAATTTTATTTATTTGTATTGATTAGTTATTACTATTTGATATTATTACTAGTTCATGATGTACTAGCTTTTACCCATTTCATTTTTCATGACGCGTTAATGCGTGTAGGCGTAACAAACAAACTCACATTCACATTTATAATATTAGTTAGGATGTCTATATTGTAGTAATCAGTTGTTTGTTGTAATGCAATTACAGAGTTCCTTCGTTGATTTAAGATTCTAAATAATAATAATATTACATTTTTTTTTTATCAAATGTATTTATCATACTACAAACAAAAAGGACCGAAAATGATGCCTTGCGAAACCCTCATTTCCACACCACCTGGTTGCCATGCATTGAGTCGAAACGTTATATCACGATGAGTAATAAATCTCATTAGAAGATGTCTTTCGTTGTGTGTTTATGGTGTCCTTATGTATATCCAGCTAGTAGTGTACGGCGGATTCTCTCGCGTGCGCGAGGGTCGCACGGAGCGCACGCACACTCACACGGACCTGTTCCGGCTCTCGCACAAGGGCCCCGGCCTCACGTGGCGCGCGCTGACCGGCGGGCCCCTGGCGCCGCCCGCTCGCGCCGGGCAGGCCGCGGCGCTCAACCCGCACAACAACAGGGCCTACGTATTCGGGGGTGTAAGCGTAAGTAACTGATCTAGGTACCCACAACCACTCATTTTCGAGGGTTACTCTTGAGTTCTTGACTAATTCTTTCATATTGAACTCTTCGTCAACGTCGTAGTGTAACTGACTTACTTAACTACTTTTTGAATAATTAAAAAAATTGATGAGCGCAAAAAATGTGGGGTAACCTAACCTCATCCGAATATCGGGGCTTTTAAACACGTTTCAACGCGCTATAACATTTATTTAACATTACAATAATACTTTCAAACTACCACACATTGTACATTGATTAATGAGCTCCTGACAGCTTAGGGAACGTACCCATACTACGTGACCCGTTCTGGGAGGGGAGGGAGGTCTTCAAAACATCACACTTGGTCACAGGGGTGGAGGGGGGCGGCTTAGGTTTTCGTCACGTAGTCAATATCTTCTAGGGAAATGTCGTGCTTTTTCGAGCTATATTCAAATATGGCGCGCAGTGTTTAGCGCTTTGTAAACTCACAGGTGACAACAAGCAAGCGTTTAGCGCTTTTTAACTTTCTGTCGGCAAAAAAAAATATAAAACCATATTTATATATTACTACGTGAAAACTAAAGGGGGGGGGGGGTCTTGGCATATACTACGGGTGGTCACCAAGGGGGAGAGGGGTATAAAATATTGTAAAAATGGGTCACGTAGTATGGGTACGTTCCCTTAGGTACTTACTGATATTTCACGATATCACTCCTCAATTTGAAATGTTCTCACATTTCTTTCACCAGTTTTTCGCTCCACAATTATTATTCTTACTTCCGAGCATAAAGCTAGTTAATTTAATCAGCACCAGTTTTTTCAATTACTTATTTATAACAATGATGATACAAACAACAACAAAAAATAACAATGCCTTCATTTCTTTTACCCAGGATGTAGAAGAAACAGAAGAAGATCTTCGAGGCGAGATGAGCGATGACTTACAAATGTTAGATTTAGAGTCCGGCAAGTGGCACAATGTCACGTTACGATCAGCACAGCAGACCTCATCACAAACTTCGGAACAAAAGACCGAAGTTCCTGAACATGCTAAAGAAACTGTTACAGGTAAAATAGCTTTGGCAATACTCAAACATATACATAAGTTTATCGCATTTCAAACACAAATAGATACAATTTTCATAAATTATTTTTGGTTTTAATTTCAAGGGTTCCGTACCCGAAGGGTAACCAACGGGACCCTATTACTAAGCCACCGCTATCAGCGGGCTGTATCTCATGATCCGAAATAGATAGACAGTTGAAATTTTCACAAAATGTTTGTGAAAACATGTTTTTTTTTTGGCTTTTTTTGCTCGATCTTAACAATGGCAACAAATAGATACATAGTATTTAATCTTGTACGATGGTGCGGAACCCTACATGCGTGAGTCCGACTCGCACTAGGCCATATTTTTTAAATTCACCTCTTGTGCCTCATATCTCGTTTTAGGTTTAATATTTGAACCTTGAGAAAATTATTTTAAAGTATTCGAAACATGCTTTTTAATAGGTGTTATTTGTTTTATTTTCGTAGTAGTGACGGATGAAGTATTCACTATGAAACTCGGTGGGGCCCCTGCTCCGAGCGTCCCTGGCGCGCCGCTGGGCCCTGCCGTGGGCCGCACCGGGCCGAGCGCACGCATGTCCGCAATGATGGCGGTGCAACGATCGACGCTCTACGTATACGGAGGAGTGCTAGAAAAGGACGAAAAACAGTTTTATCTCAGCGATATGTATAGTTTAGGTGGGTGAAATTTTGTATTTACCTACTATGCTAACTATTATTGATGGTTTGGAATGAAGACTAATCAATAAAAAAAAATTGAAGTGAAATTCTTTAGAACCGTTGTCATTTAAAAATTCGATGAAACGAAAAGTCACACTAAAAAGAGACAAACATATTCATTTAGGATTTCGCCTGCGAGAGAATGAGATAGAATACAAGTATACAGTGTTTCCTATAATCTTTGTCTTTGCGTCTGCGTACTACGAAGCCTTCAGAAAATGCGTCATATCCAACCTCGTGTACCATTTTTGTGCATATTAAAATTCGTTGGTTAATTCATTTATGTTAATTATTTAAAACATCTGTGTTCATTTGACCAATAACTTTTATATAAATTATCTAAAATTAAATTTATTAACATTAGTAAATTATTTGTGTTGATTTTTTTTCTCATTCTCTCGAACGCTAATTTTCTGAAGTTTCACTTCTGCCGAGTGTGAATTGACACACACACTTTTTTTTATTACCAAAAAGTGTTTAGTTATAAAATCTGGCCAGGACATGTATAAAACTCTTTACATTACGTTGAAATTAGCCATTTGCTACACCAGGATGGTATCGTATTGCCAATTTTCTTTAAAAAAAAAACTACCGGTTGCAATCAAGCCCCTCATCACAATAAAATTGGAATTCGTATTACTGTTTCAGATCTGCACAAGTTAAATGAATGGAAGACTATCATTGAACAGCCGCCGCTTCCTGACTGGCTCGGCTCAGGCTCGGAAGACGAAGACTCCGAATCCGATAGCGGGAGTGATGGTAGCGAGGATTCCGATGAAGAGTAACATGCGATACTGAACTTTGTGACTACGGTAGTAAGGTTGTTAGTGGATTACTCTGTGATGCGATTTGTTTTTAATTGTTGTAAGATTAAGTGTATAAAATCTATGACTTAAAGAGAAGAAGTTACCATAACGCAGTAGTTGCGTATTGTTTGTAACTTGGATCTAATAACAAGGTGTATGTTATACTATTGTCCAATCATTTGATTTGATGATTAAAAATATATAATTATACATGTATTTTTAATAATAAAATATCTGAAGCTATTTTAGTATTTTTAATTTTTATAGTTAACTAGCTACCCGGCCATGCGTTGCTGTAGATAGGTAAACAGCAATAAAAAAGAAAAAAACTCCTATCTCTCAAGTTGGACCAAATTGTACTCATATTGTGCAAAATTTCATTAAAATCGGTTTATTAGTTTAGAAGTTCATCGCGAACAAACAACGTGACACGAAATTTTTATATACCTATAGGTACATATAGATAAATCTTGGTTAATCTGCATCGTATTTGTGAAATAAATACAATTTTTTGGCAAACCTTTAAACCCTAAAGCATTACATTTACGACGCTAGAAAGTTACCTACGTAATGTAACTGGATCTTTGCATTTTGCCTAACAGACATAGACACGCCCAACGTGTAAGCAATAACATGTAACAACTAATTTAAATTTATACAAAAAAATAATAGTTAAAAAAACACGCTTTTATAGAAAATCCAACTAAAAAATAGAAAATAAATTTTAATAAATTTGGATTAAGAATAGTGTAAATAAGAAATAAATGTATATTATTGGAAAAAGCGTGGGGTGCATATAGTGTCAATAAACTTATTAAAATTTATTTTCCATTTTTTAGTTGGATTTTCTATAAAAGCGTGTTTTTTTAGTTTTTTTAAACTGTTTTTTTTTTTATTTTTCTTTTTATTCGAATGTTGCATTGTCATCGATATTTGACAGGTGTGCAAAATTTGAATGAATTCTGGCCGTTTAAAGTGGGTCAAAATCGCGCTCTAAGGAGTCGGTTATAAACAAACATACAAGTGAAGCTAATATAAAGCGTGTAAAAAAAGGAATTAAAGAATAAATACAAAATTGAATACCTGCAACATTTTGTCAGGGTAGGTACCTAAGTTTAACCAGCCTATGCAAAAACGTCTCCGTGTCCTCACTTTTGCCTAAGTGTAACATACCGAACGTCGTTGTGGCGATCTTTAGGGGAGGCTGAAATGATAATGATATCTAACTTTCTTTAATATCTATCTACCAGGCAGGCACAGATACTAAAGGTAAGATCTTAACGAGAGTGTATGTGTTCTGTGATCTTAACTATTAGTTTGTGGACAATCAAAATTGGCCTAAAAATTTAAAAAAAGGACGAAAAAGTTCGTAAGATAACTAAGACAGTTCTTTTATCGCGAAAAGTGGAGAATAATATTAGAACAATAAAACTGGCAACGAAAAATATTTGTATTTCGAATGTTATAAATTAAAAAAAAATTGTTTCGTGGAAAATTGCGTTTGGCAATTGTTTATTACACAAATAAAATCAAAATCCTCTCCCAGACCAAAATAATATTTAAATGAAAAGATAGTAATAGTAACTATATAAATACGTGGTTAGTTAGAATTCGCCAGTAACTAACTTAAGAACAAATCGGCATCATGTTAATTTGTGTCAAAAAATGTTATAAAAGTGGCGCTAAAATGGAGTTTGAAGATAAAGTGTTTTTGTTATTTATTACCTAGTGACTGCAGAAGAATGCAGCAGAAAGCAATAGCAAGATAACAACAATAATAATAAAGGTGAGTTCCGTAGGTAAAGAAATAATTGCATTCTATTCGAAGAATTGAACGCGATTATTTCTCTTTAACGGGACAATTATTGTCCCATTTGTTTATCCAGTGTTCTTGTAAAGTTAGACCTATTAAATAAAGTAGACCATAGCTAATTTATTTTAGCTCGAATTGCATCCGACCAATTGAGGTACTTACCTTAAACCTTCAGAAAACTACGGTTATTCGCCATTAGGTATTGTTACGAGCTGAGGTTCGGGATTAGAGAATTATACCAGATTGTTACCGAAATAGACACACTTTATTTTAATAGATCACAAAATACACAGGGAAACTAGCAAAAACACAATTACAATAATTTATTATCACTAACTTCTTAATTCACTTACACTTAAGTCGCTGTTAATTCACTTGACACTCACTTGAAACTAAACTCACTTGAAAACTAACTTGAAAACTAACTAACTACTCCGCAATGCCACGCTTTATATAGCAAAATGGTATTTCTAGAAACATCGCGACACCTCTTGTAAATTCTACACAACAAATAGAAGCCTCTAAAACAAACTAGTATTTTCTATTAATGGGTTACTAACTATTTAGTTCCGTGTTGCCTCAACAGATGGCGTGTATCTTTATTTTGTAGCTCTATACGACTTCCCCAGTCGCCAATAGATGGCGGGTTATTCGTAACAGTATGTAGGTACTATTATTGTGTATTTCTACTAATAATTAGGGTCGGAAAAGCGTTATGACTTAAAATGTGCAGGTGACACCATAGGTAAATATTTGTTTGAACATGAACTAAAAAATATTTTTTTTAAACTAACGTGTATAGTATAGCTTGGTTCAACTCTCACACAAGCACTTCATCAGCCCTCGATGGGGTACCTGGGAGTTTCCGTAGAAAAGAATATTGTTACGAGCTGAGGTTCGGGATTAGAGAATTATACCAGATTGTTACCGAAATAGACACAATTTATTTTAATAGATCACAAAATACACAGGGAAACTAGCAACAACACAATTACAATAATTTTGTATCACTATTACACTAAACTTCTTAATTCACTTATACTTTAGTCGCTGTTAATTCACTTGACACTCACTTGAAACTAAACTAACTTGACACTCACTCGAAAACTAACTAACTACTCCGCAATGCCACGCTTTATATAGCGAAACGGTACTACCAGAAAAATCGCGACACCTCTGGTAAATTCTACACAACAATAGAATCCGCTAATACATCGTAGAATATTCCATTAACGGGCTACTAACTACTTAGTTCCGTGTTGTCTCAACAGATGGCGTGTATCTTTATTTGGTAGCTCTATACGACTTCCCACAGTCGCCAATAGATGGCGGGATATTCGTAACAATATCATCAAAACCTCAGGTGTGTTATGTAAAAATCATATTAATGCGCATGTATTGCATTGCAATGTCTACTAGATAACTGGCTTTCTTGGTCCGGATTCGTATTTTTGTGACCAGGATTTATTGTTCTCAGTATATTTATTTACGTCAAGTTAACTTTATTCATAAGGAAAAAAAAGGATTGTAGTAAAAGATTTTCCGTGTTATTAATGAACGGAAATCATTAGGTATTATAGCGCCGCATGATAATGTACACAGACATGCACTGTTTTTTGTATACGTATGAAGTTTTTATAAAGATAGCGTGGTGAAAGACAAGTGATGGATTTATTGAAAGAGTTATTGATGTAGTTTTTAGCATAAAAACATTTGTGAGTGTTATTCATATATTTATAAAGGATATCGGTTTTACTTACGTGTATATTTATGGGATGTCCGACTAGTTTCGGACCCGACCGACGGTTTTCAAGGTGTGTAGCGTCCTGTTTCGACGGAGTCAGGCAAGTGTGAAACTAGTCAGGCATCCCGAAATACACATGTCAATAAAACCGTTTATCTATATACAGAGTGTATTTGAAAAAGGAACACTTAAATCACTGAAAGGTCATGATTCTAGCATGCGCAGTTACAATAATAATTTATAAATTCTTTGCCTTGTCAATCCCATACATTTACTTTTCTATTCTACTGACGTTATAGAAAATTAAGTGCCACTTGTCTAGGCTTGCAGGGTTGTCTCTTACCCGATGCCAACTCTAGTATATTGTTTGCATTTTGTTCTATGAAAATAAATTTATTACGGTCTGCGCACATTTATGATACCTACAGATATTACGTATCCGGAATACGTCTAAAGGGGCTCTAAAAAGATTTTGTCACGATACGATTACGTTAGAGAAGTATGTGAGCGTGAGACGCTCTGCAATTGATTTGGATTGATACAATATTATTCGTATATACTTATTAGAAAATATTTAGTGTACTTACCAGAGATATGTTACCCAAAATAACAGAACATTTTACCAAGATTTTTTGAAGTAAGAACTTCTTTAGGCACGCTTGTGCACTTTTGCTATAGGTAAAAAGCACTGAACTTTATACGTGGGAGAGCCACGCTTCGGCACGTATGGGCCGGCTCGACTCCGCTCGATACCACGGCCTCACAGAAAACCGGCAGTGAAATAATGCTTTCATTGCTTTTCGTGAGTGAGGTTACCGGAGACTCTAACCTTCCGTCCTTCCCCTCTCCCCCTCTAATCCCTTTCTCCGGTCTTCCCGATCTTCCCCTACTCCCACCTTAAAGGGCGGCAACGCACTTGTGACCCTTGAGTTGCCCATGGGCGGCGGTAGTCATTTACCATCAGGTGACCGTTTGCCCCCTATACCATAAAAAAAAACTCGTGACCGTCACGCTAATAGTACACATATAGATCCATTAGAGGGCGCTAATCTAAACATTGAGTTCTATCAGCTCCTTATTAATTAATGTCACCAACCTGCTAATGTGACGTTTTAAGTTCGTCGTTTCGTTTAAGTTTTCACTACTGTCGGCAGTCCCATGACTGCCTTTTTTTTTGAAGATAAGGTTTTTATTAGTACTTGTCAAGACGTGTGTTCAGATCCCGTGATTATAATATTATAATACAATGGGATAAAAAAATTATACATATACTTATTATATATGAATCAATAGGAACCGGTATCAGTGGACTGGATAATAAAGGGTGTCTCAATAAGAGTGCACGATTTAAATTTCACGCCATTTTTTCTTTGGAGGTTGCAGCTCTGATATTCGACAGCTGGCATCAACGATTGTTCCGATTATTAAAAAATGAGCGCTACACAACTGAACACCGCGTTATCATTGTGAAAACCCATTTCAAAAATGCAGTGACTGTGAATGGCATTCGATACAGGAACATGCTAACGGAGTTCTTGTGGCCTCAACTGGTTGGTATGGATCTGAACGACATGTGGTTTCAGCAGGATGGCGCCACCTGCCACACCACGCACGGAACAATCGATTTATCGAAGCAACGATTTCCAGACCGAATCATCTCACGAAATTCCGATGCCAATTTGCCGCCAAAATCGTGCGATTTAAAACCGTGCGATTTTTTCTTTGGATTTTTGAAATCTCTGGTCTATGTGAAAAAATCACAAACAATTCCTGAGCTCAAAGCAGAGATCCAACGCGTCATCGGTGAGATAGAGCCACATCTTTGTCAAAATCTCATCTTAATTTTCATGAAAAGAGCAAGAGCCTGTGTTCAGAGCCGAGGGGGCCATAAGCCGGATATTTCATTCCATACATAATCGAAACATGTCTACTTTACAATGCAATAAAAATATCATCACTCGCTTTAAAAAACATGCGTTTTATTTTAAATTAAATCGTGCACTCTTATTGGGTCAGCCTTTAGAATTAACAAAAATATACTTAACAGAAAGGACAAATTAAACTGCTTTTCATTTATTTATTTTTTAATATTCTTCCATTTCGTTTTTACACACGAGTGGCCACATTTGCGGAAATCAACATTCTCGCTGCGATTAATAAACATTACTCTACAATTTGCTCATTATACTTACACAATAGACACGCATCACACCAGTAGTACCCTGTTACACAATAATTAATATACGTGTATCAAAAAATCCTACACAACTTTCTAACTAAACAGTTCTGTTACGGGTGATACACGATGAAAATGTACCTTAATACAATCGCATTTTATTTTTTTTAACTACTACTTTACTAGAGAACATATAACCCCTCCAACTTACCTATTTCTCATGGAAAATAATCTTAAATATTTAATAAATACATTGGTATATAAAATTTTATAATGATTACAATAATTCCACAGTTGATATTTCATTATATCAATTAATTTTTCCGTTGTTGAGTAAGATGTCAATAAGCATCTGTCATGTATTATAGATATACGATACGATATGCCGAGTCGATGTGAGGCGCCACATTCACTTGACCCTTTAATAAAGCGCCCTTGACAGACCCGAAACTAGTCGAACATCTTCGAATTACACAGTACAACAAGTACAACCATATATGCTTAATATTTACCAACTACATTTACGCAGCGATGGCTTAGTTTTCAAACTTCGTACCGATGAAAAACGATTTTATTAAATAACTTACTATAAAACATAGACAAACAGCTTTATTTACATTTAAATATTAATTGTGCTTATGTTTGTTATATTTATGATTTATATCTGATAACATGATTGAATAAATGGATTTACGTGGGTACACTTCTTAAACATGTGTAGGTAAACAATGAATTTACGAAGTGGGTAGTTTTGTTTTTTGTAAATAGAAAAAAAAACTAAAAATAATTAGAAAATACTAGTGATTGCATCGTGTTCGTTATCTCATTTTACACTAGATGACATCAAAATCGAAAATTTTGGAGTTACGATGTTTGAAAATTAAGCCATCGATTGTCTTTTCAGCCAACTGATACACAACCTAACAATTTACTTTAAGTATATAACAGTAGACTGCCTGGCTGCTATAATTAGACTACGGACTACGTTGAATAGACTACGATTTTGAAAATAAACAAGGGCCATTAGTTTTAGATTTGGTACATAATTGTGCAATAAATGTTAAGTAGATGGCACATAATAATTATACTTCAGGTTGGTCCCCATATTTTACTTGTTAAACGTTAAACTTTTTTGGAAGTCAGTGAATTTTCGTCACTGAATCAAGATGATGGTTCGCGTCACGACTAAACATAGTATCCATAAGACATGTTTTTTGCTTAACAACACTAACATATTACAGAAAGCTGTAGTCATATTTTACGATACATAAAATATATTATATTATGTAGCCGATAAATAGTTTACTAAGCCTGGATTTATTTGAAATGATATTTTTCAAAATTTGCATTTCTAAACATTTCCCCCTGCGCAAAAAAAAGGCTGTTATTAATTTGACGTGTCTGTGTGTCTGTGACATCGTAGGTCCCGAACGAATAGACCGATTTAAGTGCGTTTTTTTTAGTCTGAAAGGTGACTTGATCGAGTGTTCTCAGACATAATTTTATTCAAGAAAATCTGTTCAGCCGTTCGAAGATCATCAGCTCTTTTCTAAGCGTTGAAGGGATCTTCGAGTCGGGGGTATTTTATAAATTTATGATTATAATAACTTTGGTTACCTGTATTTTAACACATGCTTTTATATTTGTTCATTATCTTTAGTTTTATTAATTTTCCCCTCGCTAAAAATATTGGTTTTTTTTTAAATTCGATAAGTTTATATTTTTCCAGTTTCAAAGTTTCTATATTAAAAATGAAAACTTTAGGAGTAGGTTATTCACAGCTGTCTGCTCAAATAGGACAAATGGGGAAAATGATGGCAATGAGTTACACAACAGCTATAACAAGAAGTATAGGGTCCGGTAACCGGTAAGCATCAAGCGGGCCACAGATGCAAATTCGGTAAAAAAATCTTTAAACTCGTGTTATTCGTTGTCTACTATCTATGCGACAATAAAATGTGATTATAACCTTTCTGTAACACTCGGTTGAAATAAATGACGTAACACTCCTCAGGAAATTAATTATTATTTATGGCTTCGAAAGATTAGATTCGTCACTGTTATCAAATTTGTTGATATATTTAATTAACCTTAAAAGGAAATGCCATAAATTTGCCAATAGCGGGGTATGGCCTTTCATACATGTTTTTACAGAACGTATTTGTATACTTGACAGTCTATTACAGTATTCGCAACACGTACTCATCAACCTGTATATTTTAGTTAGTTGAGAGCATAAGTCAATCCGTAGCGGCAATATAGGGCACAGCGCAAACTAACACAGACAATTGTTCGGACAACATCTAACACATTATTTTGCAAATATTAAAATACATAATATTTCCAATTTTGATAAATATTTGCAATCTCGATTAAACGTTTAGCTTGACGCGAACAGTTGCAATATTCATAAATATACCCCAAATTTAGGGAAAATACTTTGTTTTGCCGTAGTTTTTCTCTAATACAAGCTAGGGAATAGTTGATAATTAGAGAACAAAGGAAGGTAATAATTATGTACAAGAAAATCAAATTAAAAGCGGAACTAATTTTTCAAAATATTTTATTATTTGAAATTAGTTAAAATGTGTAAAATTGTACACTTTATTTATTACATAAGACCTTCCTCTGTTTGTTCTAGTCGTGAAATAATTGTGCGTATAAAGTCGCAGCTTTATGTAATGCACCTAAGTTTCTTCTTGTAAAAACTACTTACATTTTAAATACAATTTTATTGTTTGGAATACAAATGGCTATGAGCACTAGAAATGTTCAATAAGTAAGTACTAGTCGTTTACAAACTGCGACTTGCTATTCTACACGTTACGTATAAAATGAAATAACACTTATAATATTATACATATACACTGGTGTAATCTTAGCTATCGTAAAAATCATTCAGTTTGCAATATACAAGTCAATTAACAAATTGCCTTATTTATAACTTCGCTTGATAATACATTGCAAATTAAACTCTATACTTAGCAAAATAAAGCTGAAGCCAAAATGGAAGGTAAACATTTAAAAATAAACATTATAAAAAAGTAAAAAAAAGTAATTATCTTTACATCAGTCGGTTAAATGATGAGTGTTATCTTAGTCCGAATGAAATAATAAGTAATATATCTTTATGTAAAAATATTAATAGAAAGCAAATCAGTCTATAAACTTACTTTTAGAAATTATGACTAAATTTTATGTACATTTTTAGATATTTATTTTGATCATTTGTGGTTTAACGCCCAAAATTATGAAATAATTATTTAATAGTCATGCTTTTGAAAGTATCAAACTAATGTATGTTTTGTTTTGTATTTACATTGTAGTATTCTGTGTTACATACATTCAAAAGAATGTGTAAGAGCTCCTCAGTGGACACTTTCTATAAATGAAATAAAAAATCCATCAAAAGTTTGGTTTACATCATATACCTATGTATTTATATTCAAGGCGCAAATCCACAGCATACAACATTATACAAACGTAGCTATAAAATCAAACGTACATTCACTATCTAATCCATTAAAATTTACACTTTATTTACAAGAAAAAGATCATTTTAATAAATACATAATTTGGCTGAATTTTATATTTTTGATTTTGCTAAATATTTTTTTTTTGTATTGTATTTAATTACCAGAATAAAAAAATACTCCCCATTTATTGTCGTTCACTTCCAAAGGGTGTAATCGATTTTATTATGTAAGATAATAAATTAATTAACTACACAATGCACTGTGTATAATTTGTTAGAGTCCATCTCACGTCCACACGACCCGAGTAAAACCAGTCAACACGGTCTATATCACAGTAGCGGCTAGCGCTGTCCCCCGCCCCTCGGCGTCGCTCCCTGACTAGGCTATAAACAAACCAAACGATTCACCAACGTCCGCGCACAATGTTAACAGTTCACTTAGAAGAGGTCGGTGACGATAGAACCGAACCACGCGCACACGACTGGAAGGGCGTAAGTGAACAGAGCGCTGTGCAGGTCGGGTCTCGTGGCCGAGCCGCCGACGGGCTGCACTTCTTGCGGTGTCTCTTTAGGAATGCCGCCTCCTCTCTCGGCCCCTCCGGCTCCCTCGGCCCCTCCAGCCCCTCCGGCCCCGCTGCTAAAATCGTCGGGGATTTCTTTTGGCTCTGGCTGATCGATGTTGCGGCTGCCGATGTTGAGATTGGGAATATCGATGTTGATCGGTGTCTCTGTCTCTGTGTTTACTGCTTGTGTGGTGTATGAGGGCACTTCAGGTGGCTGATGTTCTGTTGGCATATCATCTTCAAGCTCCGAGCTGTCGCCAGACCCTGAAACAACAATTTATGAATTCAATACTTATATTTATATTAAAACTATTCACATAGGGAGAGACAATTTCTGCGCGTTAGGTGAGACTTGTGTACGGCGGATTATTTAAGGCTTATTTAAAAAAAAAAAAATTAACAAATGTATACAACTGACTAAAATTAAAACTAAATTTTTTTGGCTAAAATAATTTCAGGATAGTAGGTACGCATGTAGTATTTAGATATTAACAGGCTATAAGAGACGGTGAACCGCAAAACCAAAATGTTTTTTTTTACATTTTCTTTTAATAATCTTACATTTTTTGGGTTAAAAATAATAATATAATGAGTAAACTGACCATTTCACTTGAAAAAATCCTTAATCTTGCAATGTTATGATGAACTTTTGCCTCGTGATTAGTATACACAGAAAGGCGTTTGCATAAGATTTTTGTTATGCCTTTCATTACACCCTGTATAATAGTATACCTATTTGGATTCATAGCGGCTTACCTGTATCGTAACCCTTAACTTTGTCTTCATCGTCATACGGCAAACCATCGCCGTTGCTGTAATCACCAGATCCTGAACCAGATTCCACCTCGTCAATAACGTCACTAGAAAATGAGTTGGCCACTTGTAAGTCTGAAAGAATATAAAAGAAAATAAATATAAGGTTACGCAAGGTAATTGAATAGTAATAGTTGTAAAAATGTTCGGAATTGTTTTATTCTTGGACATTTATTTGGTACAATCTTGATGACTAAGATGACGCGTGGTTTCGCTCGTTTTAGTAAACAAGTTGGAACAACACTGTTTGAAGTTCAATGTCAAGAAGTGTTCTTCACGAACATTCTGGTGGTCAGCTTTATGCAAATAGCGGTCAGTAATCTAGAAGTCCAATATAATAATACGTATATTCTTGATATATCCACCTAGTTTGAATATATCTGTTTCGTAGTAGAGTAAATTACTATCATTACAAATAGTACGTAAAAAATATTACAATGCGATTCAAATGAGAGTAGGAACGTCAATGACCTTAATCTGTCAACTGCCACTTAGAAAGTACGATTTGCACAGAAAATTAATTAGCAGAACATAAAAAAAAAATACTTTTTATTAATAGTATTATCGAATCTACTGATTTGACAGTTTAAAATAACTAGAGATCACCTGTTGATCGATATTCGACCATAATTTATTTGCTTTGAATGTTTTGGTTTATTTTATTGACAAGTATAACTTGAACAGTTGTTGTATAGACTTTCCGAGCATGACAAGTCAACATAAATACTAGACGCATTTACGTTTTTCTAGTCATTTTCACATAATTTAAATAGAAAAACAATATCTGTTTTGCTCATCCTACCTAGTTGGCTCGAATTGACAACTATGACATCACAATATGGCGCAAAGTCATTCCTAGTCATTCTTCACATACCTAGTATGTAACATGTTTAGGGATGTTACAAGTAATAAGTTTTGTCAATGTCAACCACGTGTGTTGACTTCATTGTTTATATTTATTAACTAGTAGTTCCCGCGCGGCTTCGCTCGCGTGTACATATTTATATATTTTGCGCGGAACCCTAATTCTTTTTCCAAAATCAAAGTAGCCTAAGTTACTCCTTATAACACCAGCCATCTGCCAGTGAAAGTCCCTTGGAAATCGGTCCACCCGTTCCGGAGATTAGCCGAAACAAACAGACAGACAGACAAAAATTGTAAAAAATGTTGTTTTGGTATATGTACCGTGTATACATCCAAATGCACTTGGTAAAAAAGCGGTTATTTTAATATTACAAACAGACACTCCAATTTTATTTATTTGTATAGATTTGTATAGAAGACATACGACTTTACTCACGCGTAAATTTCGAGGATGCATTGTACATGTGTTTGTTAGAAAAGATAATAATATTATTCTGGGACATTACTATATTTTACATAGCGCTCGTTTGCGACAACAGCGATATAACTAAAAATTATTGAGTATAGAGAATGGCAATGTTTTGTGAGTTCCGCTAGAGTATTTTGTTTTAAATATATAATGAACTTGTCGCTTTCTAACGAACGTTAGCACGAAATCGGCGGTGCATCTTTGTTCACCATAAAATATCAAAGATTTATGATCGTTTGGCATACTTAGTTCAATTCGACTGAATTTTGTGTTATGTCGATACTCTTGCAAACAAGCATAGCTCATACTATGGGGTTGCATATTTTTTAGATACGAGCACATAATATACATTGTAGGGATACATAGAATACGTGTAGGTATGTATTTGTAATGAATAATAATATTGTTTTCTATGTGGTATAAGACGTTGTATTTGTGTAGAATATTATAAGGAAGATGTTAGTTAAGTAAGTTAGTCGCTAATTTATACCAGTATGTTGTAATAAACGCAGTGAGTTTATCGTATATTTTATTTGCATAGGTATTCATAGCTACTCTTCGCTACTATAATTAGAAACTAGATCAATGCAAATAGACATATTTATGCATATAAATATTTGCTCGGAGCAGGCATTGAACCCGCGACTCCTGACGAGACAGTCGAATGCTCTACTATGTGTGGGAATGCTTGGCAATTTAAGTTGAGTAATAAGAAGAGGGTAGAACGTTTTAGGGTTATACTTTTGATTATGCTGAAGTTGTAAGATATGACAGTAACTACATAGTACATTATGAAAAAAAGTATCTATCCCTATGTGACCGATTCGGTTACAAAACATTAGCCGCTCATAGAAAGTACACACTAGTAACCCTAGTTTTTGTTAGATTACGCTGTAAGTCTCGTCTTGCGGAGGTAAAGTGTAGATTGTACCTCTAGTGTCGGTGTCGAGCCACTGCACCTCGACCCCGTTGTAGGCGTCCTTGAGCCGTGCGGTGAGCGTGCGCAGCGCCTCGGCCTGGGCGCCGGCGGCCGCCACGGCGCTGGCGCTGGCCGCGCCTCGCACCTCCGGGTTGGAGGCCAGACCCGCCGTGCCCTCGCTCGCCGCGGTTAGTAGGTAACTGCCGGGGATACAACATACATTTTTATAAGCTAATCGCACTAATAAAGGGCGTCCATGATTTACGTGAGCTTTTAAATTAAACCCCGCATCGAGATTTGACCCTCGCTCTCCCTTTCACTTTAAGAATTAAATTTATTTCCATTTAGCTAAAAAATTATACGCCGTTAAGTCAAATCAAATCAAAATTATTTTGATTTGATTATTAAACTTTTATATTCCACGATATAATTATGTGTATATATACTGCAATTAACGCGATCACGAAATAGGTATTACATACCTCTGAATTGCCTGACGTTTGGACCAGGTTGCACTGGCCGTGATCATAATCAATACATAAAAAATAAGGTTTATTTTTGTTCAAAGTTGACATTTTCAATTGCCTGACAGTTAATTTGACCCCGGCTTCTCTCTCCCCATTTTGAGTTCACATAATTAATAGAAGCTCACTAACGCAACTACGCGCCTTACATAGATTTTGTTTACTCGTTTTTATTGGTCATCTTCTTAATAATAAGGAACTAAAATATTGTAGCTAATGAATAAAAGTAGTTTGCATTCTACCTACGTCATCCGATCCATCAGATCCTGACCAAAGTAAAGTAACTATTAAACTGATGTCAATTTGATATTGTAATCGTCGACATCTATCTGCACTAAAGTTGGTAACTCTATATTAAAAACGAACCTAACAATTATAGTGACAACAAAATAAAAAAACTATCCTAAAAAATGTTTTAAATACTTTCAAAACTATAGTCAACTCATACATAAAAACCTAATACAAATAATTTACCTTGCAATTGCGGTCCCGTTAAAACATGGTGAGCTGGTAACACTGGTGGTAGTGCACAACAAAGCCGGCAGATGGTTCCAGTAACGACGTGTGTTACGCATACGTGTACGAGTCTCGCGAACCAATTTCTCTAGCGCTGGACCGCCCCATTCTGAACCTAAAAACACATTACATGTAAGTTGATAGTTTATTATATCTTAAGTGATGTTATTTCGTTACCTTTGAGCTAAGCATAAAGCACTCATTAAATTTGATAGAATTTGCAGCTCTCATTAAATAACATTGGTAATCTGTAGTACCTATCTAAATATTGAACACATACCTAACACACACACTTATGAAAATACTAACTCTGGGATATGGCAGCGAGAGTTGGTTATAGTAGAAGAAACACGAAAGTACAATAATTAATGCCGTGGCAACGCGTTCACTGAGTGTGTAAGTTGACTTGATAGAGTGAGAGGAATGATGAGGTGAGAAAACTGTGTGGGTTGAAAGAAGATGTTTGGGCATATCGAAAGAATAAGTGAAGAGTGAATGGCTAAAGGAAGGCTCTTGTGAGTGAGGGAGTCGATGAGGAGTGCGGATAGACCCCGAAAGACGTATACTGACCAAATCGGCAGTATACTGAAGAAGGGCCAAGTTAAATGCACCTGTAAACGAGAAACGTGTATGAGCTGTATGTCAGGATCGTGGCAAATGGCGTTCTGTATGTATTAAAATAAATAATTAAATATTGGTTTCCTATACCGTTAAGTTAAACTGTGACTATGTTAGTATTCTCAATATCTAATTTTGTGAGTAAAAAAATGTTATTTACCCCGTGTCTCCTCGCTCTTGAGAGAAGGCTTCTTCTTCTTGGGTCCTTTCTTCTCATCGAATTCGAAAGACTTGAAGTCTATGTCCATAGAGCTAGCCGCTGCAGGGGCAGGATCTGCGTCACGTCTCCGTCTCTCGTGCTCCTCGTATTCATCCAAATTTATATTGCCCCTCATGTACTGCAAAAATCTTTCTCTGAGCTTAGCTTGCTGCGCCATGTCTTCGGTAGCCTTTCTAAAGTCTTCAGGAGACTTTAGACTGGATAGTGAGGAATCGCCATGCACAATGCTTTCGAACGATCCTTCGATCTCGAAGTCGTCGACGTCATCGACCTTTTGTGGCCAGTCGAAGTCTGGTATAGAGCGCACGGATCTACGCTGTTTCCCTGGTGCAAAGAATGGACCTGCTCCGCCGCCCGCTCCCAGTACAGGCTTACCGCAGACAGTGTATATCTTTTGTGATATTTCCCTGTTATGCTCTTGGAAGCTCATGATCGCTTCTGAGATTTTGATGTCAATTGGTTCCACCACCATCGCTATATTGAACGAACCGAGAAGACGGTCGGCAACGTTGTCTATAGCAACTGTAACAATACAAATGTTAAGCGTATTAGTAATTTATACATAATAAAACAGTAGTTAATTAAAATAATTCTAGTCCGAAAATATTAAAATTATAAACCTCGTTCGCGAGCTGGTCCCTGTCATCAGGGATTTTTTTATTTTATAAGGCTAATTTTTTATAACTTCTAAGGTTTTTCTTTACGTTTCTTTTTTAAAGTAACGCTTTCTCTAAAAGTCGCTGAACATTTGTTGTTACTTACGCAAAATCCTATCGATTTGTTATAAAAATTTACAAATGACAAAAATGTAAGATGATGAAGTTATGATAAAAATTTGAAAAAGAAATTACGTCTTCACCCAATTTAATATTATTATTAAGTCTCTGAGTCCTAATGGAACATATTTTAGTACCAAACGTAAAATGATTATCAGTCCTAAATCGCTACTGACTCACCGACATAAGCATCCCAGTGATCGCCGAGATCTGCATGTGCGGGCAGACAACCTCGGATGACATTATGACAATATCGACTGCAGGCCGGCGGCTGATATCCTGCGCAGCTGCCACAGTACCGCAAGCGTGTCCACGCGGTTACGCATTCAGTTGTCACTTGTACCTGATCATAAAAAAAATGTTAAAGCCTTCGTCTCGGCTTCGATCACAACCAGAGTGCTACAGATGTAAACCCACTCCTTTTTTTGTATCGTGTGAAGACCCCTATAGAGATACTTATAGAAAAACCACACGGAGTGTCATACAGCGCTTAAAATGGGTGGAACGTCGATGTTGCGAGGAACGTAAAACCACTCCTAACACAGCTAATTTACTTTAGTCGTAATAGGCCCACGTTGTAGTTATCTCTAGGTATATATGTATAATGACCGGAGTATATCACATTAAAAATATGTATTATAATATACAATTACATATCTTACAAGCGTGACAAACAAAGTTAATTGATAAAACAATTCCGACAATCGTACAGTAATAATTGCTAAAGAAGTGCATACAAAAATAAATCGATTCTAAAATAACATCATTAATAAAACCAAGGTTTTGTGTGTCACTAACTGGCGCCAAGATCAACGAACGACAAATGATTCGCGGCGAGGCAAGCTAATGACTCACTTTCCTCCGACTGTATTTGAAGGTTAACGCCGAACGGAATATACATATATACGGTTTGATTAAACTAAATTATAATGCGAGGTACACAAGTGCCATTGAGTAAATTAAAACATTGATACGTTTTGGTAACGTCTGGGTGCTAAAACCGAAAAGGTCGCGGTTATTAATCATCGATGATATAATAGGACAGGAAGATTATGAGACCACAATGGTGCAGACGGTTTTGAAGATGTATTGTATGAATAAAATCTGCCACTTATTAAGCGCTCGTTATTAGATGAGTTCAAACAATCAATTGATTGTTATATGAATTCATTTGATAGTGCTATGTTTGCACGAAGTTCTCTCTTGCGGATCATGACCAGAATACTTATCAACAATAAAGCAGATACAAACGTTTCTTTAAATGCATGACTTCATCAATCTTTGTGTGGTTTCTTACGATAAAAGGATAAATTCCTTAAACAAAGTAACAAGAACAAATTAGTTACACTGTCTGGCAACAAGCATCATACAGATTTTGACAATCAATTCAATTGATTGTCTGGAAACATTGCTTTTTTTCCCCTGATGAAAAGTACCTTTTACCCTATTCTGCATTCAAAATTTCATGATCATCGGTGACATAGTTAAGGCATGAAAGCATAACAAACAAAGTCACATACTTATAATATCAGTTGCGATTGCCTAGACAAGAGAACCAGGTTCGTCATTGTTGGTAGACATTTACCTGCATCATACTCCGAACGACATCGGCTCCCGCTCTGAGTGCCTTGTGAAAGGTTCGCGTAGCGACCACCGCACGACGTAACTGTACTGAGAACTTGTTCGGCACATCCTCAAATGGCTGGATGTCCCGCATGTGCTCGTTCACGCATTTTAAATATCTGGAAATGAAAATACTGTGTAAAACATTTAATACTCGGGGCGTGTTCAATGACGTGATTTCGGACCGCGCCGCGACCGAGGCGAAACCGTATGGTGCGAGCGCGGTTTTACGCGGTCCACAAAAGTTTGGGTAGTTTAAACCTAGATAGATAGAAGAAGAGAAAACACTTATAGTGCAAGTTTTCAAGTTCATCGATCTCATATAATATATGGCCATCTAAGGCCATCATATAATATATATGCATGGCATATTATTGTCTAAGTTGCAACACTGTAGATTATGGAAGTTTACATGGTGTTGGAGTCGGAGATCGAGTTTATTGATCTCATATTCATATATGTACGCACATCCATTGTATAGAAAAGATTACATATACATGGACATATCTGCATAGAGCTGCTGATGTTGCGAAATACCTATAGGTGTAAATTATCTATAATATGTACGTATTTAGAAATATATAAGTATGTTTATCAGCAGTCTGGTTAACATAGTACAGGCTCTGCCTAATTTGGAATCAGACGGCCGTGAGTGAGATGTGTCAAGTTATTATAATTATACCTTTACCATACCAAAATAAATTTAGCAGAAACCTTATATTAATACAATGGCAATAGAGAGAGCAGTATTAAAAGACATTTTATATACATCTTAGGCAGTATGGTACCCTTTTTGTCGACCAATGTTGTGATACCATCTGAAAATGTCTGTCGTACTAACACACTCTAACGTAGCTACTGCAGACGAGGGTGACATTCATAAGCATAACGTATTACAATAATTCAAGTGTTCGACAACATTAAAGCAAGAGTTCTCAATACCTCGAGCTTACTCAGACGCCCTACATCCACTTGACTCGACCACTCTTATAACGCAATAACGCTTATTAATAACTGCATTTTATAGCATACAAGTCGTAAAGCTCGTTACTCCTTAGGTAGTCACCTCACCCGTTATCGCGATACGTTCGTCCACTGTATACTCTATTGCCGACCATATTATCG
The DNA here is from genome assembly GCA_949752705.1 of Callimorpha dominula. Taxonomy (NCBI): domain Eukaryota; kingdom Metazoa; phylum Arthropoda; class Insecta; order Lepidoptera; family Erebidae; genus Callimorpha; species Callimorpha dominula. The sequence goes on from OX456991.1 coordinate 4,432,478, forward strand.
GCTCTAATCGCATGTTTACGCGACCATAACACTAAAGATGTCCGTTATAAGTGTTTTATTGACGCATCTTTGTAAACAAAAGGACTGTTTTCCAGTTAGCGACACTATGTTTCATACGTGCTTTTATTGGCGTGTTGTGTAAACACATTGTGTTTGTATTTTATACTTCTGTTAGGGGGCGTTTAATGTGTCTAGTTTTTTTTATACAGCAAGTAATTCAGTTGAACGACAGGTAATTTTTAATGTTAACTTAAGCACAATTTTGTAAGGATTTAAAGGAGTTAAGCTTTTTTTAAGGGTAAGGGTAATTGTTCCTGTCAAGCTTTATAATTGAAAACTGGACAAAGCTGGCGTTCGAGCGATTATATTTTTAAATATGTACCTCCCTAAGGCGTTATAGCTACAGGCCGCTCAATACATTAGCGGGAGGACGCGTGGGCAGGTCAAAAATATGCGTGTAACATACTTTTATCTAACCTACTCATTTATTCTACAAAATTCTCGAAGCCTGGAGACATTGCAGAGCGCGCACCCAAACTAATCATAATTTGTAATTTGGGTTCAAGAACACGAACAACATAGGTACTCAAGTACATTTTGCAAATTCATATTATACATAGGAACACCAAGAACTCTACTAATCTAATTACCACCCTACTGGTACAGTACTTCCCACCTATAGAAGACTGCTGTCAGAGAGCAAATTAGGCAGTATGGTATACCATACTGCCTAAGATGTATATACAATCTCTTTGGGTACTGCTCTCTCTCTATTGCCATTGTATTAATATAGGGTTTCCGTTGGACTAATTCTGGTATGGTAAGTCATATCTCACACACGGCCGTCTGATTCCAAATTAGGCAGAGCCTGTACTATGTTAACCATACTGCTGATAAACATACTTATATATTTCTAAATGCATACATATTATAGATAATTTACACCTATAGGTATTTCACTACAGCAGTAGCTCTATGTAGATATGTCCATGTATATGTAATCTTTTCTATAAAATGGGCGTCCGTTACTACATAATATACGAGATCAGTAAACTCGACCTCCAACCACCTTTAGGAGACTGCTGTCAGATAGCAGTATCAGTGGTGTATTTTTGTTTTCGCTGGTGAATAGAGCTAGAGGCAAGGGCTCTATGAAATGGGGAATTGGATTGGCAAAGCACAAGTGATACTATAATGTTTGAGTGTTTGTAGGCACTAGTAACTTCTGCAATTATGTTTGCACTGAGGAATCAATACAGTTTAGTAAAATGAAGAAAAACACGCTTTAATAGTGAATTTAATTAAAATGCACCTACTGACTTAATCATCAGACCATCGTCATCAAGTTCAATCTGTTGGACTCGTCAAAATGAATCATATGACCCCAAACTCGAAGGGTTTACTAGTAGTCACTGAAGAGTACCACTAACCACCTCCTGGACCCATGATCAGATCAGCTCCAAAATGCTAAATTATAGTATTGTCATCCGAACTCCATATACATTTTGAATTGACTTTAAGATTTATTTACATTGCTAGTTAGTTACAAGTGAAATTATAAAAGTGTGCTAAAATCCGCGAGAAATTTAAACACACTGCATCTAAAAAGGTACATTATAAAGGCTAGCTGTAAACTAACCTCATGGAAAACATACTCGTATGTAGGTAGATCCGCTGATATAATTATTACAAAGCATATCTAAAATGGATACACGGTCAGACTTTGAAGTCACTCTTAAAGTTTATATGCGTATTGGTACTATCTATTGTAGACTAAACAATACAATAAACGGTTTCGATATAAACGTGAAATAAAACATTATTACTTATATAAAGTGTTACTTACAGTGAAAGCGTGATAAGCTAACCGTTGGCCTTAAACAATATCTGACTCATTATTCACTTATTTAAGATAATTGATAACTTGTTTCTTGACATTTTACCGTCAGTGTAACTAAATTGTATATGGAGCTAACGAGGTTAAGAAACCTTACTCACTCTTTTTAAAGAAGATCAGTACATGTATGGTTAGTTAGATTAAAAATACTTACTTCTCATCAAATTCGTACTGTGAGTTTAGTACTGTAAACATTTTGTTGTACAATATGCTGAAGAACCCGTCTATCATGAGGTCGAAGTTCGTGTCTCCTCGTGTGTAATACCTAGAACAATAATTTTGTTATTTATGAGTTTTTTTTTTTTATAAAAGACAACTCCCGCATTAGGAATTACTCATGTGTCGCGGGGGACTTTACAAACATACAAACAACGGACACAGAACACCCAGACTCGAGTGGGAATCGAACCCACGACCTGTAGCATAGCAGTCAGGGTCACTAACCACTAGGCCAACTAGCCAGTCGAGTCAGTTTATGAAGGACAAGCGTACTAGGCATATACAAATCATTTGTATAATAAAAACCAATTGCTTAATAATGAAGCGGAATAGCTATAGTCATTTATAGTAGTTCTTAAATGCCAAAAGAGTCGTTGGCCGTTGCTCATAGCGAATTGAGCATTTGTACAGACAGACAGAATCAAAGTAACCTTGACGAAATATATTTTTCTGCATAAAAAAATGATGAAAATAAAGATCACGTCCTGTTACACCAGTCATTCAAAAAAGATTTGCATAAATATCTTTGGATTTTAAAAGCCAAATCCGTAGTCGTGGACTTAGAATAGATGTGTACTTTTCATTTATATTTTATAAGTAAACGGTTTTGTTAGACTAACGAAATGAAATTTACTTAGGATTACGTAAACAACATCATTCATAGCATATTTGACTATGTGTAACGGCGGATTGGCATGCTTTCTCGAAACATATTTATAGATTGGAGAATGTACCAGTACATGTATAAAGCCCCATTTGCATTGGCTGCATTGTGTGAGATAGCCGAAATTTAGGAAGGATACCGAGAGAAATCCCGTACACGTGCACATAAATAAAATATTACAATTTAACAAATTACAGAATAGAGCTTTTGGTCTTAAAGCGTGCAAGGATATGTTTGATATGAGCTCTAGAACTATGTATGTCGTATATGGTCGGTCCACGGTGTTTTTTCACAGATTTATTAGGTTTGACGTCATGTTGTACAACTCTCACCTCTCAAGCTGTTCGAATAGCTGTTCAAAGACATAGGAGTGCTGTTCGTAGATCATTCCGTAGGTTCGTTTGAACATCGTATGGAACTCCTCGCGCGACTGCTTCAGCAACCGCCTGAAGAATTCTGCAAAACAAAACATTTTGTTTTCATCTTCCATTTAGGTATAAAAAAAGTTATGGTAAAGCGCAAAATTTATTTCTATTCTACCAAATACCTATTGTTTCTGATCGAACAACTTGCAATTTCTGTTTTTTTAAATTAAGCCTGTGATTCAATTTTTACTCTTACCGGGCACGGCACGACATCATAATGTAAATCGTAGGTATTAACAAACTAAACATTTCAAACTGGTATTTGAAATGCATTACTTTGTATAGTTGTCAAATAAAATGCTGAAAATCCAAACATGACCATACATATTTGCTACTAAGTACATATTTGATTTCTAATTTTGTTTATCATTATCACTATATTTTTCATTGCTGAAGCTTCTTGAATAGCAAAAAGGTATTCGCGAGGGTGACCTCTGATATTCCAATTGTTGTGACTTTGTGAGTGTTTACAGGCACCGGACCGCTTAGGATGAATCAGTTAGACCGAGTTCTTTTTGCCCACGGAGCTGTGCATAAAATGTTATAATGTTATAATATGTCGCTTGATATTATAAAACCTTTTATAGACGAACTTTACAGCTCACGGCATGTTAAAAATGGAAACCTATAATCAGAAAGGGATAAAGCAGCAAAAGGTCATTCGCACGTCTGGACGGAATTCTCTCTTGGGTGAATGACATTCTGGCAAAAATACTTTTATGGGTAATCAATTAATCATAGACGCTATTTAAATAAGCTAATAAAACTGTGGCTAAACTACAATACGAATACGAGTATATAAAATATTAATAGCAGGTGTTCAGATATCTGTGGTAACAGTCCTGCTGCTTACTGCTACGTTTTATTGTAAGACTATTTTAATCGTCGTTTATGGGTGTGAAAACATCCAATAAGTAAAAAGTACAACAATTCCACATAAAGGTGGCAACTTTTTAACAAATCTGCCATCTACAGACTAAAAGTCTAACCCTCTTTTTAGTTAGCGCACAACATGAGGTATTATTACCTACCTTATAACAAATATTAGTTTTAACCCCTTTTCGAGTAGAACAAGGTGAAAACCAAGTAGTGGCAATGAGAAGCGAAAATTGTAGAATAATTTTCTAGACAAGTATTGATGCTTGATAACTGGTAACCGTGTCCATCACCATTTGGCAAGAGATGCGATCAGAATACGTCACACGGTGCGCACGCACGTACAATATTCCATGAAGGCGAACACAGATGCATCAAATAAGCAAAAAATTTTGTAAAACAACAGACTTCAATCAGGATCTAAATCATGCCTAACTAGTCTTTCTAATCATGCATTCATGCGTAACTTTGATTAAATTTTTTTTTTTTGCCTATAGGATGGAATTCCTGTTGTTGTTTTCTTTGTTTGTTTTTTTTTGGGCTTTCTCATTATTATGCTTCGTAATCCAGCATGGCAAAAATATAAAAAGAATCATTATAAGCATCGAAATCTGTTGACGTGATAGAGAATTACGAGAACGTGTGTCGTGCGGGTCGCATTTCTATTTTAAGATTTTAATAATTATCTTATGATATCATTATTAAATCCTTAGGGTATCCTTCTATCAAAAAAAAATACTGAAGTGACTTGAAATTAGAGAACATGGAAGAATTACCGCTAAACATACATAATATAATTCTTCAGCAGTCACAGTTGACAAAAAGAAAATAATCAGTCGTAATCAACTAAATTAGTCTTGACCCACAATCGTTCCGACTATTTAGTGTACAGTATTATTACAACTATTTAATTGTCAATTGTAAACTAATTTATTTTGGTCGGTGACACGGGCGGGCACCGTTGTTTACAGACGCGGTTCCAGGAAAGCAATGCATTCATACTGACTTCAGAGAACTTCTTAACATTTTCCAAATTTCTTAAAGTGCACTGAATTTAAGGGCTACAAACTGTAGACTGACTTCGCCTGTTGGGCTAGTGGTTAGCGATCCTGACTGCTGAGCCAGAGGTCGTGGGTTAGTTTTCTAACCAAGGACAAATAATTGTGTGATGAGCATGATCATTTATACCGTGTCTGGGTGTAATTTATCTATAACTAGCAATCCACTCCGGCTTCGCACGGGTACAATTATACACCTAAACCTTTCTCATGAATCACTCTGTATATTAGTAAAAACTGCATGAAAGTCCGTTCAGTAATTTTTCAGTTTATCACGAACAAACAGACAGACAGACGCGGTGGGAGACTTTGTTCTGTAAAATGTACTGATATGTATGTATTTAGAAATATATAAGTATGTTTATCAGCAGTCTGATTACCATAGTACAGGCTCTGCCTAGTTTGGGGTCAGACGGCCCTATGTGAAATTTGTCAAGTTAACACACAGGGCCGCCGTAATAATACTGTTATTAGTAGTATTATTATAACTGAAGTAAGCTGAGGTGACAAAACACTATCGCTGATAGTGGAGTAAAATAGGGAGGCGGTTTGTAAGCTTCTTTTTAAAGTATATATCGGTTTTGATCGCAACACAACTTGAAAGGGAATTTCGGCCCTCACATGTACTCGTATAATCCCAGAGGTGGGAAGCAATTTGTATTTGTTGAGGCTCTGTGGAAATTTTCGTCACGATTCTTTCGCAATGTAATACAAAATGTAAAACCTGGCTACATAATAGCGACGTCTTCATAGGCGGGATAGGATATGCATCATAGTAACATATCATGCGAAGAAGTGCGACCGTGCACTTGCAAAACTTACTACTCGTTACGTTTCGTGTGAGCTGAACACTTGTTTACTTTATTTTTGTATAAAATCAAGATACATAGTAGTATTTCTTCTGAATTCACTAGGCCTCGCGTTTTAACACCTCCGTAGTTGATGTTGCTTCACAATAAAATTTAAAAGTTCGCACTTAGAAGTTTTCGTTTAAAATCAATATGCGCACAGTAGATAGTGTCACTGCATTCTTTACAAAGGCGTGGGAATGCAATCTGTGCGTAGTGTAGGCCGTAAGGCCGTAATTCAATAGATTTTTTTCCTTTTTAAACAATGGACTCTAGCAACACCAGGAGGTGCTTGTGGGTTGACAAACCAATACCTCCCCCACTCCCTTTCTTGACCCTCCCTTTGGAGACCTGGCGATACTACTCAACAACGGAAAGACTAAAAGACAGATAAGCCATCTCGTTTTGGGTTTCGAGACCCATATTGGTTTTAGTTAGTTCGAACTAACTCATACGCACTTTGGTTTGCATTCAAAACAAATTATAATAAATCAGAATACGAGATATAACGGATAGCGGATATCCGACCAACTTTGAGGCCAGCTACGTGGCCAAATATTGTTAATTGGTCATCGGTATATTGGATGTCGAAAGGATTGTGAAGTTGCTTCCTTAAAAAGTAGAAAAAGATGAAACTGAGTAAAGAATTTCTGATTTTATAACGCGTGATATCGTTGAAGGCTGAAATAGAAAATATTTTCAACTCAACAACAAGTCAATATTACTAATCGACGCAACATTATTGAAACAAACTAAGGGTTGTTGAAGCTGTAAGAGCTCGCGAGAGCTATAAGACGATTCTGTTGGAATTTATAAAAATATATTGCGACAAGAGTTAATCTTTAACACCTGCTAAAAAGTTGAGATGAGGAGACAGAGTTGGATGTATTTCGCGAAGCTCACGACACGTTCTGCAATTAATTGCTTTAACGAGGTAGCAAATAAAAACAATAAGTAATTGGTCACACGATCAAGATAATAACGTAATTTTATGTTAGATTGATTTTTACTTGGAGTCGTGAAGTGTGTGGTCAGCTAATGATAACTCAATTTATTTTGCAAATAAATCTTTTTAGACACCTTTACACGTCGATTACTTCTGTGAAGTTAGGTGGAGCCGCCATTTCCTATTACTAGCCTTAAGAAGAAACGCCGAGGTCAATTCAAAGAATCAATTCAGTTTTAGTCTGACCAGTCACGGCACCTAATAGACTATATAAGTCAGTAATCATGGAACTGAACCACATCTTCAGGGGCTCCACAACTCTAACTGGTCCGTAACCGTAGTCAAACATTTGGGTAGGCTAATTAATTATAATGCACGGATAATAACACAATAAGTATTTCACGCAGTTTGTCAGAGTTTATATGAAAAATGCACCATGCAGTAGTGTATACAGCTGAAATCTTTTTATTTTAGCTGGCTTTGTCTATGAAGACAACCGAAACCGTTTATTTCCTCTTAGTGCAGATAAGTTTACACTAGCTTTTGGCTGTGGCTTCGCTCGCGTTACTTTTACTGGATGATCTACCTGTTCTTCTTTTCTGTATGCCTAACAACGTGTAAGCAACATTTCATGAGGATCGGTAGATTATTTAAGGGTGAAAGCATTACACACAAACAAACATTCGCATTTATAACACACCCCTAGTGTCTTTATAATTTTACCTATGATATAAAAACTGTCAGCCTTTTCAAATAAGTTTGCTGTCAATTATTGTTCACTTTTCAGTTTGAAGTCGGTTTAACTTTTTTTAAGTATTTATTTAAAATAGGAGACGGAAACGATATTCGTTATGACAGCCATTCCTTTTATATATACTATATTAAAATCTAAAGACCGTATTTGAAGTTCATCTGCATAAAGGTAAGGTGGTGAGAGACATGTTGTAAAATTATTAATAATAATTATGATCTGTTAGTAATAATAAACTTATATAACGTATATATATATATATATATATATATATATATATATATATATATATATATATATATATATATATATATATATATATATATATAATATATATATATATTTATATATGTGTTATTAAATTTATAAACGATTACGTATTTTTAAAATTAAAAGAACTCATCGCAAAAACTTAACGACATAATATTTATGTTGACACAGGTTGCTATTAGTGGCATCTGGTCAACCGACAAATAGCGATTTACTGGATTGTTTTGCTGATTACACACATGACAACGAAGTTCATTGACATTCCGCTTTTTTTGTATGATTGCGGTATTTATGTCGCGTGCAAAACCTATGCGAGACAAAAAAAATATATATGCTTCGCAAATACCGATTAGTAAATAAATCGCAGAATTGAATTTCAATAATGCAAACATGTAGGCATACATACGTATATGAAATGTTATTTCTTGTTTTGTATTCGTTTTTTATGTGACTTGCGTGATCATTTCAGTGTTTCTTGGGTCATAATTAGAGATCGGATAATCAGATGCATTTTTACCAAAAGTTATTTTTTGGATAACAAATTATGGAAGCGGTTTCTAAGTATATTTTTATTCACGAATGCAGTTGTATTGTCGCGTCGCTACTTGCGCACAAGCAAGTATAATTTGCCGTCTCACTCGCACTCTTACAAAATGCTTACATTTCCTGGGGTTTAATAGGCCCGATTTGACACTTGTTACAACGTAATAAGGTTGTTTTTGCTTCGTCAAAAATCACTGACAATAAAAGTAGGGAAAAGCAACCATTATACGTTGTAACAGAGCAAGTGTCATTTGTGTCAAACTGGGGTTTATTACATTTCACGGAGTATAGGTACACTTAAATTTGAATTTCCTGGAATCGCGGGATTCTTTCGATAAAAAAGTGCTTTCCATAATAGCCAACATCTCAACTTTAGGTAAATATGCATCCGAATATCCGATCTCTAGTCATAATTCATTACTACTAAAACGTTTAAAGACAAAATGTCATAAGGTCCTGTATGGCCAATTTAGCAAAAATAAAACCCGTAAGAAAATTACAACCCGTACAATTTTCATTTTCGAATACACGAAAAATAATAATACATTTTACACATATTTCAAATAACTACATATCTTGCTTTATTCTATGAACTTTAGCGACACTAAGAGTATCCCTAATTGTCGATCCTGTGAACATTCCTGAAATTTAAAAAGTGCTGAATTAAGTCCTGTCGCTGTTCATAGTGTCATGTACAGTGTAGCCTTAGGAATTTTATTTCATTCTCGCGCCTTTTCCCAACTAAGCTGGGCTCGGCTTTCAGTCTAACTACGATACGCCCGAATTTCATATTTTACGTGAAGCGACTGCCATCAGACTATACTAGTATAGTCACAACCCAAGTACTAGACGATATCGAAGTTCTGTAGTTAGACCAGGTTGTCGGACTTTTTAGGGCTCCAACTACCCGTAACGAATGCTACAGATGTTTGTATGGCACTCGGGACCGACATGCTCTCCGGGGCACAGAGGGGTCTCAATGTGTTAAGAATGGTCACCCATCCTAGACTGACCTGGCTAGTATTACTTAACTTTGTAATGTGCTAACCTACTCGATTATAACTTAGCCACGAGCCCCTCAGGAATTTTATTTTATTTATTGAATTGTGGAGACCGTATTCATATTAAAAACCTATAAGTTAAAATAAACTTGTATCTAAATGAATAAAAATATTTTACAAATATTTTAAGTCACTTAGAAAATATCGTTTAACTCAAAGCCCGCCCTAAACTGATTACTTGGTCAGCATAAAAACGTTTACCACTCATTTATCAAACCGCTAACAGAAAGCTTAGAAAAAGTGCAGCTACATTTCTAGGAAATAGGAAACGCTGCGTCCACGCATTTATCAGCGAATATTTCTCATACTCTATGCTGGATTACAGTAACAAATATGTCAACGATGGCAATGTTCCACACGACAGGTAACTCCGCGTTGGTTTTTACACAGATTTTCCCCGCCTTTTTAATAAATAATAACAAATAATCGCGTTTCTTTTACTTTGCGTTGTTGAAGTTAATTAAGATATAAATTGATATTATGTCGCCCCTTATAAAAAGGGGCGACCTAAAATCAAACTCACAAGGTAATAAATTGCCGTCCGTAACAAATTTCTTTGTGTCGATGTGTTAAATTATGAATTGGAATTTCAAATTCGAATTATAAAACTTAGTTCTATATACATAAACACAAATTTCTTTGTTATCGCTGTTTCTGTGACCATGGAAAAATCAAAAGTGGGGTTATAATCGAAAACTAGTTCCGTCGTGGCACTGATGCAGCAAAGACTTTTCACGTAATGTCAACCACGTGTATGAATTAGTTCCGTTAATTTTGAACCTTACTTTAACTGATTCAGATAGAGACATCAATAAACTTCGAAGGTCAATAGTGCATCGACAATAATGCCAATACTTTGATTAATTGCTGTTCAATAAAATCTTTGAATTTTCCGTCGACAAGTATAAAATCCCGACTCAAAAACGTATCCTAGGAAAGTAAAAAATAAAATCCATTATCTATTAATTACCTAATCATTGAGATATTCCAATGACCTCAAACACGATAAGTACCTTTGATAAAGTTGGTGAGGAGTTGTTAAATGCAGACGATGTTTTACATCAGGTCAAGGTTAGCATGTTTTTGTAATACTTATCAATAATGAGAACAAATGAATAAAGTCACAGGATACTAAGAGAAAAAGCTGATAATTTTCAAACGGCGAAAGTTTTCTTTTTTCAATTATAAGTAAGAATACTCAAGTCACCTTTCAAGCAAAATAAACTAAATCCATCCGGTCAGGATTTATGATACCACAGACAGACACACAGATACACTGTTAAACTTGTAACACCCCTTTCTGCGTCGCGGGTTAATAACGGCAATTACACTAAGTTAAAACTATTAGGTTAAGAAACCAAAACGACAAGTGGAACTCGCGTGGAGAGGGTTCCATTTTTTCACAAAAACAAATTTAACATTATAGTTGAAGACCATGTTCTCCCATACATATCAACTGCTAATATAAGTTTGTCCGCAAATTATTGAGATTTGCGATTTTATTTTACGAGATTTTTCCTCGGAATTGGAGCAGCCCGACTGATTCATTACCACCTGACTGACTGATTCTACAGAAAACAGTTCTTTTTTGTGAGTGATGCGACTCTACAAAATGGTGACAGTCGTAGGGTTGTTGGAGAACGTTGTAAAATAAGCAAGAGCTTTTTCATCTTATTTATTATACTTATTAGAACTCATTACCATAGATGCCAATCGTAATGCAGCTACTTGTTTTTTAAAAACTTGTTTGAAAAGTGGTAAAAAATTCAACATTTTGTTTAATTATTATTTTTTATTTATTATCATATTATATCCTATTGATTTTTCAAAAACAGCTTTACAACACATCATGTGCCTATTATTTTTGTACACCTGTTTTTTACAGACAGGCGTTGACAGTCCCGTAGAAAACCATTAATTATGTGGCTTAAGTGAAGCTTAAAATGGCAGTTTTCGTAAATCAATACCGAGACGACGGACAGAGGAATCTGTTGAGTGCTTGTCGAACAAGTCAGGTACACTAAGTGCTTACATAGATCGTGAACGCAAGGAAGGTATAGCCAGGGCTCCACATTTTATAATAATCATCAATTTATAATAACAATTATTAAGAATTTTAGTTAAATTGTAATGGATGATTTATTTCTCCCGACAAAGAAATTAGTTTACCGAGCTCAAATACAATTTTGAAATCGAAAGCTACTCGCTAGGTGAAAATATATGTTTTCCAAACATAAAACAAACTGTCGACAGCATCCGTGTGTCGGCATCGACATCTGCGTGCACAGTTAAATCTGTACGCGGCGAAGTTTCCGCGCACGTGCTTACGTGCAGCTGGTAAGTGTGACGTACCTACTGCAGACGTTTGGTGAAGTACGGGAAATTTGATACGAAATTTCGTTCGACTCTTTAACCTCTATAAATATACATAACTGTTAACTGTGTTAACCCTCGTTCGGTGACATAACGTGACAGACTATCGTTTTGTCATAGTTGGATGTGACATTTTGAACTACCAAATTGAAGTTTAAAGGGTCATGACCAAAAGTGGTCTAGCATTATTGTTTCACGTTTCAAAATCAAAATAATAGAGAATTTTTTTTTTTTTATAACCTTTTCAAGGTCAGGAATTTTATTTTCGTAACCTTAATTATGATTTAAATAAGAACAGTAAGTTAACAATTGCTACGCATTATTTCCGAATAAAGTCATGATATTGACGTTTCGTTTTCTTCATTTATACAAGTTAAGTGAGTATGAGCCTTTAAACAAAAGCATCACAAAAATTATATCAAATTCATAATATCATAAAATAGCTTAATAATTAGTAATATCATTACGTTTTACAATGTATTTAATTAATAATTTATGTTTCTGTTATAATAATTATTATTTTTGTGTTCCGTCTCACGTAGATGCAACTGTCAAGTTAGATGACAGATGAGCCGGCCATTGCCATTACTGTTAAAGTGACACTTACATAATAATACTTACGGAACTCCGTTTGATTGTTTGTTTTCGTTTAAAACAAAGAAATTAGCGTGTTTTGTGAAACTTACGACAGGACGTTTTTATATATAGTGGTTTTATTACGTTTTATTTGTTGTGTTTATGAACTCTTTTGAGTCTACTTCACTGTAATCAAAATAATAAGATAATTATAGAGAATAAGATAATAAGTGAATAACGAGGTTGAGGATGATATACCTCTGATTTTGGGATACAGTAACTACCTTTTGAGAGGAAGAATTAAATCGGGACATGTTAGTAGTCGCACCTATTTTACGTGTTCATTAATTAGCAAAGACGATGCTGTGTCTAATACGTTAGATGCAATAGTTGGCTACGCTTGGTTGGAAAAGAAATGTGCTGTTGCGTTCATGTAATGACAATAGTTAGGTTCTTGAGCTGGGGGCTCTATAATGATATAACTGCTCCAGCTTCGTATTTAGATAATTATTTTATTGAGTATGAAAAATAATAAAGGTAATTGGTACCTGACACATATACTTGTTCTAACATTAAATAATGACTACATGAAAAGATTGTCTGTTCATACCTATGTGGTCGTTATCTATAGATACATTAGGTACCTTAATTATCTATGTATAGACCTGGGATAAGTTAATGATAATAAATAATCTCCATCTGACTGAAGTAGTTGGTGTATTACGATGTCATCACATCAACGCCATGAAAAGGTTAATAGGTATGAATATTATGTTTTGTTTTTCAAATAGCAGCTAGTGACTTGTTTTTACATTAATGATCTATGGTTATTTTATAAGTTGCGAGTAGGTTAAACATAATTTGTAGGTTATCTCCGTTTTGTCTAATTACATAGAAACTTGGTTATTTGTGGGAAAATGCACACTTTTATTTGAAAAAGCCTATAATAAATAAAGATTTTTTGTGCAACAACTTTAGATGGTCATTGTCCTTTATAACCTTGCAAATTTTGATTTATAAATCATTGATATTCTCCATGTGAGTGTAAATAATTATTTCAAGATAAAATGGGGTCAGTGATCAGCGATGAGTCTCACTTCCAGTAATAAAAATAAAGAATATCTATATAATTTATATTTTACCTCTTCTATTTTAACCCCCGAACACCGTAGGTATTTTTTCAGTTTGGTTGTCTGCTCGTTTTGTATTTTGTACCGATTGATTAACTATAAATGGTGAATAACTGACACAGTACTGTAGTAGTAGTAATACTTGTCACCTTCGCTTAATAAAGTGTGAGCGGGCCTTTAGTAATAAGAGGTAGTGACTGTGAATCGGTAAACATTCGTTTCGTTTAATTTAATACTTTGAAAAGATACTGAGGCATCTTAGATATACAAACAAAGAATCCGTTAGTCAACTTTTGATATCCGACACACAAGCATATAAACAAATCATATTGCCGCTTGTTGTAGTTTGTGGCACTTACTTATTACAAAGTACAACACTAACGTTATCTAAGATACATGTACAAAAATAATGGCTGTACTATCGGTAACATCATCTACAAAGGTATTGTTTCACATCTAAATCGGTCGATCCGTTTAGGACGGTCTACGATGTCACACATAGACACACAGGCGAACTTAGACGTCAACCGCATACCATCGCGCGACGGTGATTAAAAAATGAGATTATCTACTTTTTCACTATTATAATTACGTTTTTTTTTAATTGTTTTTTATTAATTTTATTATAAACATTATTTACTATAAAGGAGCCTTAAAGCTAATCACTGACCCTATTTGACTGGAAATGCTTTTGAATAAATTATTTTAAATTTATCATTATCGTAATAAATCTAAACTTAAATCTGTAAGTGCAAAATGTCAACAGTCTTGTGTTCAATTCTGTTCCACAACTATCGTGTACTGCAATTATGTATGGGCTTAGTAGTTATGGTCGAACCTATAACAGTTATATCAACCAAATCTATAATTGCAATTAAAAATATTGAAGAATATTGTATCCCAAAAAATTAAACTATCATTTTCTAACGACGAAATTGGCCTCTTTAAACATTATAAGGTTTTGCCTGTTCATACTAAATTTAAATTTACCATTTTAAAAGAAAACTTTTTTAAAAGCAACGGTGGTACGGTGCGCGCAAACAACACGTACGGCGAAAGAACGACTACCTACATAATTATAAATAAAATTACAGAGAACAACCTAAAATTCAAACTAAAAGACTATTTCTTAAACAACTGCAGTAATCACCTCCAAGTATAATTGAAGGACATTTAGGAGATTATTTCTAGTTCTCATAGTGTTATAATAAGCTAACACCTTGCCTACATAGACGTATAATTATGTAAAAAATATTGTAACTGTGCGATACTGGCTGTCTGTGTAACACTCCACAAACCTTAGTGGTTTAGTGTTATGTTTGTTAGAAACAGTCTCAAAACCACTGATATAAACTGAAAATCACTAACAGCAACTGCCAAGTTGTTCGTACCTCTGTTTGCACTCAAGTCAATCGTTCTAAACATATTCGTACCCTTTTATAATCCCACAATTTGTTAATATTTATCCATCGACCATACATATATGTATTGCGTTACCGGTATAACCAGTCAAAATAATATCTATTAACTTATTTTTATTAAATAGTGAACTGTGTTATCATCTATTATAGTTTGTCCCTATTTCTAATAAAATAAATAAGAGTTTTTAATGTGGCGACAACATGTTTATATAATTCTTGTATTTTTCTTCTTTTATTGATAAATAAATTAAAAGAAAAAAAATAATATATATATATATATATATATATTATATATAAAAAAGGTATATATATATATATCTTCAAATATCATTGGTGTACTGTGAATCTGAGATGTATGGTGGGCTGTATGCTTCTTGCTTGCCACCCTATCTGGCAGATAGGACAAGGCAAGGCAATCGATCGAGCTCTTCGATAAATATTGTTGCAACGACTACTTTCTCCTTGTTTGCCAGTTTCTCTCATATGGTCATCCAAATTTGTATATTGAGGTTGGACAATCACTTTGGGTGTTCAAGGCGTCCAAGCCGACGAAATACGTAAATTATATCCATCCACATAATTGGGAATACTGGTAAATTACATAATAAAGAGACATATATGGGAGAGCCATGCTTCGGCATGTAAGGGCCGGCTCGATCGCAATGATACCACGGCCTCACAGAAAACCGGCAGTGAAGCAATGCTTCGTTGTATTTCGCCGAGCGAGTGAGGTTACCGGAGGCCCTTACCCTTCCTCCCTTCCATCTTTCCCCTCCTCTGCTCTCCCCTCTTCCCTCTTTTCTCCTACTCCCAATTTAAAGGCACGCACTTGTGACGCTCGAGTTGCAGGTGCCCATGGGCAGCGGTAGTCACTTACTATCAGGTGACCCGTCTGCTCGTTTGCCGAAAGTAAATTGATTGTAATTGCCTGTAAAGTAAATTGAAATTTAAAAAAGATAAGCGTGATATCATATAGCCAAAGCACTTCAATAACAGATCTACATAAAGCAAGTTTTTTTCACATCGGCAGCTCCTGAGATTAGTTAGCCCCCTTCAAGCAAATTACGAGTAGGTAACTCTTCAGCTGTATAATAAAATAGTACAGACTAATCACTGTAATGTAAGTAATCAAAACGTTTTTTAAGAAGCTTACAACTTTATTTCATTTGTCTGGAACTATAGAACTATTATATGTAGCAGTGCAATGAGACTCTTGGAATGCGTAAGATCAAAGGTGAATCCCGCAGACCGCACATTGTCTGGCTCAAATACGTGCGTTTGCATAAAAATACATGAAACAATGTACCATGCGCGGTTTACTGAGAAGCTGTAGGCTTAAGTGTACTCAGAGAGAATATGAAAAGTCGCATGCTATGTGCATATAGGCTTTAGCAGCTTGTGAAAAGGCAGACACGTATGTACATAGACAACGATATTAAATTTGCAATGTATAAAATCTCGTTCTCATAAATGAATTATTTAGTTAGTCATTTGATATGCCGAGGCCTCATTAACTAAGTTTCGTAATTCTTGTCGGTTAGGGACAGAGGTAGGCTGCCACTTCAGAGTCAAGACACCGAGTTGATGTAGGTAGCTATTGCAATACGTGGTTTCTCACGAATGAAACTAATGGAAACACAATGAGTTTTGAATTTGTTCATTAAGGATTGAGTAGGAAATTTTACTAGGTATAAGAATAAGAATAATAATTTTTTTTCAAGGTAGCAATAGTATACATTTTGACCAAAACAAAATATGGAAAGTGATTACATAATACACATCAAAACGAATTTTAAGTCTGAGTTCTGTGATATTTTTTTTTGAATACTAATGAAAATCATTTTCATCTAATAAACTTTGTTTTTGTACTTTTTAAACAATTTTGATGAAAGTTAGAATTTTTCACAAGAATTTCCTTAAAAAACTAATTTACGATTTATTTACACTGTTTTTTCTAAAATAGAATCTGAAAAGGTTTTAGTACGATACGATAACTATAAGTACATAAATAATAAAAGAGCTACAAACTGTCTTTGGAGTGTCTACAACAAATTGCAGGCAGCGACGAAACATTCGTACTTTTAACCAAACTACGTTTAATTATTAGTCATTTTATGGCTTGGGAACAAAAGATATAATTTACCAAATACATACATTAGGTGGTAATCAAACTATCCTGAATACTAAATACGTATGACAAAACCAATGACTCACATACCAGATGTAACAGCTGTACGACACCGATCTAGTTCCACGAAGATTACATGGAGACGTCTTTAGGATACATGATGATAATATCAGTGACTTAATGCCAAGATACATTGACCCCACATATATCTTACTGGCTTAAATATGAATTATATATAATATATATGTATGAAAAAAGTTGCTGCACTAACAGGTCAAGGGACAACTGTTACTCTAACTCTATTCACGGCAGCAACATGATATGACATAGCCTCCATGTGTTCACCAGATCCTTTCTTACAGCAGGTGTGGAATTTACGACACCTACCAGCAATAATTTAAAGTAAATCATTGAACCAAAGCAAAGTATCACGTCCCGAGTTGTTATTTTGAACAAGTTTTTACAGAACGTAGATCGTCCTAATTTGGGAGATAGAGTCCGATCATAGTGAACACCTTTATGCTAAATGTATAAATGTTATTGTATCAATGCAAATCTAACAAGGCTTTCTATAATACAAGATTATTACTATTATTAACGTACCGTTTCGAAGTTTACTAATGCAGAAACAGATTTGACTTGACCGTCCGTCCACAAGGGTATTATCGTTGGTTGAAATGGCGGTTTTATCGCTCTGTGAGGTTTTGAGGACAACATTTGTATTGATAGATCACAGAGAAAAGCAAAGCAATGTAGGGTTATCTGTAATGAGACTAATAAACTATAGATATAAATCTGGTATTCCTGTCCCAGTGGCCTCTCCAGTCACGTGAAATACAGGACATTTGGGTACGCGACCCCGGCCTCTGCGAGCTACTGTAGTCTCAGTTCCGTTCCCATCCGAGACTTGCGGTATCCCTTACCGCAGGTTCCTCTTCCTATTCATTTTTCCTTAGAGAAATTTACTTTCTTCCTTCTTTCTTGTTCTAAAACGACTTCATTCCCAAGGAGGGTTGGTGTCAGGCAGGCGGCCGGCCATAAAAGTCAAAACCCTTTGCAATGTTACACATTGCGCCGACCCTAATGCAAATTGGGAAAAGCGCAGGAAGATATTGATATTAAGTATATAAAGATACTATAAATGTATAATGTAGCTGAATATTCTTTAGTACACAAAGTAAATTTTATAAAGCAATTTTATAATTTGTGTGTCACTGAATGCATTGTTGTTTTACTGTAAAAACCCTCTCTTCAACTGGTAAATAAATTTCTTAATTCTAGTTTTTGTGACGACCTATCACGAACGATGATTGTACTAACAATGCTAACGTAAATGCAACAATTAAACGATACCGTTCACTTATCCATAGCTCTGTATTAAGGTTAGCTCAAGTAATATTTTTTTGAATTTTTAGAGGAATGGGAATTTCTATATACTGTGTATGTATGAGATTTTAAAGTTAATTTTGTATGCATATATTTTTAGAATAGGTACGACACGTTATTTGAGATAGGGATTAAGAAAGAATATGTATATCCGCGAAAAGGCGGTTGGGTAAAATTTAAAGGAACTTTGTTTAATGTTCTATAAACAACAAACCTTGTTACTATTTCGTTCAAGATTTTAAGGAAAATTAAATTATAGTTTTCTTGGCAATTTCATTTATGGCCCTATTTCCCTGCCCCTGATCTTGTTAACCATATGAAATCGCATAGTATTATTTTGTAAGAACACTGTTCTATCATCACTCGTGCAGTAAAGAGCACAGACGCAATGTGATATTAATAGCCGTGAGCAGTGGCGGGTTATCACGAGAAATACTTACTCACCCTTTTTGTGAACTACTCCGAGTGACAAAGTCACAAAGTAAGTCGATTTATCGAATTAAATGGGGAGCAGAAATGACAATATTCACATAAAACCATAACGTGGGATAGGTGACCCGTTACAAGCTGTGCTGGCAGTAGTCCGCTCGTCCTAATAACATTAGCTAAAGTAGAGCGCTGTTATGAAGACACTCCACTTAAGAATTAAATTAATTTAATACACTACCCGTTTCCCGTAGATTTATTCAAGTTTATGTTCACTGGTTACCGGCACTATAACACTCTTCCTCAAAAAACACTCCATCCAATACAAAAAGAATGATTGAAATCTAACTCATAATTCCAGAGATTAACGCAATTTAAACAAGCAAACAAACAACCTAAACCGATTTCGCTAATTCTTTTTTGTTTTGTGTTTGTTATTGTCAGGAGAAGGTTCTTATGAAAGAAAGAAGAAAGTTGTGCGCGGAAAATTAGATAATTTAAGAAAACTTAACGACCATTTTAACTTTTTTAGCGCTTTTGCAAAACTGTCAGTCATTTGACAGTTGGCACGATTGACAGAATAAGCATTGCAAATTATACCAGTATGAATTCAATATTCATAGTTAAGTCAGGACAACAGGGTCATCTAGTAATACAATAAATAAAAATAATACATCTTTATTTTACATTAAAAACAATCGAAGAATTAGATCAATAAAAATTTTAAGTGACTTTACATTTGGCAGCCTTATCGTGGCCATCTCGTACAGGGAACCATAGTTTAAAACACACTGCTCATCAGTGTATAGCCCTGAGCCCTGTGCCCTGTGGTTCAAATACTCGGAAGCCTTACAATGCGCTGTGCGCATCCAGTTCAACAATGAATTCAGGGTACTGTTGAGGTTGTTGCGCTTCTGTAGCGCATCAGCAATGTTTACCGAAGCACGCATAGACTGTTTTGATGTGGGTTTGAGTAAGAAATATGCCTCACTGCTGCGTAGGATGCGCGATAGCCCCAACAGTATGTTAAGTGTGATTGCCGATCGGTCCCTCATGTACAGAAATTAATGACTCGAACCAAGTCTGTTCCAGTAATTAAGTACTAACATAACCTTTGGGCCAATTGTTACTAAAATAGTTTAGTTATAGTCTGTATTGTATAAGTTAATATAAAAAAAATAATGAAATAATTGGAAAATAATTAGGGGCAGTGCAGGTAAGGTACCTATAGCTATGTCTGTAAGTACATGTCATGAAAGAGTATACATACTATGTTATCTATATTAGATGACAAATATTATATTTAGTTAATATTGTTTGCTTGAAATAACAAACTACTATAAAATATGCTTCAGGCATTTATTTTGTACTAGTTTTGCCCGCGGCTTTGCTCGCCGTGGGCCTCGTTTATCACGGTTAAGAGTTCCTATGTGTTAATTCAGGCCATGATCTATCTGTGTCAAATTTTATCAAAATCCGTTCAGTAGTTTATGCATGAAAGAGTAACAAACATCTATTCATCGATCCATTCTCACAAACTTTTGGCGATTATAATATTAGAAGGATAATGTAAACATTTAAATTTTAAATTTGTTAAGAGCAGCCTAATTTACAGTTAATTTTGAAGCTAACTGAGATTTACAATTTAAAGACCACTTCGTGTCGGTTACGACCGAATTCGATATATTAAACACAACTCTATAGCTTGAGGTTCCTTAGTAACAAGTTATGGGTTCTCAGTGATTCATCTTCGTGTCGCAGCTTTTATTACGATTGTCGACTTATTCATTATAGGAGCAATGTTTAGTCTTACCACTTGTACGCGATAACGCGAAACTATCGCGGTCAATGCTTTATTTAATGAGCTTTTGTTCGCTTTATAAAAATATTATGAATATATAATTCTTTACAGTTTCCTTTCATGTATTTTTAGCGGTCGTAAATTAGCTCATACGCATTTTTAGAGCTTACGTAATAGAGCATTCAACCTATTTAATGGTATGTTTCATATTCTGGCAGAGCTAGCAGCACTCATATTGGCCTGTTTTTTATCGCAGTACACAAAAAATATATTTATTACTTTTTGCGCTGATCAAGATATATGAAAGAAATAATTTTCTAAGCTTTTTATCGCTTGGCCGGTTGTCCGAAATTTACTTCCTGATTCGTTTTGCGAATCAGGAAGAAGACGTTTGTTAGTGGGAGAGCCATGCTTCGGCGCGTAGGGGCCGCCTCGACCGGAGTGATACCAAGGCCTCACAGATAACCAGCAGTGAAGCAATGCTTGTGTTGTGTTTCGCCGAGTGATTGATGTTACCAGAGGCCCTAACCCTGCTCTCTCCCCCTCTTTCTCCTTCTACTCCCACCTTAAAGGCCGGTATCGCACTTGTGACTCTTGAGTTGCAGGTGCCCATGGGCAGTCACTTACCATCAGGTGACCCGTCTGCTCGTTTGCTCACTATCCCATAAAAAAAGAAATAAAGTAAAACCCTAAGCTGACTTCTATTTGTATTGTTTTTAGTAATGGTTCAACGATTTGCTGCTTGACTGGTAACAATAGTATAATATTAGGGTAGGTCCGGTACACTTGTAAAGTACAAACTTAACTATGACGAAGGGCCACTCCCATACAGCTCACTAAGCAGCACCTAACACTCGCATACTGTGTGGTGTGCGCTTTTTCTATACTGTTAATTGTCTAACAGTTATAGCCATAGTGCATCGCAGTAAAAACCACTTTCAGTCGAATTTTTCGAATACAGAGATTAGCGCTTTTAAACAAACAAAACATTATTTTTCACATTTTATTTTAACAACATTAGTCAAAAACATTATTTTCATAAACAACATAAAAGATAGAATGGTCACTTTGATGATTACTTGAACAAATTATCAATAAGCAAGTATTTTTTCGTGTAATTGAAACACAAAGTTAGGACAACGGCTTGAAAGTGGGTATGTCAATATTGGTACACGTTGGTGGGTAACCGGACGGTGTAATTATACACCGGCCTGAGATGGGCACGGGCACGGTTAGAGTACAAGGTAAGTCGGTGACTGTCATTGATGCTAGTTTGTGTATATGTGTATACTTTATTTATTTAGTCCTCAAACTGTGTTGTCATTGGTTTTGGAAATGTGGTGTCTGTTCAATTATATGAGTGATGCTAACGAATAAATGACGCCAGTGACGTAGGTAATACAAAGTACGTCATGTGTTATTTAGTAAATTTTGGTACTTAATATCAGTAAAAATATTGATAGTCTAGCAGATATTTCAATCGCGATAGGTCTCGTCAAGCTCGTAGCTAGAGTACCTGTTGATTGGGCTTCCAAGTGTTGTTCTGAGAAACGTGGAATTAATGTTACAAACTCTTACAAAATGAAGTTTGCTCTTGTTTGGTATTTAAGCCTAGTCCATAAATGACTATAAAAACTAGAAAACTAAATTTATCTTATATTTACAGATAACATAAAACATACTTGCTTTTGAATTCAAAAAAACCTCTTAAAAGGACGAAAGGAGAAAGGAACTGAAAATCGAAAAATAAACTTGTTAGCCTAACTAAACTCCTACCCTAATGTACATACCTATGTAATTATGAGTCGGAGCCAAACATAGAAACAAGCAAATTAATTAATACGTATAATGAAGTGATGGATGCGGCGACGCGACACGTCTATTTGCCAAAGCGTTTTAGTGTATAAATAATTACCTACTTTAATTATTTATTGTTATCATCTATCATCAAATCAATTACAGGTGTGAGTCGTGTTGTAGTGTTATTAGAACTGCATATGTGAGCTAAGTTTCAACAAAATCGATTCACAAGTGTAGTCAACAGGTGAACAATCATTCGTCCTCCATTTTTCCACCTTTAGGGTTGAAATTTTAAATTTAAATTAGATCAACTTCGAAGTATGTCCTATCCAATAAAAAAAGCATGATCGAAATCGGACTACCCACATAAAAAAATTATATATATATATATTATGCAGGTTGACTTGAGAACCTCCTCCGCTTTTTTGTCGGTTAAAAAAGGGAGAACTTTCGATAAAATTATTGAGACCTCGCAGGTTCATAAATATGTTTACGGCGACATATTATCCATAGCCGTTAAAGCAATTGATAGATCATTTCCAATAAGCGCAAAATTTTTCTTTCTTTTCTCTTTTTTTTTTAGTCCGAGCTCAAACAATTTAGCAAATTGTTATAGCAAATACGAGAAGCAAGATGTATAGTCAAACTTAACGCGTGTGAAACCACAGAAGACAGCTGTAATAAATAAAAGGACAATCCCACGTCAAAACGCGTTCAGATCTGCAATCATTTGTCGGCCACTGCACTGGCGCAGGCACAATGTCCACTTTCGAGCGTCAATGTGTCCATGTTTGGACAAACGGGCTGCGGTCCCGTTCTGATGCAACGCAATGCACCGATCGGCGGGCGCCGGGAAATAGCCGTTTATGTCGCACGAGGCACAGATGGTCGGCAATTTGATTAAAATGTTTTGTACGTATTGTTGATCGGTTGTAGAGTTTATTACATTTGGGATTATAAGCAATGTTTCTTAATTTTGTTTTTGAATAAGGAAAAATGTTTAATTGCTTAATTCAAAACCGAGTTTTTCTTTAATAGTACTGTAGTTCAAAGGGAGTTTTGATGCGAGGGTCATCGTTTTGGTAATAGCAAACCTGCTCTTGGCTCCAATGTATACAAACTAAATAGTATGGTACAAAATATCATCCTCAAATTACTTAGAAATCTTAACTTGTATTTTATAACTTTAACACGAATCCATAACACGCTTGTTTTTAGGATAAAGTGACTTACCATCAAATTTGATTGCTCTATTAGTAAGTGTATCCGCGAGCTTACTGAGCTCGCTCCAAAGGGCCGACTCCAGCTGCGTCCGCGCAGCCTGCGTGAGGCGGACGCGTGCGCCGGTACCGCAACAACCGTTGTTCAAGCATAATTGATCTGCATCTGTAGAACAAAATATGAAAATGTTAGTTTTATACTTGTTAGTCAGCTATTATTTATCGCCAAGACGCATATGATACGAGAGAACAATAATAATCATAAAGAAATCCAGTAATAGGAAGATTCCTAAGCTGTGACGATGTTACCTAGTTTTTTAATAACCATCAAAGACTAAGAAGCATTGTAATAAGATTTCTTATTGCATAGGTATAATGAAGCCGCGTAGGCCGGTACAAAGTATCACAGAGACCTGCAAAAGTAGTTAAGCTATAGAGCCCTAAGCTTTATAGTTCTCTGGTTGAGCAGCTATAAAATGTAAAACTGGTGTTCATTAACGACGCAATGTCGCGCTCACTTTGCGTTAAAAACTACATGAGGTGTAAATAGCTTGGTTAAAGAAGTTGATTAGTGACCGAATGGAAGTAATATTTACCCACAATGTGAACAGGCCTTGTTCATGTGAAATATTCTGCAGAGTATACAATGAAACTATTTTAACAGTTTGATTCTGATTTTAACTAGAATAAAGGAGGTTTCGGAAATTGCTAATACTACAAAAAACTGTCAGTCGCAGGACAGCAAGTTTCAATATAATATACTAGCAGCGCCCCGCGGTTTCACCCGCGTAAGTCCCGATCCCGTAAGAACATCGGGATAAAAAGTAGCCTATATGTTAATCCAGGTCTCCAGCTATCTACATACCAAGTTTCATCTCAATCGGTACAGTAGTATTGGCGTGAAAGAGTAACAAACATCCATACATCCATACATCCTCACAAACTTTCACGTTTATAATATTAGTAGGGTTTTAGTTTATGACTGCACGTCAGAAGTGAAAACATAAATCTGAACTCAAAGTTTTGCCCTCTAGTGGATCTATATATATTATGTATTATTATCGTGACGGTGAGTTCAGTGCTTTTTTCTCATAGCAAAAGTGCACAAACGTGCCTAAAGAAGTTTTCACTTCAAAAATAACCTATATTGTTTCAATAACTTAGTTACTAATAAATGTAGAATGCTATTGAAAGCGCCAAAGTGGAAGGAGTTAGAAGTACAGTCCATGGTATCATTGTAGGTTTCTGTAGCAGTTACTACAAAACCAGGCTTTGTGCGGTACTTTTTTACCGTTTTACTGCTGCAAAGTCAAGTTTCATGTTATTTTCTTGTGACAGTACAGCTTTTACTTTGGAAACCTAAATCTTTAACATCAATCATGATTTAAAGACTGCATAATGCATTGCCCATTAAAATGGAACTTGCTGTACCAATGTTTTGATCGGGAAACTTTAATAATTGTCAACTAGACAGATCCAAGATGGGGGTGCAAACTACATAGCGAGGGGCATGATGATGGGGTCGCAAATATATTTAAACATCCGCCCCGACATTATTGCGTTATCGAAGTGAGGGGTGCCTTTGTGCGTTCCTGTTTTCTTTGATTACACTGTAAAAATCAATACATTTTGAGACGATGAGGGCAGATAAACGATAGGATGGATAGATATTTTCTTTATTATCCTTACTACTAGTTGAAAAACGTTTATGAATCTTGGACACCTTGTTCTTTTCAAGCCTATTTTATTATTATTGACCTTATTGACAGCCAAGCATATTTTTTTAAATGTCTATGGTCAACATTGCAGTTTTATACGGTAGTATTAAAGTTTCTTCGTTTCCAAGCAGATTATTCGAGTATAATACTTTGCAGAAATCTACTTCTTCAACTTTGTCGAGGTTACTTACTATTCAACACAGGTTGAAAGTTAACGGAGTAAACGGTTCATTTCGGAGCTCGTACTGGAGCCAACCTGTTGCAGGATTGCAATCATTTTCCAATAGCATGCCGAGAAATTTTATTGCCTCGTAAAGGCGATGAGCGTGAAAATCTACCAGTTAACAGATAACCTACGAACTGCAATTATAAAACGGTACAGTTTAACCTTTCTAGAATGTTCTTGTTTTGTAACTTGTATGTTGTCAATGTAAGATATTTCATCAAGTTCCAGATATTCAATATAAAATGAGAAGTGTTTTTTAAAAAACCAGATCTTAGTCAAGACTATATCAAATATGTATAAGCTACTTATAAACTACCTATAATTGTTTATTTTAAAAGCCTTATTAGGTTTCCCAATTATGTAGCAATCTTATTTAAGACTAGATACAACGACGGAAACATTGCTTGCTATTACTTTCTCAAGATGGCAAATCGTGTTTACGGTTCAAATGTCATATATTTCGACAACTAATTTCCTACTTCTATCCAAGCCAAGTGTGAACATTACGACTTAATAAACATAACTCTTATTGAAAATTAAATCAATGTTAATGCCTCGAATCGTGCTTTCTATGGTTGAGACGAGATAATCCGAAATAACTGATTTACATAGTGAATATACATACTATTTTAAGCTTTATATTCAAACAATAAGCTTCAAAATTGAATATGAAAGAGGACGCTATGCCCGCTGTGGTCGTTGGCTGAAGTGGTCCAAATCATTAACTCGTACGGAAGTCTTTACAACATTATTTTCTGCATTCTCTATCGCATGTATCATGGGGAGTGCTCCGATGAATTGTTCGGACTTATACCGGCCGCAACGTTTCGCCATCGTTTAACGCGACAAAACTTTCATCCTCATCACCTGGATAATTGGCAAACCACCACTATGCGGTTCTCCAGAAACTTTTTGCCTCGCACAACTAATCTCTGGAACAAATTGTCGCCTGCGGTATGTCCGGGCCGATACGACCTTCAAACCTTCAAGAAAAGAGGGTACTCCTATCTCAAAGGCCGGCAACGCACTTGTGACTCTTGAGTTGCAGGTGTGCCTCGGCGACGGTAGTCACTTACCATCATGGGACCCGTCTGCTCGTTTGCCCCCTATAATATAAAAATAAATAAATAAAAATAAACATAGAATATGTAATTGAAAATTCTGTCTCGTTTATATTTTCTCAGAATGTACTTCTTCTATTACTTTCCCTATTGTTGCTTTCCTACAGCATTTCTACCAACCCATAGCATCGGAAGTAAGTTTTTACACTGCACACTTGCCTAATCATAGGACAACAGTAACAACAGTAATTGAAAGTCCCGGTAGCAATAATATGTACTCGTTCCCATTATCTTTTTCGAGCTATCTTAGTAGCCAGACTAGACTGTACTTAATTACAATTAAATAAAAACAAATGATATTAACATTTAACAAAGTAGATGTATTATAATTTAATAGTAATGTTTATACATATGAACGCTAGTTCTCTTACTTTACACCACACCGTAAGATGAACAGTCCCAAAACTAGGGGGCGACATGTCTATTGGCGATAATGTGAGTCACCACAGTTTCAAGATGTGACGTTAACACATCGCGCTTTGAGTGCTGCGGTTGAGGTACAAAAAAATAAGGATATGGTCGTTTTGTTGTCAGAATGTGGTAATTATGAGTAAGACATTGGACAGTGCGTGATGCAACTCCTTTATGTTAACTACGCGTAATTCTTAAATCAAGAGTTACGAAGGTCAAAAGCATCATTTATATATTTTAGTATTTAGCTATTGAATATTGTATTATAGAGGCATGCTACTAGCCCTTCTACGAATAAAAAAATACATATATGACATCCGATTCACTTCTTTTTTGTTTGGTAACAAACTACCTACACCTAAAGTTGAGTACATATTTAAAAAAATGCAATTTTTTTCCCCAACCATTAACTTTCGGCAGTACATTGGAAGGGCCTATTTTTGCTGTATTTGTGGCTCCCTCAGCCCCTTAACAATATCTAGTTACCAATAACTCTGTATACATATAGCTTCAGACTCTCTGCAAGTTCAAACAAACTATACACTCCACGTTCATCTCAGTTCGCTTCGTGTACTTATTAATAATAATATCTTATAGGTTTGAAAATATTGTTTAGACTTTGATATTTATTCATTCAACGGCTAGACAAAGCCCAAAAATAGTTTAATACTATCTACGGCAGTAAGTAAACAAACAGCCGAGGTCAGCATACGCTTACTTATAACAATCTTCTAAAATACATATTTTCATATAGAGGTATCGGGAGTGAAATCATGCGCAGCTTGTTCAAATATACCATCCGGGGGAAGATTGGGAGTGTTTATTTGGCTTTCACCGAACCCCGGTAGGAAGGGACGCAGCTCCGCGAGTCGATATTTTTAAACAACTATTGACGGTATGATCATTGTATTAAACTGTTATTTAATAAAAAAACATATCATACAAACACTTTCGGTGGAATAAAAAGAGTTGCAAAAATATAACAAAGAACTTTGAATGAGGTATTAACTCAGTAGCAAACTCCCGATTAATAGTCTTACAGATATGTAATGCAACGACATTATAAAACTAGCATTGTTGATATTGCTCAGCTTTGATCTTCCTATCATATAGTATTATTATTATAAAAACTAAGGCCAATACGCAAAAGTCTTTGTACTTTTCTAGTATATATGCCAAATTTAAACAGTGATTATAGTGAATCGAATATATGTAAGAATTAAATCTATTTATTTACTATCTGTAGGCAAATATATAGCGCTATTTGACCGAGAAATGAGAGGTCTTCTTAATAGGTCTTTAGAGCATAAATTGAATTTAACTAATTACATATAATATATAACTACGTCATGGACCCAGTTATTTCTTTAGTCCGTAGAATATAAACAAACACAGGGTGGAAGCGTAATGTTCTGGATTCTATTCATGGATACAGGCACAGGCATGGTATTGCTATTGGGCTTTCAGTTAGGTAAAAATCTTTTATATAAAACTATATATTTTTATTATATGCGAGGCAAAATCCCCTTTCCATTTGCCCCGATCGATGGCATTCCACAGTTCTTGAACAACTTATTCCATAATATGAGGTTTTTAAAGTTGGTTACTGCCTAGGTAAGGTGGACGTCAGACTCGTGACAGACTGTGTCGTTTCAGTAGGTCGAACGTCGACATAAACACCTCATAAGAGTCATAAGACATCGTATCTTATCTTTTGCCCGTTGTATGAACTTACTCTTATTACAACAAAAACAGAGTACATACCATCAGTCGAGTTGATTAAATAATAGTGTTATGAAATATTCGTCAGATCAAAAGTCGAAAGCAATAAAATGAAATGAAATGAAAAAAAAAATTAGTTGAACAGAGATCAAAAGCAAGTCGAATAAGTCAAATGATTTCAGGTGCGCCCATGAGTATTTAAACGTAATGAGATAAGCAGTGTTTACAGGTTTTCGACCCAAATACTGTTATGAAATGGGAGCAGTTTTACAAACGTTATGTTATCTTTGTTATAAATTTCTGATTTATTATATTTACATTGCGTGGTTTATGGTCATTGTGGAAGGCAGCTCAAAGCGTTGTGTTAAATAACTTTCATCACGAGTGTTGAGGAATATATTGCTTAGACTACGAATTTACTTTATACTAGAGTACTACTTATAACAAGGACTTTAGTTTGTCCCTGCTCCGAACACAATTTAATAGTATTTGGAGTGCATATGTGCAACCGGCAATCTGCATAATCCGGTATTCTATACAATACCTAGGCAATGTATGAAATATTGTTTATTTAAAACTTTGCCTAGATATTCTGTACAATACCGAATACGCAACCAGTATTGTGTGTCATAGACGAGAGCAGTTTAGTTTATTATATTATATAAAAGTTTATTATGAATATCTTAAATGTCTAACATATCGGTGTGTAGGACCTAGTAACTAGTAGTAGTAGTGAATAGTAAATTGTTAAATAATTTGAGCAAATATAACGTCTTACAAACATGGACTAATACAGACCAAAATCTTTTTACTTTACAGATTCCCGGAAGACTAGTAGGTACTCTATACAATCCCTGGGAATTGTATTTAAATACATACATTTCCTAGGTAATGAACAATAATATTTATAATATTTAATACATTGCTTGGATGCCCAGGTACTCGTATTCTATACATTACCTAGGTATTGTATAGAATACCTGAATTATACAGATTCCCTGATTGATTGTAACAGATAAACATCGGTATGTTACATGGGTCAAACCCGCAATTACTGATTGTAAATCCCTATTCACTGCAAACCTAATGCGTTCCCGTCGTTTACATTGATAACATTTTTTTTTTCATGAAAATAATGTTCTTAAGTATTCATAGCGATTGCTTCGAGATTTCTGTGACGATTTTCGTGATTTTTTTTATCTGATCCTGCATCCTAAAGTTTTGGGTAACCCATAAATATTATGAAATGGAAGACATCTTTAGTGATACGTCCCTAAATATGGAACGCAAGTTTTTTTTTCTTGAATGACATTTCGGTTTTTACGGCCACCATTTTAATTACATATAGCGGCCGAAAGGAAAAAAACTTAGTATTATTGCACGGTTTAGATGAATCGAAATTGATTGAAATCTATCCATGATTATAATTTCTTGCTTCCTGACATCATAAAATGACTTGACGTTAAAATAATAAAGTAATTTCATAGTAGCCCAACCGACCATCTCAAATTAGTGTTTAAGCTCCGTTTATAGGAGTATATGTCCATTGCTATTACTTCAAATTAGCATGGAGAATGATTCTGTTACCATCGCCTCAATTTAAGAAATATAAGTCGTATTTAAATAAGGACGATAATATTTTGATTGTATATACCAGATGTCGGCAACCTACGGCTCGCGAGCCACATGCGACTCTTTGGATGTGAAGTTCCATACACAAATATTATTAATTGACAACATTTCAATTCACATTTTTTTTTAAAAAAAAAGGTCATCCAATTCTCTTTACGGCGGACGACATTTTGATCAAGTGTCATCAAATTCTTTTTACGACGAACTACTGGCTCTTTAAAAACTTTAAAATTTTGTAAATTGTTATTTTGACTCTTGCGACTCAAAAGGTTGCCGACCATGCTGGCATAGACTGATGGGGAAAAATGTCAACAAACTTTATTATAATTTTATTATATAACATAATATAATTCTATTTTAGTTTTTTAGATTTAGTAAGTAATTGCATTTAGTTGTATTTTTGATAAGTTATTGGTACTTGGTACTTGGTCCAAGAGGGAGCCTGGTGATCTGTAACTCAGGTCTTCCTACTACAGACACCAGTCTCTCACAATGGAAACAATTGTTGAAAATATTTATTGCTGTATAATATAATTGAACTGTAAAATAAAATACCTTTCATTTAAAAAAAATTATAATCTCCCAAAAGTTTTTAAACTTCAAATAGTGCCATCTATTAGCTTTGCATAGTTCTAACATTTTTAAGGGAATTCTAGTGTCAACCACCTGCAATAGCGACACTGCACGAATTTGATTGCCTAAGTAGATAGCCTAATACATAATTATGTATTCAGCCGTAATTCGCTCTTGACACAAGAAGTGTTTAAATCTAATGCTAGCCAGTAGGCGAAGAAAAAGTAAACTTGCGACTGAATATGTCGGAATGTGGACAGGGCACGCATAAATATAAGGTTGGTAAGGGAATTCGTGTGGTTGTACGTGACGTGTATGCTGCTGTAAAGGCGGGCTTCTACCAAAAGCGCTATTAATAAAAATTAGGTACTATAAAATTAAAAAGTACTTTTGTGTTTCCAGTCTAAAATATTCCTTAAGGAAGGACTTCAAATCTATTACAATCAATCTATTACTTGTCATAATTTCTTAGGATATATCAATTAAGTATCTTACATTAATGATGAAAGTATGAAATAATATGTTATTTTGTGGCCAGGAGGACAATATAAGTCTATATACATCAAGTTTCTTATCAGTTTTAAATTGATTCACAGATACATTTAACTAAAACCATAGTCCATTACTATCATTAGTTTTCAGGTTACTGGTCTATAACCTGTAATCAATCTTTTACCCTTTCAAATTTTCCACGTTTCGACAATTATAATACTTCACATCCTCTCTCCATGCCTTGACATTCGTATAGGTACATTTAAAGAGTACGACGCTCTGGACAATGTTGGAATTCGGTACACTATCTTTATAGTAAATTACAACAAAAATAAACTTGGATCGCTTTTCTGTGTTTTGGTTCATAAGGCGCTGTATAATCTAACCAGGCGGTATCTTATTTACTTGAGCTGCCAGTGCGAGTACTCCTATAATTTTTATAAATTTTATTGGATTAGCCATAAGCAATGGATACAATAGAGTTATAGAAAAAAACAGATCCTTCACAGCTGTTCGTAAGCCATAGAAATAGAAAAAAAACATTTCTGTTTTGCGTTTTCAAGATCCTACCGATATCCAAGTAATCTTGGACAAGGTGGATCTGCAAGTAAACAGGTGAGCGAATTTCATAAGATACTTACACTCGAAGATACGTTAATACTAACAGTTGCTTTACAAAACGATGCGGAATAGATAGTAACGCTCACTATGGAAGCTCGACTTTACCAAACTTCACATTTACTTACATTACGTGCGTCCTAATGCAATCCTTCACACTACAGATACGGGCATCAGTGTTTTTGGGAGCTCGCAAGATTTTATCTTCGCGTTTTATTGTCACGACGCGTCCCTTGCGGTGCCGATATAGTGATAAACTTGATATTATTATGTTCAGGGCATACGACAAAGGGAAATTTTGAGTTCGTGTCGATTTGGGAATTCTTAAATTTACATGTATTTATAGACTTTGTAGGACGCCTCAGTTCAGTCCCCGCTGGTCGCACTTAAGTCATCAGGCGCTGTACGCTCACTATCTTTTTTTTTGTTTAATTTATTATTATCACCAGGAATAAAAACTTAGTTCATAAGTAGATACATAATAGTTAGCTCGTAGTAATTGTCGGCAACGATGACAATACGGTAATATATAGTTGTATTTGCATTCAACGCTTGACATAAATCTTCTTTAACTGTGATTAATGAATGCGGTGAATAACTCCAGTCGCGCCGTGTCCGGTACTTGCACTCTACTTGATGGGAATATTATTCTGAATGGACGATCACACGATGAACGTCTAGGACATCTAATATAAATACCTATTAGTCAAAAGATAGCCATTATGTTTGATTTACGCAAATTTTACAGAGATATTGTTCGTTACTCTACTTCGGTTTTTTAATTTATTTAAGTTCAGCAAACCATGAATTTTTTTCGAATCATACAAGAAGCGGTAATAACATATTATAATACAACAATATTCTCACGAAACATTGCTTATATCAATCCTGTTCGCGCAATTTTAACGAAAAAGGCAACAGGGTTACAACCGAAAACATAACCTTTATACCTACTTTAACTTCGCGGTAATCAATCTTCGTTTTGAAAAATCTCAACACAAACATATCCTCCTTGATATATTATAGGTAATTTGGGCGAGATTCCTCAAACCCAGGGATTGGATTGTCTAATTACAAAAGAATTCGCTAATGCGTCATCCTTTATGCACCCAATGAATCTTGGTGCACGACCACGGACGAACAAAAAGAAAGAGGAAAGGATTATTAATGTTATTATTAAATACGTTCGCCTGCATTCCATGTCTGTAGTCTTCTAAATAAGCGTTCTCATCGTGTGAAATTATTAAGTTCGGTAAAGGGAGTAAATGATAACAATGTTTTAGACATGAGAGTGTAAATCTGTTTAAGTGTGTGTCTGTGTAAGTTCTGGATCCATCATATCGTAACTATTTTAATACATCATCATTCAAAGACAATATTGAAACATATCTGAGATAATATTTATTAATGTTGAAGATCGCAAAATGAAAAGAGTCTGTGTTGAGACTGTTTTCGTTTTCTGATATAAGGCTCAAAAATTTACTAAGTGTATTATTGTTAGTTGTATGTATTTCCAGGAATCCGATTGCATTGTGCATATTTACTCGTATCACGTTTCATGCGTATTACTTTGCCTGTAAGTTGTCTAGATAACAAGTTTATCAAGTTTATCAATATATAAATAAATAAAAACTTTTTTAGATTTTGGCACTGGGCTCGGTGTCTCAAATAACAGTGACACTAGTCCCTTCTTATTTAAAAAAAAGAAGTTTTTATTACTTGCTCTAGAACCAAACATGATAACTGATTATGATGTGCCTGTAATTTTTAAAGAAACCAATTACGCTTTTATTAATATGATAACTACGTTTGTAAGCAACGAACAAAAATAAAGAGTTTTTAATATTATCATATAAGCCTTTATTTCTTTGTTAATCTGAAATTAAACCTGCACCACGCATCCTTATTTTCAACACATTTACTGTACACTAATAATAAAACAGAACTACTACTAACTACTGGAACTAAAACAGAACCGAACTAACACAGAGACGCGAGGCGTCGAACTGCAATGTCTTTCTTAATCATGTTTGTCCCCACTATCAGTTATTATTAATTTGACCCATCACAATAGCTTACACCTAAAAAATTGGTGTGAACGCAATCTAGATTGTGTGACACAAGGTGGATGTGAGTGAGTGTATTTGGATAAACAGCAGCCTGTTTTAAGTCGCGATTAAATACGTAAATTTCTGGGTAGGCGTACTTTATAGTTTACACAATCATCATCTATCGAAGACAGTCCCGAAACGTCTCTAACATATTTAGTATTAAAGATATTCCAATAGAAGATATGCAAATCGCGAAATTGTCCTAAGTGTTTCTATTGTTTTAAGTTGTATGTATTGTCAGCTTTATGCAAATCCATTTATGGTTGCTACGAAGGTATGTAAGCTCTTAATACTAAGTAAATTAGTCGCCCTATAAATCCGTATCGTTGTCTGTCGGCCGCCAGAGCTTCTGACTTGAAACTATTTTATGTTCGTTATGTTATGAGTGTTATGAACTTATTAGTATGACTCACCATCGGAGGATTAAGCGCCGTTTTGAATATTTTCACTGACTATAATGTATTTGAATATGTTGGAATGCTAATATTTATTCTACGATAAAACGAAGGTAGATAGAGTTTCTCTGGAGCTGATCCTGCCATATTGTTTTGTTGAGACTTTTAAAGTTATATTAGTAATGAACTACAGATATTTTTTAGTTAATACTTTAAGTATGAATATGTATTAATCACAAAAAAATGGGCTTTTTTACAAAGCTTCTTTACAGTTTTCAATTATAGTTAGATAGATACGACTTTAATTATTATTTACTTTCCTTTGTACAGGAATGTAGTAAAACTACGGCGATCATATACGACCACAACTTTCTAAACGAAAATCTAAAACTGAAGAGTCAAGGCTTTGTTTGTGGTAATAACATCATTAAAAAGTTTCACAAGCAAGAGTAGTATTACAGTGCAAGGAATTGTTTAGTCTCCAGGCTCAATCTATATAGATAATGTTACACAACAATAATGCATTTCATTGATTCTAGTTGAAATCTTGGATATTAGAGTAGATAGGTTCATCAATATTCAAAGTAAGTATGATATAAAAACAAACCAAAAACTGGTTTCAAATCATCGGGCCATCAACTACCATTACAATCATAAATGTCATAAACCGGATTGTAAAACTGCGAGGTTTGCTATCCTCAATACGAATAACTAATTTATTGTAGTTAATATTATTGATTACCGAAATTGCTAGTACGTTTAAGGAGTGAGGCCAACAGGTTTCTGCTCCAGTATTTAGAACTTTAGAACTTTAGCGTAATGGTCCTCCTCTGCTTGTGAGTGGCGTCATCAGAATTGCAGTAATGCAGTAATTTATTTGGCAACCCACTGATTATCTTATCATAATATTAACTTCACACATCTCACACACGGCCGTCTGATCCCAAAACTAGGCAGAGCCTGTACTATGGTAACCAGACTGCTGATATCTGTGTTGTAAGATTTTGTAGGCACCTGTCAGCGGCGCTCTCTATTGTAGGGCCTGTGCTAGTTTGTCAACTTAATTACATAAAAAAAAATCGCTTATAGTTATTGTTTAAAGATTCTTAAAAATATTATATTTTTACCTGTTAAAACAAGCATTTAAAAATTATCTGATTTTATATGGCTAACAGTACATACACTATACATATAGTGCATTTGTGTGCAGGTTGTGACTCAGCACAATTACGTTTTTGGTAGGAATCGATCGGGGACAACCTACAGTATAATATGTAGGAATTGCGCAGTGATTCTTATGGTAGGAATTTTCGTGAAAATTCAAAAACTGCAAACAAACCACACAGTCACAACCAAAATTGATAGGATTTAAAACTCCATCGACTGCACTTCATAGAATATACAGAGGTAACATCACAACTTAAAAGTTCAATTACTTTTGGATAAAGTTACGAGGCCACGAAGGTGTGGTCCTTTACACAAGATCATACTAGAATACTTTACAATTATACAATTATACAATTTCTTATTAATGGTTAGTTAGGTAATGTAATGTAAGTGACAGCAATAAACACGTATCTTCTTTACTACTTCATTATTGTAACCATTATACCATGTGCGCCATAAACTTATAGGGTCAGTGTTGTTCTTGCCGGAAAAAGGAATCGTCCGGAACGGTAGCAACAGCTCAGTCACAGCCGGGCGATTCTTCCGCCCGCCGCACATACTTGTTTTTAATAATGGTTTATTTACTATTTATTACAAGTAATGCAATTAACCTTCTTCTAAAATACTAACAAGCCAATGTTTAGTATCGTTACTCATAAAGTACATAATTTAATTTCAATACGGTAATTTTGTGTATGTAACTTACTTAATAAGAACATTGATTTATAATAAGGTTCGAATCATTGATAATATAAATACATTTTAAATTACTAATGTGACAACTACATTACAGTATTAATATTATCTATCTATATAATAGTTTACTTTGCTCATATTTGCTGGGCTTCACTGTACCGACACATCCAACGATCTGGCATCAACAATGGGCGGGTAGACCGCCCACTGTATTTAATGAGTTCATTCAAACTCACTTTGGTCATTCGTTGTTTACGAACACCTCCAAAGGGAAAACAAAAAATATTAATAGAAATTACAATTTCTGCGATTTGGCGTCCACTGTATCGTTCCTCACGTAGAATACAAATAGCGCTTTGCTGTTCAAGCGTGATTTGCAGAAGTCGAAATCTTTCGAATACATACGGTACATACACTCACGCCTATACTGATACCTCCGAAAGGGTAGGCAAAGACGTATTAAACACCTACATTTTACCAACCATGATTTGGTCCTCCACGCGTTATAGGAGGACCAGCCTATTGCTGTCCACCGAGCACTTTGGGTATTAAAGATGGGAGAATTGCGAGTATATTGGAAGGATAGGTAAAAAAGGAAAGCAATTAAATTAAAGGTGGCATTGCTTATACGGATGAATTGGGGAGTAGCTCGAGCAGTTCAGGGTATATCTGTAAGTTGAACTGGCTCTTGTCTGAGCCCTCGTAGACAAAACTCAAGTGTCCAAAAAGTTAAAACTATTGCATAAAAGGAAATACCCGACGAATTAAGTTATAAAACACGTGTTTCGTCCAAATCAAGGAATTTGTTAAAACTTCATGAATATACAATTATTCAAATTCCTTTTGTTTTCTGTAATCCTAATAATAATAAAATAAATCCTTAAAGGTCGTAAAACTTGATTTTTATCGCATATAGTCAACAATATTTTGTTTTGTTTACTTTAAAATTTAAATCAAATTACTTCTGCTATGTTTTTCAAGAATAAGGGAATGATGTTATCGATACACATACAAACCAAATCATTACATACATTTATACAATGTATTTCTATTATAGACCAGTAAAATTAGAAAAAGTGCTGGATGGAATTCCTTACAGATAGCCACATAGTTCAATGTATGTATTTATGGAATAAGAACATATCTGCGAATTTCCTCCCATTTGATGCGCACAATTTTTTTTATTAACAATAATAATAATAACTCCACACATCTCACACACGGCCGTCTGATCCCAAACTAGGCAGAGTTACTTATTATATTTATACTATATTATTATTATATATATATATTATTATATTTTATATTATATACTATATTATTATTAGTTATACAGAGTAACTTATATATTTCTAAATACATACATATTATAAATAAATTACACCCAGACACAGAACAAGTGATCGTGCTCTGCACCCACGACCTCTGGCTTAGCAGTCAGGGTCACTAACCACTAGACCAACAGGCCAGTCAACGTTCTTCTGATGAAAAATCATGAAAAATTTGGGTTTTTTAAGCGTATCTAGCTTTAAACTAGCTTTATACCACAGCCTCACAGAAAATCGGCAGTGAAGCGATGCTTGCATTGCTTTTCGCCGAGTGAGTGAGGTTACCGGAGGCCCTAACCCTTCCCTCCCCTCTGCCCTCCCTCTCTTCCATCCTTCCCCTACTCCGACCTTAAAGGCCGGCAACACACGACGGTCAATTTGCCGCCTTATTCCATAAATACATACCCTAAACTTTATGGCTACCTGTAAGGAATTACATCCACATTCAGCCTTCCAATGAGCAAATTTTACTGGTCTATATCAGTATTCGCTTGATTTAAGCTTACTCTGTCAAAACAAAATAAATTATCTCTCAGCAACCGATGATGACATACCTACTTTTAATAAGCCGAAAATAAAAATTTCCAGGGAGCTAATTATCTATTCATAACCCAGCTGTTTAAGGAATGAATTAATCTTATATTTAGAGCAATATGATCGTGGACGTAAATTAATATGATAATGAATTATTTACGTATGTTACAAGGTAACCCCACTATGAAAAGAAAACTGCAATAAAAACTCACGACCAGTCTTTTAGAGATGCAAAGATTTAATATTGTGTTTACAGTGGTATAGAAGTGTGTGGTGCTCTAGTCATCATACCACGTGCTTTTATTACGGTGATGGCTAAGTACTGACCTCGGGGATCCTTTATAAAGGAGGAACAATACTGTGTAAATTTGTATTTACTAATATTGGATTTCTTGCGATGACTCATATAGGTACGCCTGAAGAACTAATGAACGCCTCCACGAGCGCAAAATGACAAGCCGCCGACGACACTACTGAAGAAGACTACATTGTTACAGTACGTCATTTTTGCTCAGATTTTGGATTTCTTTGATTTATCTGTAAGTCTTTAAGTAAATTACAATTACCTTAGAATAGTTACTACTAAATTGTCCATTATCGCTTCATTCGACTTATAGGAACGAGGTGTACTAAGCCTGGGGCACAATAACATCGCACGGAAAACTGGACGATTACTTGGACGAACACGATTAGTGGGGGCAAACACGATTCCATTTGATGACTTCATTGTCTCGATTATTATTTTCCTACAAAAAGCACTCTGTAATGGATCGTGAAAGATCGCCCGGGTGGTCCATGTAATTACAGCCAAGTTTCTATATGCGCTCTCTCTTTCACACCTAAGACGATAGACTACTAAATAAGCCCTTACTATTTTAACTCGAGCCGTAATCGCTCTAATCCTTCTCGTGTGAGATATGCAAACAATAGAGGTGAATGCAACGATAGATTAATGTGTCAACCCTAATTTATCGTTGTACTCGTATGAGAGTATCGGTATTCTATGATAGGGATATAGCAGCAGCCGTTTCATTGTATTAGAAACCATTAAATGGCTGTTTTATTATCTATAACTGTCTGGGTGGGATTGACATACAAATAAAGCTAGATAGTAAACGTCTCAACAATTGACTTATCAATTGGACAAAACAAAACGGTAAAGTCGAATCGATAAAAATACGGTATAATATCCATCATTCTTTAAACAGCTGCCTTTTCAGGAAAAGCGCAAGTAGTGGTGCTATGTATTTTGTGGCCAAATTATGACAATATATGACGTAATTACTGAGTATTTGTATGACTTACTTGAAAAAATAAATCCCTTTTCCTTTTCTAGAAATATAATCATAACATTTGTGGCTCATTTCATTTTCATTTCTCTTTCAGCACATTGGAGTTAAAGTGTGTGTGTGCAAGTCACACACGACAGAAGTGAAACTTCTAAATTAATTTTAATACGCAATTGTACAAAAATGATACACGTAAATGACACAACATGAAGGATTCGTAGTACGCAGGCGAAAACATACATGCTAGCACACGAAGAAACACTGTATACTTGTATTCTATCTCATTCTCTTGCAGGCTAAATCCTATTTATGAATATGTTTGTATCTTTTTAAAGATTAAAAGATTATAGGACACACTGTTTACTTGTATTCTATCTCATTATCTCGTAAACCTAAATTCTATTTATTCATGAATGTTTGTCTCTTTTTAGTGTGAGTTTTTCGTTTCATCGAATTTTAAATCACAACGATTCTAAAGAATTTTCACTTCAAAAAGGTGTTACTAAAATACAATTTTATGCTAGTCAAAGAGATCGAGTTCAGCAACAGTAGTATACCTACTCGGTCATTTGACATTTCTGAGTTTGGCTCCTCTGCGGTTGGACTCCACTATAAGTAATTTTCGACCTAATGTCCCACGCAGGTGGTCGACGGGCGTCTTCTCTCTAATTATGTAGTTTTCACAAATAAACAGGGTTCAACGTGCCTAGTTCGATTATATCATTCTATCACTGATATAATATTATCAGATAATAATCGATTTAGGTTGATATCGATTACCGTGACGACGACCTAGAATGGTCAATAGAGGTGTTCGTTCGATACACAGTACTTACACTAGCTGAGTTATGAATTAATAATGCTTTTGTTTCATGAATTATTAGTTTATTATAGATTTGCTTTACGTAACACCTAATTCGATTGTTACAAGAAAATCTACTTATATTCGTTCCAGGAATAACTAAAACAAAAAAAAAAAATTTTTTTAAAGAAAGTATAAAATTATATTTAGGCTACAATCAACGTTCACATGAGTTTTGAAGGTAGCTTTGCAATGTTTACATCAGATATACTTGACAAGCATAAATAAAAAAAATTAAATACTCCCGACTCAAAAATTCCTTCAACGGTTAGAAAAGAGCCGATCAGATCTTCGAACAACTGAACTGTTTTAAATTATTTTTTTTTTTTTTTTTTTTAAAAGACAACTCCCGCATTAGGAATAATCCTGTGTCGCGGGGGGCTTCACAAACATTCAAACAACGGACACAAAGAACACCCAGACTCGGGACAACTATTTGTCCCGTGTAGGATTCGAACCCACAACACTCGGCGCGGTGTGGTGGCGAGGTGACCACTTAAACCATTGCGTCATCCGTGCGTTATAGCTAAGAACACTCTCGATGACGTCACCTTTCATACAAAAACCAACTTTAACACGCCTTAATTACTTAAACTAATCATCATGAAATTTTACATAGATAAACTTTGTCAGGAGTACAGAAAAATACATATGAAGGTCCCCCTTATCCAGACAATAAGTACTGATCCCGAGGGAGAGAGAAATAATTATCACATGAGCGAAGCTGCGGGTAAAAGCTAGTCTGCAATAAGGTTATCCTCGACCATCTGTCGAGTAGTAGAGCACCTCGCCGCGAAGCTTTGGCCCTTGATTAGTACACCTAGAGGAATGCGTGCGGGGGACCTTTTCTATCTCGGCTTGGATGGGAACCTGATCTGTTTGAAATTTAATTGTCTTTAACAAAAGCTCTCGTTTGGTCTTCAACTAAAACAACATTTCCTTTTGATTTGCAATTTGTTTAGACCGGATTTCTGTAGGGATGTCTACTTCAGTTATAACATTTGAATTAGTTGGTCTTAGTTGCTATTATTAAAATAATTCTTTTCGTCTTTTTGGTACTTGGAGAAGTACTACTAATCCTGAAATAACTTTTTTAACATCGTCTTAAAATGTCTTACTACTTATTTCGTTTCAATTTGTCGATTTTCCCTGTTACAAGATAAATTTTCATAATAACGACAACAATTTTGAATATGTATATCTGAACTGCCTGCCTCATAACAAAAAAATATAATCAGCTAGTAAATAGTTACCTGTAGTAATCCTTTTAAGTTATCATATTAACATATTAAAAAGATGTATTGCGTACATTACGCAACTTTTCGCTTTAATGACTCCTTGGAATATTTGGTATTTTGTAAGTGGCAACCCTTAGTTTAAAGGGAACCTGCAAAAATATTAACGCCCAGAAAAGTCGAGTGCCATGAAATGATTACCCCACTTAGTAGCAGCGATAAGAGCGTCCTCTACCGCTCGATGTTTTATTTAGAAGTATGCTTTAATTTTTTTGTGGTAAAACCCAACGTTAACAGCGTCGTCTTGCGGCTTTTTAGCGTGTTAGATATAATTTAATATACATAATAATTTTGATGCAAGGTGTTAATGACTTTAAAAAAATATATGTGGGTTTAGGTATAATTTATCTCAGTTTAAGTAGTACCTAGTAGCAACTCTGATTGATTTTTATATAAAGAAATCACAAAAACTGTTTGATTAAGATGGGCTATTGGTATTTGAAGATTCAGAACTATTTTTGAGTCAAGGCTTGCTGTCGTCTGAATTATTTTTAATAAATTTATAAAAATAAATAAAATTATTCATCAAATCAAAATGTGTTTATTTCCACCACAGACAACACAATGTACAATGGTTTATAAATATTGGTACAAAGATAACAGTTGTAGTTTGGGGTGGACTGGAGCCTAAACTAGGTCAAGACCTGTATTTCAGGACTCCAGGATTCACACCCGCGCGGTTTGTTAGTAAATGTATTGTGGTGTGGTGCGTTTGTGTATGTATGATTGTATGTGTGTGTGTATCTGTGTGTGTGCGTGTATGTGTGTGTGGTGTATATGTTGATGTGATAGTAAGCGTCACTTAACAATAGTGATAAGTGATTGTGTGTCAGTATATGATAGATTAATTAAATAATTTTGAATGGCGGATTTACATTTATA
Source organism: Callimorpha dominula (assembly GCA_949752705.1). NCBI lineage: Eukaryota > Metazoa > Arthropoda > Insecta > Lepidoptera > Erebidae > Callimorpha > Callimorpha dominula. The sequence continues at coordinate 4,475,369 of OX456991.1, forward strand.
TGTCGTTTTGGAGAAAATATTTAACATTTTGTTCAATTTATTATACAAATATGATGCAAGAAAGAGAGATTGTCGTCTGAAAAAGGCAGTTTTATGTTGAATGGGGTCACAAATTCTAATTCTTCTTCGGTTTGAGTACGTCGTACATTATTAAAAGTATTTTTTTCGAAAGAAGTAGACTGAGATGAATAGCACCCATGTTTTTTATGTTATATCGAGCACAATCCTGAACTCCGGCACTGCAATTGAGGTTTTCTTGGGCGTTGCGCGTTGTATGTATGTAGAAAATGTAGCTCAGTAGGGATTAGTCTTAAACCCTCGATAGAGTTTAGTCAGCTATAGAATAATAGGCATTTTCGCCATGAAATTGAGATTGAGAGAGGGGCGGAGTCGGTTTTACAATCTCAAGTTTTGGAGCAAGTATCAGTGCAACTCTGTAAGAATTCTGCATTTAAATGCAGCCTTAACTTGTGATTTCGACATATTTACGATCAGATTAAGTTTTTATTTTAACGTTTATCGTTTGGTGTTTATCAGTTGCATTTGGCATATTCCAAAATACGTTTTAAGACTTAGTTGTTCTGTCACCGCATGATATTAACATATTTTTGGGCTTACTTTGAAAGTTGCCGCTCTTGTAATAATAAAAATGTCGTAAAATTTAGAAACACAAGAGATTGTTATCGCTCGTTGGATGGATCGGGAATATTAATGAGCCGACTTGTTCGCCGTTCACATTACAAGTAAATTTAATTATGTTATTGGAGTGATCAATAAGTTTTTTTTGTTAGTGAGATGGGAGTGTGTGAGTTCATCACTCAATTTCCCCCTTCCTTCCATCTTTCCAGAATGCCAGAATAAACACGTGTTTTGTGTAAAAAAAAAACATAATGCTGAGTTTTAAGACCCTGATACTCAAAGACTTAAATAAAAAGAAAGAAAGCACTTAAATAACTTGTCAGTAAACCCAGATATTATGATAAATGGACGGAAGTTTAGGATACGCCATAATACTAGTGTTTAGTTAGGTAACCTTGAAAGGAATGGTAACGACCATCGATTTAGGAAACTTCATGAAGATCATGGTTTCGTACGAGGTCGAGTAGACCACGTTTTCAATAAACTATATCCGATCAATTAACATTTAAGGCACCTGCATCTATTAAGTTTCTTAATACAGTTATTAAGAAACTTAATGGATGCAGGATTTTAAAAACACACGAAAATTTAAAAATAAATGCACACATGACGTTTTATTTATTTATTTATTTAAAACTTTATGCACATTTGTACAAAGGCGGACTTAATGCCTGGGGCATTCTCTACCAGTCAACCTTAGGGTGGTGTAGAACTGCTATAAGGTAGGTGCAAAGATACATTTGAAATTATTTATAAAGCAAACTAACATTTACATTTCTTACATGTACAGATTTCTAAATATCATTACTACATAATATACACAGTACATATATATACATATCATATATATATCATATATGTAAATACACTACAAATACCACTATAAAGTCGTGTACTAGCGTTGAGGCTATTCTGCTAACTCATTGTGGAAGAATTGTCGTACTTTCTTTTTAAACGTGAAACGGTTTGTGGACATCCTGACTTCGTGAGGGAGCGCATTCCAGAGAAGGACTGATTGTACATAGAAAGAAGAGTTGATGAAGTCGGAGCTGTGAGAGGGACATAAAAGAAGCAAATTATTGGTGAAACAAAGATACCTGTCATGAGTAGAGTACAAGTATTGGCTTTAAGCTCTTTGGTAGGATTTTTTTTTTATGTTATAGGGAGCAAACGAGCAGACGGGTCGCCTGATGGTAAGTGACTACCACCGCCCATGGGCACCTGTAACTCAAGAGTCACAAGTGCGTTGCCGCCCTTTAAAGTGGGAGTAGGGGAAGAGGGGGAGGGGGCGGAGAGTGGGAATAGGGGAGAATGGAATTAAAGGTTAGCAAAGGACGAGAATAGGGGAGAGGGAAGGGTTAGGGCCTCCGGTAACCTCACTCACGCGGCGAAAAGCAATGCAAGCATTGTTTCACTGCCGGTTTTCTGTTGAGGCCGTGGTATCGAGCGGAGTCGAGCCGGCCCATACGTGCCGAAGCATGGCTCTCCCTCGTGAGGATTTTCAGGTATTCTTCTTTCTAACGTTCAATAAAAAAAGTAGTTTTTCAAAGAATGATTAATTACATTATTAACTGAATACTTTCGCATGCAAACTTTCAGTCTTGTTTTTAGGCCTAGGTTATAAAGGAACTGTCAGAATGTCAAGAGCAACAGTGGTCAATATCTCCTTTTATGGCACCATACCATATCATCAAACACGTAGTAATACATACTACAAAAATGTGCCCATGCGACGTGTTATACACTGATATTTATAAACACTCGGAGGCAATGAAATCGCAGATATAGGCAAAGAATGATTCATTTTCAACATGTACATACCTTTTTTAAAGACCTAAGAAATGGCACACCTCAGATATTTACTCAAAAAAGCACTTTTTTCAGGAAAGGCGAAATCTAATTACTGTGTCCAGGAGTTTTGGAGTTTTATATGCAGCTAGAAGAAAGATATTGTAGGAATCTTGTGTTTTAATCATGTTTGGGGCTGAAAATTTAATTTTTGTAGTTACCTATATTACCTATTACTTAACACTATGTATATTTATTTATTTTTTTTGAGTTTAATCCGTGTTGGTAAATTAAGCGTCTAGCTTCGAGTGTTGGTGATAATTTTAAATCTGTTTTATTGGTCGGTAGGTATTGCGATAAGGAATTCGATGGTATTCATAACTCAAAAGTTGGAATTTTTGAGCTAGCTCCGTTTAGATCTAGACGTGCAAAATGGCAAGTGCAGTGTGCACTTTGCTGTAAGTTGTAAAACACGAGGCTTGTATTATTACAGACATTCCTGAGCCCAGTCAATACAATGTACAGTGCGTCTGCGTGTTATTATGATTCATAAAGACGGAAAAGTATGTGCGCTTTACTCGTTTCGTCTACAGTTCCAGTCGTAATGTATTTTTTTAAATTTAATATTGAAAAAAAAACTATTTTGTATGCCTTTCATTCATTCCTGAAGTGCCCGTTTTATACTTGATAAAAGTCAAAGACCCCATTTATGCAAACAAATTTTCTCTTTATGTGTACTGCAATTTACACATTGAACTAACTGAGAAAAGCTGATCTAAATATTATAGTCGTACTAACTGTACTTAACATATTTTAGCCTCAAGGACTTACGAGCCGAATCCTAACTATCAAAATACTCTTCCAAAGAAGTACTAGAAATGCTCCTTTTTTAAGGATAAAACATGTGTCATCCCAGAGACAATTAACTTTAACGGGTTCAATCATTTCCAATCAAGTTCCACTGAATCCTAACACGAAAAACGCTAACATATAATTAAATACGTTTTATTGGGCATTGTTCTCTTGTTGGCGACGCAGAAATACACCGAGTTATAGTTTGCATTTGAAAATATTAAGCATTGCTAGGGAATACATACAATAGACCACAATATGTAAAACTTCTTTCTAACGTTCGCACAGTCCGTGGGGATAGACAATTAAATATTAAATAAACATCAGTCATGAGCTTTTTTAACATTTAACAAATCCTAAACATTTATACTGTAAACAATAATTTAGTTTTATATTTTAGCTTAGAAAAACTAAAGGAGCATATCAGCACCTTATTTTCCAGCAAAAGTATTAAATGTTGTTAGAGAGAAACGTGGTTACAACGGCGCGGCCGGTCGTAAAGTGGCTGGTAACCAGGCATTACTTGATGCATTATTGCCAACTCAAATTACGACCCACGCCTTGCCTGAACTTCAATGTTTTTGTATTAACCTGACGAGACCAGGTTAGTACCTACAACTACATTTAAAAAATAACGAGCCAAAGAAAATGAGTTACAATGCTGATTACTTTTTGTTGCTGCCCGTCGCTATGAATAACTTCAACAATCCTTTTGTGCTTTACCAAAAGTTTGTTTTATTAAACTGATAAAGACTGCTTAACTTTTCATCGGTCCAGCAGCATGTTGTTTTCATGCTTACTGTAAAACAGGGCGCAGCGCAGTGCGCTAACGAGCCAAGTGACGATTCAATTTGTTCTTGGAAATTCGCAACTCAGGCCATGCTTACGTGAATGCTAATTAATCGAATGCTAGCTCGAATGTAGACGCCGCGGTAATGCGTTGTTGTCGCCGGCGGCGGCGGCGCTGCGCTGCAGCCCAGCATACATAATAGTACTACGACCGCGCATACATTTTATCGAACGCCTATATTAGGTAGTATAAATGGCTTAACGAGAATGTCTAAGAAAGCCAACACAACGATGTCTTTGGGACACCTGGTTGGAAAGAAGTTCCTTTCTCTATATAGATATTAAATTTAATGGATTGAATAAATTGTATCAAAATATAATAAATATTGTAAAACCTGTAAATTAAAATTGCGCCGCCTGTGAAAGTTACCCGAACTAATAATAAATTAAGGTAATTAGTTTACAACCAACATCAAATAACATTAGTACGAGTATCATGCAGAATCCACTGATGACGTAAATAAAAAAATCAACATCAGCATTTTTCGTTGCGCTTACACTTTTTTCTGTCTAGCCCCCGTCTGAAGTGTAGCGTGGGATAAGAAACTTCGTTCCAAAAACTTACATCGCGCACCGATATTTAAAAAACAAAAAATAGTGTGCCAAAAACCTAAGTTTATGCCAAAAACACATACACCTAGGATCTATCAACTTTCAATAAGCCATCGGCGTCGTTTGAGGAATCTTGCACACTGAATCAAAAATTAAAAAAAAAGACCCATGTAGCCAGATATAGAACTGTATCAAATACTGATATATTAGCTAGCCCATGACATTTTAAGATTACAATAATTTATCCGCCGTCGTAGTGTCAAATAATGTCCAGCCTCTATGAAGGCTGGCCTTCGAAAGTGGTACTAAACCTTAAAATGCAATTAATCAGGGCCAAGGTCCGTCGGGGACGGGGCAAACTATTTTTCAAGCTATAACCCACGCTCACTACAAACGTGTCCAATACCGTGTTTTTTTAATAGTTTTGATTCCGATACAGATCCCGTTGTGACCTCGATATGAGGTATTGCTTATGGGTGTTTCACACATATATTATATACTAAGGGTGATTTTAAAATTTGTAGATAGGTAAGGCGTATATGCCCTGCCTCTTGAAATGTCTAAATATACGCTTCCAGAAACACGATATTATGTTTCCACTTATCTTAGTTTGAACGTATTCATTACTTGTTACAATAATCGCAACAGGTGATTAAGAACAAGATTTACATTTTTTTTTTCCGGAATGTGTTTGTTAATATTCGTTTCGATGATCATTCTTAGTAATGGTGATGATAAAGCGGAACACGAATACTTTTAACTGTGTTTGTTCACGTTCTTAGTGCAATTGGGACACAAAGAGGTCACAATAACCCGTAACCAAAAAAAAACAGTGCTATAAAAGTGCGATACAGACGATTTAAAATTGAAATAGTGCAATTTTTTTCTGGATTACCTAACCATAATTACGGCAATATACTTCAAACATATATAATCAAGAAATAACATCAAAATTTATTGCAAAATGTATATGCAAGTGGAGAAAAGGTGTTAATTATACTATGGATCGTTATGCTCCTACTTATATGGAAATAACTGAATGTGTGTGCCCGCATCCGGTCGTAAACAGAGGTATTATAACTATTGTCGCGCATCCAATGAATAAATGTTACACAAATAAACAACGCAGCGTGGTGAATGAGATTTGACCTAAAACAAATACAATATTTATTTTTACAAATTACCATATTTTAGAATTCCATGAACTGTTAAAACAACAACATACGACATTAAAATGCTGATGAATTCGCGTTAGATATACATATGTTTTAAGTTTTCAAAGTATTAAAAGCTATTAAGAACCATTTTTTATTAAAAATTCTCACACTTCCGTCACTTGGCTCTAAACACATATGTGAGAAACAATCCCTTTTTAATTTACTACTTATGGTTGAAGTGGTATGTTAACAGCGATTGGCGATGTGCATAACAATTTTTTTCTAGACGAGATCTATTTTTATTTTACCGTCGAGCACTAGACTTGCGACGTAAGAATAGCTAGTTGTCAGAAAATGCGAGGGCACCAAGTCAGTAATCGTCCATATCGATTGTGTCAGAGATGTCCATGACCACGTGACCCACCGTGTTCTCATAGTCATATAGTCGTATTTTACTACAAAAATCAAACAGTTTGTAGGGAGGGAAGCCACCGCGTGACAAGGCCTCTTTCATATTTTATAAAGATTGTGTAGTTAAATTCATTGTTATTTAAAATGTACTACAAAACATTTTTTTTTTTATTCTAACAAGCAGACTAATTTGACTGATAGTCGTCGAGTAAATCACAACGGTTACGAAGTCATTAGTCGATTTTCTCGGTCACGAACGTTCACGTTAGCGTTAGAAAAGGGATGTGTCCGTTGACGAGGTCGTTATCGTAGCTAAATGTGTATCAAAATATTCCTTTCAGAGTCTTACAATGTACTGGCACCTACAGCTGCACTACCACAGACAAAAGCTCACACGTAGAGTTCAGAGCGCGCGTTACAACGGCGCACGGCCCGAAGTATTCGTGTAAAAGCAATTTACATGTATTGTGTAAACATAGTACAACAATATACATAGTATTAGTGGTTTTAGTATAACAGTTTAAATCAGTGTTAGGGGTTACTAGCAACCCGCTTCTGCTTCGCACGGGTAGCAGAGACATCTTCAACAATCATCATCAAATTTAAACACATTATACCCAAAGCCTTGACAAATTATATACCTAAACATTCCTCATTCAATATGAACATCTATTGGTGAAAACCGCATGAAAATCCGTTCAGTAGTTTTTGAATTTATCGCGAACAGACAGACAAACAGACGCGGCGGGGGACTTTATTTTGTAAATATGTAGTGATCATTTAAAATGATACAGCAGTAGGAAAAACATTGTTTTAACAAATTGTATTTATTAGTTATGTATTACATAAATAATTTGTTGGCAGAAACAGTAAAATTATTTAGATACACGTATATAAACTAGGTACCTATTTCATATCATCTTCAATACAGACCGATTTTGTAGGTAGTCCCAAATCCTTAAATTGAGCGATATACAGTATGTACCGATGACTACCATACACTATGCATTGTCGAAATTATCTATAGTAATCATCTGTGATGCTGGATGTTACGTAGCAGTGTTTGTGCAAACATTTGTGTTTAGGTCAATCTGTTTTTGAGCCTTTACGTCGGCCTACGAAAATCGCTTGCCATCATGCGAAACATTTTAGTAATATATAAAAAAAATAGTACAAATATAAACAAAAACCAAAATTGATTGATGTTTGGTTGTACATAATTAATGAAATGGGACACAGTGTGGCACTGACAGTGTTTATGCTAAGTGATTGATCGGTATCATTAGGTATTAGTTTCCTCAATCGATAAAAAGTATTTTATATTGATATAAGTATTACAAAGTTGACAACATGTATATACTATACTTAGGCCTGCCATAACTTAAATTGCCAACGCCGGAAAAGCTCTTACAAAATCATGGACAAATGTGTGAAATCGAGATTCTTTCCCGGACACGTTAAAAAAAACGCCGATTCCATTTTAGGTAGATTTTCCAAGAAAAATGAAGGTTAAGTTTCGTGAATATAGAGTTGCCAACAAACTCTTTATTCCCAGAAAGGGATTTATAGCAGAGAAACTGTAAACCTTTTTACAATCGGTAATATTTTTAAATGAAAGCAATTTTTTTATTTTACTCTACAATGTAGACATTTAAAGTTTTTAATGCGACTTATATTTTTGAAGATAAAAATTAAAAAAACAATCTACCTGAAACGGGCCTGCTGCGGGCCCGGTTTTTTTATTATTAAATAAAACAGCTTGTTCATATAATAATTATAAGTTGCCCCTGCCACAGAGTGTCCAGGTTTTACCCAGACACTTTGAAAACCGCACCCGGACGCTCCCCGGACGCCCTCTAAACTAGGACAAATCCGGGGAAACCCGACGGAGCCCTAACTATACTGCATCTGTTTCAATTTTAAAAAACCTAGCTGGATTTTAGCCTAAGTTTAGATGAATGAAAAGCATTACAGAGTTTGCTCGTATGTAATCTTTCATTTGTTCTAGATTTTACTACTTAAACTTAGTGAACCTATTCAACCATTTCTGCACTATCCTAAGGGACTGGTAGAGAATGATTATGACATTAAGCCGATAAAAAATTACCAATAACTCTATATTTACCTATTCAACCATTTTTGCACTATCCTAAGGTACTGGTAGAGAATGACTATGCCATTAAGCCGATAAAAAATTCCCAATAACTCTATATTTGGACGATTTTCAGAAAATGTTGGTCACGTTATGGGAATTCCACTTAAAAAAAATCATTAAATTTTAATAAAAGTGTATTCATATCAAAATTATTAAGAAATTCCGAAAAAAAAAACTGATTTAAGACTGATATTTCCACTAGGGAATTCCAATACGTCACATAGTATACAGAGTTTTTTTTCAATGAAAATACAATTCATTTCGAAAATTGTTATATCAATATAAACATAATAGACTTCTCAATAAAATATAAAAACTATCCTCAGACATGTAAGTGCTATATAATTACTATCCATACGTTACATTTTGGTAATTTACACTTCAAAATAATACAATTTCTATGGCATGAGATAACATACAATAAATATATATTAAATATACTGGATTGAAACACAGTTTTACCTTCATAACAAAATGGTCTTTATTATGTTTGATATTTACTTATTCTAAATGACTGCTGCCGCCCATCCGCACCTGCAACTCGGGAGTCACAAGTGCGTTGCCGGCCTTTAAGGTAGGAATAGGGAAAAGGTGTAGGAGGGGGAGGAGAGAGAGGGTAAGGAGGGGTGGGAAGGGAAGCGCCTCCGGTAACCTCACTCACTTGGCGAAAAGCAATGCAAACATTGCTTCACTGCCGGTCTTCTGTGAAGCCGTGGTATCACTCCGGTCGAGCCGGCCCGTACGTGCCGAATCTTGAGCTTCAATTTATTTAATTTAAATATTTTTAATTTATATTTATAATTTTTGTTTACGAAAACAATGACGAGTACACTAGGGTAGAATGTACAGATTTTGCCTAATACCTCATATCCGAGTATACTGGCCTGGTCACACAGAAAGTTTGTGAGGATGTATAGATGTGTGGATATTTGGATGTTTGTTACTCTTTCACGCAAAAACTACCGAACCGATTGCGAATAAACTTGCTAGGTAGATAGTTGGAGACCTGGATTAACACATAGGCTACTTTTTATCCCGATATTCCCACCGCACCGGGCCTAACGTGGGTGAAACCGCGGGGCGCAGCTAGTAGTTCATAAACTTCCGAAGCCGAGAATTCAGTTGAATGTTTTTAGAATATGAATTTGAAACAATGACATGTCCCTACTATTCTGTCAGACAGTATGGCCGTCTTAAGAGCTCTGGAGGGCAACACCATTAACTCCGGTCTCATTTATGAATGCCACCAGACGCTAGAGCGTTTAGCCTCTGCCAATGGGGTGATTCTGCAATGGATCAGAGGGCATAGCAATTCATTAGGGAACGACGCCGCCGATGAGCTGGCAAGGAAGGGATCCGCAACGTCAGTGGCAGGCCCAACTATATTACTGCCACTTCCCTTTAATCAACTTCGCTCATGGGTAAGACAACGGACTCGTGAAGCGCACAACGGCCGTTGGGCTGTCACACCGGGCTGTAGGCAGTCTAAACTGGTGCTGACGGAGGTCTCACCACGTTTAACTTGCAGAATGCTCAGTCTTAACCGACTCGACATCAGAATAGTTGTAGGGACTATTACGGGCCACTTAGCCCTAAATCGGCACCTATTCACCATCGGTGCGACAGACAGTCCTCTATGCAGAGAATGTCTCGACGCGGAGGAAACGGCCGCTCACGTTATCTTGGAGTGCGAGGGAGTGGCCACACAACGGCCAAACATCCTCGCAGGTGCGAGATCACTCCTAGAAGCCTGCGAACGCCCCAGGAGGCTTCTGTGCTTCTGGAAGGAGCTAGGCTGGCTCAACAAATCAGCTTATCTGAACGCATAATGGACCATCTATGAGTCTAAATGCGGAAACAGAGCCCTTCACCAATACCAATACCCTACTATTTCTCACGACAGAGAATATTTTTCTTTTCTTTTTAACTTTTTTTTTCTACAGATAATAGTAAAAAAGAAAAAAAAAATTCGTTATTTGGTGAGCGATCTGATCTTTTTTTTAAATCTTAATATTCATAAAACAATACTCCTACAACAAACAATATTTTGCAACTGCTTTCACGATATGAGCTAAAACACAAAACAAACTTATGAAAACTACACGGGCACAGACATATTTCACTACTTCAAATTAACGAAAACATGCTGAATTATACTCTGTAGAACTCTCGCTTCTACAGAGTGAATTTGGTTTCCATTTAAGTAATTTCTATTCTTCTTCTATATATTATTTAAGTTAAAGTAGTATGTTAAAATAAAAAACCGATTTTTACATAAACATAGCTGTCCTCATGCACTGTTTCATTAATTGCCTAAAACTAGGACCTCATGGCCTGTTTCTTTTTGGCAGGCCAAGTTTACAGGCTGTAGAAACTATTGCGCCCATTGAAACCGGTCGATTCTCGTCCATTCTAACGAGAATCAAGGTTCAAAATTGTTCGACAGCAGCCGGGACTTCGACAGTCATCGGTTTACTTGAAAGATCCCAGTTTTAGTCTTATAAGTTAGATGTAACTATAATAATCACTACATATTATAAAACAAAGTCCCCGCCGCGTCTGTCTGCCTGTCTGTTCGCGATAAACCCAAAAAACTACTGAACGGATTTTCAATCGGTTTTCACCAATAGATAGAGCTATTCATGAGGAAGATTTAGGTATACAATTTGTTAAGGTTTTGTGTAAATTGGTTGAAATATTATGATGACTGTTGAAGATGTCACTGCTGCGCAGCCGGGGCATGTTGCTAGTATATGTATAATTATTATAATATTAATACGTGAAGAGAATTCTTTGTACCCGTTGGTGGAGCGCCAATATATTTATAAAATGCATACATAATCGCACCATAATATATTTCGTTATATTATTAATTTCATAGTCTTTATGTAAACCACATTCTGTTTGTCGAATGCAATTAGTGCTGGTACTGCTGTAATATTGCCAATGTACTCGACGATCTCAAGAGATGGCGTTAGCAGTCTTCAAATAATGTAACGCGCTGCACCCTGATTGGTGCAAGAAAAAACGGACATACCCTGCTCTCATCGCTTTTCGCTAAGACGCTAAGAAGACGCTTTTAATATATAAAAATTTTGTTCCGCCACGGACATCAGTTATATTTCTCGTGAAAAGAAGCTGATTCATTAGTCCTATAGCCGTGTAGTGTTTGGACTCGCTTATAACCTTTACAAGGTGTATGTGGAGTGCTCTAGTCTTCGATCGTGACCGGCCGGTCAATACCTGGACGTTGCAAGAGACCGTAAAAACCTTCGCCGCTGCTCGCTGCCTTCTGGAGGATCGGGACTTGGTCGGTGTTGCAGGTTAGTGCTGGCATGATTGTTTTTGATCGATAGAAGTGGTTTACTTCCCTACACCTCGTACGCTAACCGTTGAGCAATCACACCCTGGTCGGGCTATTTACACGCCTGACCACATAATTTGGTCCTTCGAGCCGGATAGGCCAGTGATTCACGTAAATATTGGTGAATTTACTTCTCTATTCATACCATAAAAAAGATTCACGTAATTCTAGTGAATTCTTGCCGCCATTTTTCCTCGCTCACAGATTTACGTAAAATTGGTAAATTCTGTGTTTAAAACGCACGAGAACTACGTAATTATTGGTAGACTCGTATTTAAATATAATTAATTGTTAGATTTGGTGAATTACGTATTAATTGGTAATAATATCCATTATACTCAATTTAGTTGAACTTATTTATACCTACCCACTTATTAACCGCTCCACCACTGTACTTTACGCTAAGTCATTTTAAGATTTAAATTTAACTTGTGTTTTTACACTAACTAGGTAGATATACCTATCACTTTGTAGTTGTATTGTGATATTATTTTATAAACATGACGGAAAGCGAATCAAGCCGCGAAGTCATGTTGGTTATGTTGAATCAAAAGAAAGAATTATTATTTCAACGTATTAATCGTATGTACGAGGGGTGATCAAAAAGTAATGATAAACGGATATTTCTAGTAATAATAAAATTCTAAAAAAATATTTTTTCAACTCCCTAATCCTTCACAACTTCCCTGACAAAAAATGGTATAAATAGGACGTCATTTTTAAAATATACATTCATTTGAATACTAGCAGTCGGAGTGATAACATCAAAATGGAGAAACATGAAGTGCGAAGCGTCATCAAATACCTGTGCTTGAAAAAAATGTCCACCAAAGACATTCATACTGACTTGGTGGAAACATTGGGAGACTCTGCTCCTCCATATTCTACAACTGCACGCTGGTGCAAGGAGTTTAAGATGGGAAGAACATCCACGGAAGACGAACACCGCGAAGGCCGTCCGTCCTCCTCCCTCACTGAAGAAAACGTCAAAAAAGTTCAAGATCTGGTTTTGGCAGACCGAAGAGTGACCATTCGTCATTTAGCTGAGAACACAGGCATTTCATTTGGTAGCATTCAAAGGATCTTAACTACCGAGATGAACATGAGAAAGGTCTCTGCACGTTGGGTCCCGAGAATGTTAACCGACGAACAAAAGAAGAAACGATTCGACATTTCAAGGACCAATCTTGAAATGTTCCAGGCGGATCAAGATATTTTTTTGGCTCGATTTGTGACTATGGACGAAACGTGGATTCATCATTTTGATCCCGAAACCAAACAACAGTCAATGACATGGAAAAGGCCATCTTCACCGACTCCCAAGAAATTCAAAGTTTCAAGCTCTGCCGGCAAGGTTATGGCGTCTGTTTTCTGGGATGCTGAGGGAATAATTATGGTTGAATACCTTGATAAGGGCGCTACCATAACAGGCTCCTACTATGCTGACCAAATCAAAAGATTGCGAGAGGCCTTCAAGGAAAAAAGACGGGGTAAACTGCGCGCAAAAGTTCTGTTCCATCAAGACAATGCACCTGCACACAAAGCTGAAGTTGCGATGGCTGCCATTCAAGAAGCTGGCTTCCAGCTGCTTGAACACCCACCCTATTCTCCAGATCTAGCCTCCAGCGACTTTTATTTGTTTCCTCGGCTCAAGGAACACCTCCGGGGCCAGAAATTTGAGGATAACGGCGAAGTGATGGCCGCTGTAGAGGCATTTTGGGAGAGTCAAGATAAAGATTTTTTTTTGAAGGGTATCGTTGGTTTAGAAAAGAGATGGACTAAATGTATTGACCTATTAGGAGACTATGTAGAAAAATAAATTTTATTTTTAAGTATATAGTTATTTTAATGTACCCATTCTCATTACTTTTGGATCACCCCTCGTACACATCGTCGAAAGGTATAATTTCTTTCGATTCATCAACGCGAGCTAACGAGAATTTTCTGGCTGAAACGGAGATGATAGATGAGTTACGCGATAAATTTGAGTCCATTGTTGATAAAATAAATAATATAAATTTGTTATCAAAGATTACGGTCAATCCCGAGTATTCTTGCCTCGATTCATTTGATGATTTATACTCGAGAGTTAAACGCGTTAGAAATAAAATATTAACCACTTCTAAGGTGCGTTCACTCGAGACCAGTAGCTCGATCAAGTCCGTAGTGAAATTAGAACCTTTAGTAATTCCGAGTTTTGACGGACGCCCTGAAAACTGGAATACCTTTTATCAGTCTTTTAAAGCTAATATTCATTTGAATCAACAGCTTTCTGACTCGCAACGTGTACAGTATCTAATTTCTAAACTCACCCACGACGCACTAAAATTCACTTCCGGTATTATTCCGTCAGGTGAAACATATAAAATACTGTGGGATAGTTTGGTTAAGAAATACCACGACAAACGCTCATTAGGTACATATTATCTCAATAATATACTGGACTTAAAAACTTGCTCGCACACTGCGAACGCTCTTGATACCTTTGTTAGTAAATACTCCGCTTCGATTTCAGCTCTAAAAGAATTAGGCATAACAGATCTAACTGATTTTATTTTTCTTCAATGCGCTTTGAGAAGGATGGATCCTCAAACCATCCAAGCCTTTGAACTTTCGATTCGATGTGGAAGTGCCTACGACACAACAGCTTATCGCTTTTATACAAGATCAGGCTAAGATTTTGGAGCGCTCAAACCCGCGAAATTCGTCATATACGAAACCCGCTGCTGTTGTTACGTCGCCCTCACGCGACCGGCGCGTTCATCACACCTCCAAATCTTTTGTCGCCAGTGAGTCCGCTAATAATGCAAATACTCTCACATATTCGGCGCCCGCAGCAGTTACCGCGAATTGTTGTTTGTGTAGTGGTAACCATCGACATTTATATGATTGCGCTCAGTTTAAAAATATGCGAGACGCAAGGGCTAGATATGAGTTTATTAAATCGAAGTACGGTTGCGTTAATTGTTTAAGCACTTTACATAAACTTCCGGATTGTAAGAGTACGTCAGTCTGTTTCTGTAATAAAAGACACCATAGGTTATTGCATTTTGATAGTAATGATTCGCAATCGCATGCGGCTATGGTAAATACCGCCGTCGCGTACTCGCCGCCGCCCGCTCATCGAGCGACCGTTACTTCGCCCGCGCCTTCTCATCGCGCTCACACGACTTCGTCATGCATTCGAGCGCCCCCGCTTGCTACAGAACCAGTTACACATACACAGTCTTACACTTCTTGTCATAAGGGTGATATACTTTTGTCAACCGCTCAGGTATACGCGCGCTCTAAGGGTAGCGCTGGTATCAAATCTGTAGTTAGGTGTTTGATAGATAATGGCTCGCAGAATAATCTAATAACATCTGCTTGTTCTAGTTTATTAAATTTACCGATAATACCGTTGAATAATTCCTATGTTAAAGGTGTTGGTTCCGCTTCAAGTCCGATAATCGGTTATGTTCATTTAGACATTGAATCCCGTATTTATCCGGATCAGAAATACACTATACATGCGCTTGTTGTAGAATGCATTACGGATCAATTGCCTTCGAAATTTATCGATTGTGATCGCGACCTAGATTTTCGTAACCTTCCGCTCGCTGACTTAAGCTGGAATATTCCGGGCAAGATTGATTTATTGTTAGGTGCCCAGCTATTCCCATTTATATACTTAGGAAATATGGTCGAGTGTGGGCCGCGCGCACCGTGTGCTTTATCTACAACATTTGGTTACGTACTTATGGGAGATTACCCGCGTAAACATATTTTACCTACTGCCGCGTCTTTTTCTGCGTTAGCGCTTAATGATATAGTGCAAAAGTTCTGGGAACTTGAAGAAGTACCCATGAAACGCTTGTTGTCACCAGAGGAGACAGATTGCGAAAATATTTTCACGGCTACCGTGACCCGTGACGACGTAGGTCGTTATACAGTTGCATTACCGTTCTGTAGGGACCCTTCGGAATTAGGTAATTCGCACGCTACCGCTTATCGCCGTTTCGTTTCACTCGAGCGTAAGCTCCGTCAGGCACCGATAGTGCGCGAAAATTATAACAAGGTTATTCAGGATTATATTGATAACAATTACCTCAGTCCTGTTAAAGAATCTGAGCTGTCCTCTGATGGTTATTATATACCGCATCACGCAGTAGTCCGACCTGATAAACCGATGCCGCGCATCGTATTGGACGCGAGTGCTAAAACGCATACAGGACTTTCGCTTAACGATATATTACATATTGGACCCAATTTACAGGCCGATCTGTTTTTATTATTGTTAGGTTTTAGATTATTTCCTATTGCAATGAACGCTGATATAAAACAATATTATTTACGGATTGGTGTACCAGTAGACCAACATAAATACCTACGCATTTTATTTAGATTCAACGAATCGGAAAAAATTCGAACTTATGCCTTTAATAGGCAACCTTTCGGTCTCAAGTCAAGCCCTTACATAGCTATGCGCACTGTGCGACAGCTGGCTACTGACATGAGTCCGCTCTATCCTGATGCCGCGAAAGTGGCAGAGACCTGTCTGTATATGGACGATTTGGTTCTTTTTATTGCAAATGAGGATACTGCCACGCAATTAGCTCACAACTTGATTAAGTTTTTCAAATCGGGTGACTTTGACTTAGTGAAGTGGTCTAGCAATTCACCAGTGCTACTTGACTCGCTTCCCGACACGCACCGCAAGTCGCTTGATTTTGATGTTGACAATAATGTCTCTAAGGTCTTAGGTCTCTCATGGGAACCATGTGAAGATAATTTTCATTTCACATGCGCCGCAATTAATGAAAGGTGCACCAAGAGAAACATACTCTCGATGGTTGCACGACTATTTGACGTGCTCGGATTGGTCGCGCCTGTGATTCTCTATGCCAAGTTGTTAATTAAGGAACTGTGGCTCAGCAAGTGTGATTGGGACGATCCTGCACCGGAGCACATACGCACCCGTTTTCTCGCTCTTGCGCAAGAACTTCAAATGCTTGACACTTTAAGGATTCCACGTCATGTAGGCGTCGAAGTTGGTTGTGAATTACGTCTTGTTGCTTTTTGTGATGCTAGCATGAATGGTCTGGGATGTGTCGTTTATGCCCATTGTACCTACCCGTCTGGCATTCAAACTCGCATTCTTTGCGCTAAATCAAAGGTTTTGCCAACAAAAATCACTACGCTCGCTCGCTTAGAATTATGCGCTATTTTACTTATGTCAAAATTAATAAAAACTGTGCGAGACACATATGCGACACGTATGCCCATTGCCGGGATATACGCATTTTCTGATTCCACTATTGCTTTATCATGGGTTCATTCTTCACCACATCGTTGGTCAGTTTTCGTCGGTAATCGCGTCGCTCAGTGCCAAGAAAACTTGGACTCTAAACATTTTTATCATATTGCCGGAGCTAGTAATCCAAGTGATTGTCTTTCGCGTGGCATGCTTCCATCGCAACTTTTGACCCACGATTTGTGGTGGAAAGGTCCTCCGTGGATTCGCAGCTCATCTGAGAAGTGGCCGATTAAGCCATTCTCGCTTAATAATTGCTCTGTCTTGCCTGAACTCAAGGCAAATGTGTTGGCTGCCATTACTCACACAGAACCGCCGTTGCTGTGTACGTTAGCACAACGTGTTTCTTCTTGGGAAAAGTTGCTACGTATCACCGCATATGTATTAAAATTCGCAAGACCTAAAGTTAAGGTCGAACCTCGTTCTATAGCAGGGTTGACAAGTGCTGAGAATGCGTTAATTCTCGCCGTTCAATCTGTGCACTTCTGTGAAGATATCAAATTGATCAAGGCTGATAAATTACCTTCAAAAAAGCTGCAAAGCCTCTTCGTCTTCTTAGACAAACAAGGGATTTTACGCATTGGAGGAAGACTTTCTGGATCAATGCTTCCTTTCGAAGCTAAACATCCGGTTCTTCTCCCTAAACGCGATCATGTCGTTGACTTAATAATACAGCATTTTCATGTTGTCAATTGTCACACCGGACCTGGACTTCTTATGTCTATTATACGACAACGCTACTGGATCTTGGATGCTAGGACTGTTATCAGGTCCAAGTTGCGAAAGTGCAACACTTGCTTTAAATGCAACCCAACGCATCCAACGCCTATAATGGCTGATCTTCCTGATTACCGTGTTTCAGAGGCCAAGGCATTTTGTCACACTGGTGTAGATTACGCTGGTCCGATAAGGACAATCCTTTCTCGCCGCAGAGGTCAACATGCGCAAAAGGCGTACATCGTTCCTTTTGTTTGCATGGTCACACGTAGTCTACATATTGAAGTGACCAGTGATTTAACTACTGAAAACTTTCTAGCCGCTTTTAAACGCTTTATTTCCCGTCGAGGACCAGTTTCTTGTCTCTATTCCGATAATGGATCTACTTTCATCGGTGCGAAGGCACATTTAGATGAGCTGTATAGTTTTTTATTGAACTCTAGCTTCAAAAACGCGCTGTCGAATGAGTTGCTCTCTCGACGCATAGAGTGGAAGATGATTCCCCCAAGATCACCAAATTTTGGTGGGATGTGGGAAGGGAATATAAAGAGCATGAAAACGCATTTATATAGAGTAATAGGAAGTCAGTTACTTACATACGAAGAACTGCAAACTGTTCTTACTCAGATAGAGTGTATTCTTAACTCTCGTCCATTGAGCGTATTATCGTCAGACCCTTATCCTGAGGTGTTAACTCCCGCGCATTTTTTGATGTCTACTCCGTTGCAATATTTACCCGCTGCTGATTTGTCAGATCAACGATTGAGTCTGTTAGAACGTAAAAAGTTGTTAGATAGTATGGTCCAATCCTTTTGGAAGAAATGGCACTTAGAGTATTTGCACACGTTGCAAGTTAGGCAAAAATGGGCTACTCCCGACAAACCGGTAGAAATCGGAACTGTTGTTCTTCTTGAGCAGGAGAATTCTCCACCGTTGCATTGGCCGTTAGGAGTAATTACGGACGTGTTCAGAGGCTCTGATAACGTTGTACGCGTGGCGATAGTTAAAACGCAAACTGGAATTTACAAACGCGCTGTAACTAAATTATATCCTATTCCTACACAATAAATTCAACTTAGTTTAAACCTTATTTTTTAGTTTAGGCCGCTATATTTATCATATTTATTATTTAATCGCATAATGCATGTGTTACTCTCGGTCAGTTAGAAAATTCGCGTGTTTTGAAACATCTTGTGATGTTCCAAGGCGGGGTGCATGGTGGAGCGCCAATATATTTATAAAATGCATACATAATCGCACCATAATATATTTCGTTATATTATTAATTTCATAGTCTTTATGTAAACCACATTCTGTTTGTCGAATGCAATTAGTGCTGGTACTGCTGTAATATTGCCAATGTACTCAAGGCTCACGATCAACGATCTCAACGATCTCAAGAGATGGCGTTAGCAGTCTTCAAATAATGTAACGCGCTGCACCCTGATTGGTGCAAGAAAAAACGGACATACCCTGCTCTCATCGCTTTTCGCTAAGACGCTAAGAAGACGCTTTTAATATATAAAAATTTTGTTCCGCCACGGACATCAGTTATATTTCTCGTGAAAAGAAGCTGATTTTCCATTAGTCCTATAGCCGTGTAGTGTTTGGACTCGCTTATAACCTTTACAAGGTGTATGTGGAGTGCTCTAGTCTTCGATCGTGACCGGCCGGTCAATACCTGGACGTTGCAAGAGACCGTAAAAACCTTCGCCGCTGCTCGCTGCCTTCTGGAGGATCGGGACTTGGTCGGTGTTGCAGGTTAGTGCTGGCATGATTGTTTTTGATCGATAGAAGTGGTTTACTTCCCTACACCTCGTACGCTAACCGTTGAGCAATCACACCCTGGTCCACCCGTTTTTAAAGAAAATTTCGCGAACGTAGTAACGTGAATTTTCGAATATTTACAGTTTATATATAGAAGACGTACAGAAAGCTAAAATTTTTAAACAATGTCTTACAACTTTTAAACGGGTTTAATGAAATTACAAGCCTCCAGTATATGCGTTGACCTGTCATGGTAAGTAAATACGATGACAAGTTATACTGGCCAATGAAAAAACTATGGTCGAAATTCAACCACCACTCGATCTCTAGTTATTATAATTTCGTCATGGGGATATCAATATTTACGGAGGTGTTCTTGTGTTACTGTGTTATGTTATCAATATTCACATTTTTGCTAATCGTTTGATACGAAGGCAAATATAATTAAAGAAAAAGTGCAAAATTTGTGAGTTTGTAGTCAGGTCGGGGCGGATGGTAATTTAAAATTCTTTGAGGTCCATTTATCTTTTAAAACCTGGGGGATGGTTTAGTATTAGTATCTTTATTTTGTCGGTTACTATTTTCTCAAAATTAGCCTCAAGGAAGACTGAGCATTATGTTGGGTATACCATATCGTTACATTAAGTGATGAATAACATATTAATTCCTAGATATTCACAGCACGGTAATAATATTTATATTCTTAAGTTTCAGTCATAGCTGCTGCCATGGCGTAATCAGTGAGTGCGAAGGTAATCATTTAGCGGCTACTCATCAAAGTTATGGATTGACGTCATGCACCGCATAACGTCAGTACTCCCGTAGTACTTACTAATGACACAGAATACATAATAGTACTAGTAATGATAACATTACTGAGTAAGTGTGCACAAAGACTATACTCGTATACTAGATATAGAGAGGGCTTCGGGGTCCGTTTATTTCTGTTTAGCAAAGGTAAAATTATGGCAAGCGTCCTGGAAGTAGCTTGCGAAATTGATGCGTTGTTTGTATATACACTTACTTTTAGGTTATAATTGCTATTTATCTTATCAGATCAGGTTAACCTACTTTAATTAGTTGAACAAATATATTATTTTAGTTTCTCTACTTATCTGCCTAAGTGTAAGTGCATCATGTCGTTAAAGATGGTTTATTTCACATAATGTAACAGACAGATAATTAAAATATATATTTAAATTATCTGTCAGTTACATCTTTATGTACTTTTTTAGTTGATTAAATTTCAACAGAATCTAGAGTGTATGATATACGCTACGTTATATCAGTAGGTCGATGCTATTCACCTCTATGTGGGTGAAGAGTCACTTCTGTCATCATTGTGTCCACTCGACTCACAAAGGTATATATAGGTCGAGATGGGAGCCTTTACACTTGAAAGGTTGAGATTTTAATCTGCATTTTATTGTGATGATAACAAACATATATGTATGTATTTCTGCCAGTTTTAATATTGACTTATCTTTGGAATAACATTGTTTGAACGATAAAAGGCTAAGATAACGGAACAGTGTCGATTTGTAAGGAAAATTTAATTGTCCTACTATTAATCACTTCATATTATAAAACAAAGTCTGACTGTCTGTTCGCGATAAACTGAAAAACTACCGAACGGACTTTCATGCGGTTTTCACCAATGGACAGAGTGATTCATGAGGAAGGTTTTGGTGTATAATTTGTACCCGTGCGAAGCCAGCGGGCGGGTTACTAGTATTGTATAAATAACAACAATATATTTCTATTATGGTTTTCAAGTCAAAATTGATGTTGAAATTAAAAAGGTACTGTAAATAAAAGTACGCAATCAATGCGACTATATACTAATTACATTGTGTAATTATAGTTTTCTGTTAATCGTCATTAAGGTAATGAAGCTGATTCTTTTTAGTTCTTAGATTTAATAGCGTAAATATCAGAAAATTCCGATTTGACCTATGTTTATCAGCAGTCTGGCTACCATAGTACAGGCCCTATCTATTTTGGGAACAGACGGCCAGCCGTGTGTGAGGTGTCTCAAGTTATTATTATTTTACACAACCAATGACATATCATATTTGCTTATAAAAACATCTTAGTACACAACTCGTTTTTTAAGAAGCAAGACAATCATTTATCCGCAACTGCCTAAACAAGTAACCGTAGTGACTAATCACTAGTGATAAGTATTTTACAATTTTTTTGGTTTTTTAAATTACTATTTTTTCCGTTCTTTGTAATATAATGAATATAAAAGGGGATGGCGCGTGAATAACGAGTTGGTAATTACTAGACAGAGTATAAAGCTTCATTCGGATTCGGCTTTTACCCAATGTAGATAGATACGTCAAGCAAAATTGGAATCGCATCAACAAAGTAACAGCAAGTCTTTGTGTTTCCAACACAACCCGTTTATTAAGGAAATCTAAAGACTTTTCATCCATTCTCATGTTCAGGGATATAAGGGATTAACTGTAAAAACTGACATAAAAATGTAACCTGTCATCTAATGTTTACAATTCTGACGTTTGATATTCATTGCTTCATAAGGTTGTGATGTATGCGTTTATCAAACTTGATACCTATCTTAAATTTTAAGATTTTAGTTTTAAATGATAACTAAATATCTGCTGTTAGTCACTAAAGTTTGCTGACATGATTTCGTATAAAACATAATTCATAACACTTATATTATTATTATATAATTTGTACAGCACATACACACAGTTAACAATTTCATGGTAAATGCACAAGTGTTTGGAGCTAATCGTCAACTAAATGAACATAACGGAACGGAACGTGTCTATCGACGCTTACCTACGAGTATGTTTACGTTAGGACCACGAGTACGTTGGGCGTAGTATCATCATTCGATCGGTGTAACACGCATATACTCAGGCGATATCGTAAGCGTCATATCAGTAACCACACCCTTTTAAGTGATGGAACCTGACCATTACTAAGGGTGTGAAAAATCATCTATGGATACAAAGTAAATCAGTGCACGATAATGTAGTACTATCTTCTGAATGCCGTTACAAGGGAAAAACTAACGAGACGACATGACTTAAAACTCGTCTTTACAAAAAGTTAAAATTAATTAGCCACTGGCTATAAACTCTATAAAGTGATAGGTACTCCTCGCCCATCTCAACTAAATGATACGATTTCGATCCCAAATTCGATCAAATTGAAATCCAGAGACAAAAGTATGTACTCTGTATCTACATCTGAATGTTACGGTATAACGATGAAAGTTCATCATGTTATTAGTTTGGCAGCTTTCGCTCTCTTGCAATGTTCGAATTCCACTAGACATTTATCATACTGATTACATAGTTAAATCATAATATAAGTAAGTAATTTTCCAATATAAAAATAGGCAGTCACAGGACTGCCGACAGAAGTGAAAACTTAAACGAAACGACGAACTTAAAACGTCACATTTGCAGGTTGGTGACATTAATGAATAAGGAGCTGACAGAACTCAATGTTTAGATTAGTGCCCTCTAGTGGATCTATATGTATTATTAGCGTGGCGGTCATGAGTTCGGTGCTTTTTTCCCAGTAGCAAAAGCGCACAAACGTGTCTTAAGAAGTTTTCACTTCAAAAAAGTAAAATTAAATCAATCAACAGAAACTATTTCAGAATAAGCAATGAATAAGAAAATTGTTGAGCCTTGCAAACTGTGAGTAAACTACACTAGAGCTCTCAAAAATATCTTTATCAATAAAAAACGGATAAGTATACTTTTTATACTGGAGATTGTATCTTGAGCGTGTGCATTCAGCCTCGGAATCTTTTACAAAAAGTTGTTTACCTGAAAGTAAAAAAAAAACATTAAGTACACATTCACTATTGAAGATAATATAATGTAAAATCACTTAACTATTGTAGGTCGAGAGCTCTACGGATTAAGGGTAAGCTGCAATATTAACTTGTACTATAGAACGTGTACGTACTACCTACATAGAACTCAATAAATCTGAAATCAGTCAAGTGTGAAATTGTGACAAATATAAGAAGAATTCAATATAAAAGTACACACACGACACCGAACGATAAAAGATTAGGGTAATATCGTGGTATTATTTTTATTATATATATATATATATATATATATATATAAATATCTGGACTATATTGTAGCACCCAAGTATGATTTCACAACTTAGACAAACTATCAAAGGCTAGTGAGAATAAAGCTAGTCTTACAGCAACTGGCATATTAATCTCTAGCAATATTATTTTTTAAAGGAAACAATCTTTTTAAATGTGTATTTTACTAAAAATATATTTATAGTTTCATAACCAGCTTTACATAACCTTTTAATCATTTCATAACAATAAATAACTTTTGTAAGCGGATCTGGGGATGAATCCAGTATTTAATAAGGCAATTAATTCATATAAACGAATAAATACGCAAATTAAAACACGTAGGCGTGATCTATAAATATACATAATTGATGTACATGTCGATTACCTTGGAATTCGTTGATTCATACATAAGTTTTTGATTGATAATTATGATATGTTATTTCGAGAATTACTTAGTTACGCCCAAAATAACAATTTTACTCAATTTGTAATAGGTTTCTGTTGTAAGGGTTTGAGCGCGGTAATGTTTTGCCATGCTCAGGACCTTACTTTAGTTTGCCTTTTGCGAATGTTTCTTGCATAAATTCTATGACATTAATCGTGAAGAAAAGTTGGCGGACGGTGAAGAACTTGTTGTGTTTAAAATCTAAGTGCGTAAAATCCACAAAAGCCTAGCTCATAAAAAACACCAATACATAGTCTTCTTCATCGGGTAAATTGTATACAAACTATGATCAATGCTGTATATGATAAACAATAATCCCAATCAATTCCTTTTTTGTTGATAATAATTATTACTCAATCTGGTTCTAATCACCATCGGTTCATATACACAGTAACATGATAAAATCCTACTTTTTAAGTTTATCTGTCAAACATACTAAATCGTTATTATTTGCTATTTTTTTGCCAAAGAATTTATTTTTTTGCCATAACCATTTCCGAAAAACAACGGTCTTGCTGACTTGAGACTTAAGCATGCGTAGCCAACCCTATATCTCCGGATCTTTTACACTTATCAAAACAGGCTTCGTGGCATATTTTATTGCTAATTATTTGCTATTGTTTCCCAAAGACTTATATTATAAGTTAAAGACTTATTATAAAAAATAAGCACGCACGCTTGTTTGAGGGAAAAGTAGGTATAGCACACCTTACGGTGCGGTATACATGTCGAGTAATCACCAAAATATTGTAAAACTGATTCGTACGTATTATTTTTAGTTAATTTATGTTTAAAACTGCCCAGAAGAGCCTCTGTTAGCCATTTAGTAGTAGTACCAAGTTTTTTGAGGCACTCCTTCTGGACTGGTCTCATTTTACACGCAATATTATGTAGTATAGTAGGAAAATCGTAAACATTAGTTTCAAGTTTCAGTGCAGGGTTTTTTTTTATGGCATAGACATACGAGCAGTCGGGTCACCTGATGGTAAATAACTACCGCCGCCCATGGGGACCTGCAGCACAAGTCACAAGTGCGTTGCCAGCCTTTAAGGGGGGGGGGGGGAGGCGGGGAGAGGGAAGGGTTAGGGCCTCCGGTTCAAAAGTAATGCAAGCATTGCTTCACTGCCGGTTTTCTGTGAGGCCGTGGTATCACTCCGGTCGAGCCGGCCCATACGTGCCGAAGCACGGCTCTTCTATATTACATATTCATATGTAATATGTATAAGTGAAACGCTTTTATCGAGTTTTAATAATTTTACTTAATTCATCACTTAGTAGTATAAATCGACTGTTGTATTCTCCGTGATACAGTTTTCTCTAATGGTCATTGTAAATGCAAGAAAATGATCTTTTAAATTGACAATCTTTTCTTTTTAATTAATTTTTATAGTTCTGGAAGAAATTTTCACTCCGACTTGAAAAGCAATAACCTAAAAAGTTTCGATTACTTAGTTAAATCGTATTTTACAATGCATTATTTATTAAACAAGCAGTGAATTACCATAAAAGTAGATTGAGCACAGAGTCAGAATTTAAAGTACCTATGTTCTGGTTTTAAAGAAGCAAAGGAGTTCACATAACATACATTTTTATCGGAAATAAGTCATTATTAAATAATTTTGGCATTACACTTACTAAATGGCTTACACATGCTCTTTTGAGCCGTCTTAAACATAAATTAACTAAAAGTAATACGTACGAATCAGTTTTACGATATGTTGGTGATTAGTCGACATGTATAGCGTAAGGTGTGCTATACCTACTTTTCTATCAAACAAGAGTGCGTGCGTATAAAAATAATTCTTGGCAAACAATAGCAAATAATTAGCAAAAAAATATGCCACAAAGCCTGTTTTGATAAGTGCAAGAGATCCGGAGATATAGGGTTGGCTACGCTGGCTTAAGTCTCAAGTCAGCAGGACCATTGTTTTTCGGAAATGGCTACAACAAAAAAAAATAATTCTTTGGCAAAAAAATAGCAAATAATTAGCAAAAAAATATAGAGTAAGTTGTATTACGGACCTATGACTTGGCTACGCTAGCTTCATAGACACCAAACTCGCCACTAACCGCTCACGCCGCGCCGTCCCACCGTACCCGCTGTCTGTCCCAACCTTAACTTTTATAAATTCCTCTTATACACAACTACAAAACCACTCTTAATAAAAGTTCTTTATAATATTTGCAATAAGCATCTTTAAGAGATCGATGAAACTAATTTTATTAGAGAGGCACAGGTACCATTACTTATAAGGTGGGATTAGAATCCCGTCCGGACAGAATTTGGCACACCACATCTCTTCAACTTTTTTGTTGATAAATCACAAAGGTGTTTATTATTTCATTGCTTAGCAACTTGACGAACACTACACAATAGGTTTTTGTAGCCAACGTAATTTGAACTAAATATTTGTCACCGAATAATGGGCTAATTTTACATTAAAATAATTATTTTTGAAGTTTTTTTCTAGAGTGTGTGTAATCCGAGTTATAAATAGGTATAATCAATAAGTTTAAATTCTTGTTCACGTTATTGTAGACACATACATAGTTGGAAACCTAACATCTTTAGATTAACTTCTTTCTTTTATCACTTGTCAACGAATTCTGCAACAGAATTTGTGGAACTTGCCAAGTTGTCAAGTTATGAAGAAATAAGAGTAAAGTTTATTTTTAAGGATGATAGTAAAATTACTAGCATATAACTAGTATTTTCAACTAGTCAATGTATCTAACTAAAAAGTAGCTATACGTCTCAAATAGTTATTTACAATTTCTGGTCTTAATAAAATCGTTTACTTTTAGTAACTAAAATTTCACAATCAGTATAGGCGTATGTCGAAATAGTTACATTTTCGAAGTGCAGCAGTTGCAGTGTAATATTTATACCTATTAAATATTACCACATATTATACAATATGGACACACTCACTACACTGCAGACAATCTCGAAATAGCAGCGAACATACATACAGTATGTTGCATTTAATGATAACCTTAATTTCAGGTCCGGACGTCGCCCACCGGTGCATCGTTCAGGGCTCCCAATTATCTATACTATACATAATTATATTATTTACTTGCCCTGACTGATTGATTCATCAACGCAGATCCTAAACCATTGGGGCTACAAATTTGAAATTTTGGCAGTTGATGCCTTTGTTTTGTAAGCATCCACTAAAAAGGATTTTTGGAAATTTCACCCTTACCGTACCTACGGGTCAAATAAGTGATGAACGAATGTATAAGTTCGTCAATTAACAAAGTAAGAAACACAAAATTTAATATGCCTACTTCAGGTTAGAAATGAATGCACATGTATGTCGGCGTTTTTTAAAAAAAATCGGTAAATTTGCGGTTGTAAGTTTAATATTAGAGCTCCTTATATAATGTTTAGAAAAATATTATAAATAAGTTTACATCTACGCTCTATAGATGGCATTGTATCTGCTCCAGAGTGAGCTCTGCGAGTAGCTTAATCATTTTAGCCCCAAAGAAAACACCGCAAACGTCATTTACAAAAATGTACTATGGTTATTAAAACTAAAGTACGATTCACGCCTAACGAGCCGGCCGGAGTGCGTTTTTAGTCCGGTATAGAAATTGAAGTTTATATTTATTACTTAAAATTCATTTTTGCATGGAACTTCTTGCCGCTTGCGCTCGGATGCCGAGGCGCGACTCGACGCGCTCCGGCGCGGCACGTTCGGTGTAAATCGTACTTTAAGTTAAAAAAAAAGCCGCGGTCAGCTAGTACTACTTATGACTTGTTTAGGTACGATGGGCATTAAACAAAAAAAAAACATGGCTATTAATATAGTAGGAAAAACTAATCTTCACTTCCTTTGGTTCCTACATAATATTTAACAAGTGTACTGTTATCTAGATTATTTTACTCGTAAGAATGTAATTAATTAGTAATATTAAAGGAATATTCACTAAAAGAAGCATGCTATCAGGATTTAAAATTGATATCAGATTTAAATACATAAATGCGGAGTAATACTTTCGAAGAAATAATTAAATATCCGCGTGTCAACCCTAACGTAGCGCAGTGCTATCTTTAGCCGTTTCCCGGTGCGATCTCGATGTGTTAAGTAAACAAAGGTGCGCGGGCGCAGCGGTCGATATACCACCGCAAATAGACCGTCCATGTGTGATGCAGTCCTGCTTCGGAAAAGGATTACGCTTCATCTATACCCGTAGTTAGGTGCCTTCATCGTTATAATAGTAAAGCAGTTTATTTAATGATGATTAATATGATGATGCATCGACGTTGGTTACTCATATATACAGTTAATATAGGTCATTAAGATCAGTAAATTACCATTTGACTGCAGAGCTTGGATTGGTTTTCAACCCACTCCAATCCACACAACCACCAACCAACCAACAAGAAAATAGGAAATTTTGAAACAATAATTTTGAACGACATTTGTAAAGTAATCAAGAGAAATTTAAAAAGATCCTTTCATGACAGTCGGTTTGCAGAGAGCTTTGTTCCAAGCCTGTCGGAACGGTACAAACGAGAGATGGTGCAGATTAGATAGCAGTATCAAAATGCATAGACGCCGCTTTTTGTTCGAAGCCTTGTGTAAATTTACTAAAACTGTGTACGGAAGCCGATAAGAAGCAAGTATTTTAAACCGATTTTGTAATTTGTCTTGATATTTACTTCCAGTTTGTGCACAAGCACAATCTCTAATGTTAATTTCATAACTTCAGATAGGAAATTAGTTCAGTCTATAAAAGGTACATCATATTAGTAAATGATTTCAAACGTACTCTATAAATAGTACTAAGTAACAAAGAGCAGCGGAGTCTCAGCTTAAAACTGAGGCAATGCGCTATAGGTAGTAAACTTGAGTTATATGTTGCGGTATGAGGTCTGCGAAGAATCAACCTGACTCAAATTCATTGCAGTAATAGTAGACGAAATTGCCAACAACAAATTTCCCGAAACCGTGTGAGGGGTGGCGTTTATGCATAGTTGATAATTTCATTACAAAAATATTTTAAATATAAAAAAGTAATGAGTATATTATAAATCATTGTAAATCTGATTAATTACTGATTTTACTTTTCTAATTTTCGATAATTTAGTTTTCCAATCTGACAAACATTAATTTCCCACTGAGAAACGACTATATTCCTTGTATGAAATAACTGTAGGACGAATTTTCTCAAGGCTACACAAGAAACATCTGTTAGCCGCTTATACTGAACATCAATTTTTCTAGGAGCCGATCTCTGGAAAACTATAATGTTCGTTAATGAAAATAAACATTACTCTATTCAGAGTTGTAGACATCAGTAAGTTGTGTAACAAATACACATACGTACTTATACCTATATTAGCTTTCTTTTAGACCAACGATTGACATTTATCTTTAGAAGTAAGGTATACATATATTTTTAACAATAAGATGTACAAGAATCGCTATCACTTTCATAATGATTATAAATAGGCATAATAAATATTTATCTATATTTATATATGTATATAATTAATCCCTATTTCCCTTGGTCACGGCATCACGCGTGAAAGGCTGTGGACCGATTTCGCTAATTCCTTTTTTTTGTGTTTGTTATTGTCAGAAGGTTCTTAGGAAAGAAAAATTTGAGAAACTTAGAAAATTAAGGAAAATTTAACGAGAGACTTACGCGGGTGAAACCGCGACGCACAGTTAGTATGTATTTAAAAATCAATGTTTGTTTGTTCGTATTTATACGCTGCCGTATCGTTCAACCGATCATATCATCATGACATTTTGCATACACATTGCAAGGGATACAGCAAACCTGTAACTGTAACCTGTTCTTGTGACGACCTTTTTTTTTCTGGATGAGATTCAGAAAAAAAAAGTTCCCGCGGGAGCGAAAAACAATTTACGTTGAAAATTACCGAGTTCATTGCATTATTTTACAATGATTGACTTCAATGATAATTATTATAATTACAAGTCTAATTTATATTAAATTAATAGATTTATAAATAATAATCACACATATTTGGGGTGGTGACGCTTTTACATGTTTGACATTTTATTTATGGATTTAATGTATACTATGAGTCACAATCTAAAGTTCAATTAGTATCATCATTAGTTACTTGTTCGATTTTTATAAATATTTCACATATATCTGTTAATATATAATCTTGGATTAATGTTTTATTAATAAATGGTGTAAATCCTCAGCACGGCCATATTATTCCCAATGTCTAAAAATAGTTTTAAGTATTCGTGGCCGAACTGAAAAATAAATAGATATATATACATTTTATATTTTGAATAGTCCGACATACGGTACCAAATTACTATAAAAATTGAACGAATCCAACTCCATAGTATCCAATTCGTCCTTTTCCAAAGCGTTCCTAAAAATATTCATTTCCATTGTGAAGCGAACGATGGAAATGTATATTTTATTATACGTATAAAGTAAACGACAAAAAGTTCATAAGAAGTATAGTTTTATCAAACACATCCCGGACATTTACTTAAGAAAGACAAAGTTCGATCCCATTCATACATTCCTTTAAACAAAGGCATAATTACAGTAGTTCAAACAGTGGCTTACGGACAAAAGTACGGACTTGGAATGCTTTGACTGCGCACCGCCAACTGCGCCTCTGGTGGGCACTTGTATAAACATAATTATATGTTATTCAATGAACATAGAGAATTTTATTGGTAGGGTCCAACACATGTAATTTCTATTTTTTTTATATTGACAGAAGGTTAAACGTAAGCAGATGCTAAGTTTTGAAGTAGTAGAATATCCGTAAAAAGAGTTTTCGACGCGTGTTTACGTATAAGCAATTTTTTTTCTTTCCATTGTCTTCCCTTCTTGTACCAAACCTTTCCCATCCTACTAATATTTTAAGCGTGAAAGTTTGTAAGGACGTATGGATGTTTGTTCCTCTTTCACGCAAAAACTACTGAATCGATTGCGATGAAACTTGGTATGTAGATAGCTGGAGACCTGGATTAACAAAGAGGCTGCTTTTTATATAACACTTTGAACTGAAATTTCTTATTTACTAAAATAACGATATATTTCGTTACAAAGATGATATAAATATATTTTTCCGTATTTAAAAATAAATCACGGACATCCACCAACGTATTTCTGATTCCAAAATAATTATTTGTTAACGATTAATCGACACATACGCCACTAATCTCGGACATTCACATTCCTAATTTACACTGGTGTTCGCCAATGGGTCGAAATTCAACCAGAATCATTACGTGTGGCTTGGAATTTTTGGAATTGTAATTTTTTACATACATTGTATACATACATTCACTAGGTACTATAGATTGCTTACTGTTATAGATTTTAGTCTTTGTCTATTGTAAATTTTGTTACTATAAACATATCCTTTGCATACCTTTAACGTGCCATTCATTTTACACAGGTCAGCGTTGCTGTTTAAGATCGTATGTACTTACTTTTATTACGGTAAGCAAACCAATAGAGGACACGCCATCTAAGTTTGTAGCTACTTTCATAGACACTGCAATACCTCGTAGCTCTACGGTCAACCCACAATCCGATACAATGTACCACTTTATGGTTTCACAGACATAAAGCGAACTCCTAAAGGTCTCTAATAGGTATATATCTGATTTTTACGTGACTGTTACCGCAACAGGTTGTAGATAATTCAGTAGCACCTTGCGGTGAAACTTGATATATGACGTATATTAAGCGCGATATAATACAACTTTATAAGGATTGGTCAACTAACACTTCGCTTGGATATTCACGTGTGAGCTAGGTTCTACTACCCATGTTGTCGATGTCGAAATCTTATAATTAACCTTTACTTTTAATTAAACTGAATGCTTATATTACACTATTAAAGTTGTTATTAATTAAGTCATTGAAATTGCTCATTAAAAAGTGTGACTGTGAATTTTCTTGTCGCCTTTTTATTCTCCGCGGTTCTATTATATACCTATACTTAGTTGTTATATACGGAGACTTTGCATATACCTACCTCAACATCTAAATCACCAAAAGGGGTAAATGCTCTTAAAAATGTACCGCAGAGTACCCATCGCTTGTTTATAACGTTTCACTTGTCTAACTGAACTCAGCCCTATCTACAACCAACAGCATACACAGCCCGTTGCGCTTGTGGCCGTACTAAAACAGTTCGTTTGTTTGGAGAGTTTGTATAACTGTTCCTGGAACTATTAAAATTAATATTGAACACTATTGAAAAGCTCGTAAGTCCTCAAATCCCATAGCAGAGCAATTTTCCAGTACCATTCAAGTTTAATGTAACAACAAAATGATTTCATAAAGAGTTGTTTCTTAGGAAAGTCAATCAAAACGCACTTTATAATTAAAGGTATTTAAATAAAATGTTATGAGCAAAACCTTCGTTTTAACCAGGCAGGTGCTTTCTTACCGGTTCTTAACTTAGTGTAAGAACACAAATAAAATGCAAGTGGAATTCTTTAATTGCTTCTCGGGATATGTATGTTGCAATAGCCTAGGTTCGTCTGATAATAATCCATTAGTAAGTCCGGCAAACCCAAGTCTCACCAGCGAGGCAGATTTTTGTTTTAATGATCAACTTTTCGCATCAACCTACATAGCCCTAATAATAAAAAAGTTTTAGTTAGTTGTAGTTAGTTTTAGTCAACTTACCTCTATGGGAGAGAAAAAACACCTATATATTATAAAGAAGACCAAATTGCAGCAATTGACTATGGCGAGCTGATTTGATTGTTTGAAGTACACCCACAAAATTACACACTGATACAATAAAATATACATTACAATAGTTTCTCAAACGGAACATTACTAAAATGTATTTATATATATCACGTCCTAAAAATTTACAAGAATTATTAGTCAAGAACTTAATGCAAATCGGGCAGTCGGAGAACGACATTAAGATACATAAATTCTGCACGTAACGAATAAAGAAGAAACTGCGAAATAAAACGGTTAATTTCAAGACAGTAAGTAACAAGAATGTGGAGAACCGGCGCCACGAGACAGCAGTCGCTTCATAAATCACCCTGTCTCTCTAAAGGCATAGCCGACGACCGCTGTAAAGGCTCTCCATGAGGGGCCAATTTTACACCACGGCAATGATATAAAATTTTAGCAACACTTGTAGTTTTTAAAATAGTATTTCTAACGTCCTATTATATTATTCGATATCGAAAATTGTAGTGGTTATTCAGTATACTGAATATACCTAATCTTTACGGTATTATTAAAGCATGAGTCACAAAAAGGCGTGTATTTACATAACCGATGCATTAATATCTTTAAATTACTATTATTTAATGATATATTTAATTACATATACGATTGCTGGTTGCACTTAGTTTCGAACCTATATTCCTGATGTGATGAGTCATGGACTAAGGGTGAATCACCCTACCTGCGCGAACGCATGAAGGCAGCTTAGCAACTGTTTATAAGAAAGAGATAGATAATAAAAAGAGACGGAAACCGGTAAACCTTTACAAAGACGGACCCCTACGGCAAGGACCATTCCAGAAACGTGACAATTTATTTTAGATATTTTGACACAAGAATCTATCTGGCTTTGAAAAAAAATTCTAGAGTATTTTAAAGAACCGGGCGTTAAACTATAGTTGTGAACTTGTAATTTGTAGATTAGTTAAATGTATGTTGTTAAGATAGCAACAACTTTCCTGCATAAAACACTAGACTATTTTAATGTACTTACTGGGAAGAAAGCTAAACAACGACAATAAAAGATGAATAAATATTTCTTGTTGAGTTTATGAAAGCCTTAAGTTTTTAAGTACTTATTATAACGGAAACTGAAACAGCTTTACATTTTACAGCCAATAACTAAGCTGCGCTAAAATGTTACTGAAACAATTGCTTCATGGGAGGTCTAGTTTGATCTGTTTGAAAGTAGCAGTCGAAATTACTTATTAGAGGCGGTCGTATTAAGTTAACTAAAATGCCCTTCATTTGTAAACATTTTGTAAAGAATATTTATATTGTACTTATACAGACCAATGTAATTTTATTAAGTTTTATCTAATGAGTAAAGAGCTTAACTGTCACATTCCACTACTGTTTGTCTAATCATCCTACTAATAATATAAACGTGAAAGTTTGTGAGGATGTATGGATGTATGGGTGGATGTTTGTTACTCTTTCACGCCAAAACTACTGAACCGATTGCGATGAAACTTGGTATGTACATAGCTGGAGACCTGGATACGTATAGGCTACTTTTTATCCCGATATTGCAACGGGTTCGGGACTTACACGGGTGAAACCGCTGGGCGCTGCTAGTTTGAAATATAACTAACATAGGTTTTCCTTGTAACTACTTCTCTTCTTGACCATAAGCATGCAACAACTATATTTTACTTTTTTGTCAGGCCTGTTGATCTAGTGGTTAGTGATCCTGATTGCTGAGCCAGAGGTCGTGGGTTCGATTCCCATGCAAGACAAATAATTGTGTGATGCGCACGATCATTTGTTCTGTGTCTGGGTATAATTTATCTATATGTATATACAAGGCCAAACTAGGCAGAACTATGTAGTGAAGTGAACTAACTATTGATAAATAAACGTATTTAAACGCGTTGAAGATGTCCACATGAACTATCGAGTGTGGAGGAGGATGTCCTCCACTCTCGACAGTTGAATTATTAAGATTGTTGTCGCCACATCAAAAACTCTTATTTATTTTATTAAAAATAGGGCCAAACTATAATAGATGAATTGATAACACAGTTCACTATTTAATAAAAATAAGTTAATAGATATTATTTTGACTGGTTATACCGGTAACGCAATACTATTGGTCGATGGATAAATATTAACAAATTGTTTGATTATAAAAGGGTAGCCATATGCTTAGAACGATTGACTTGAGTGCAAACAGAGGTACGAACAACTTGGCAGTTGCTGTTAGTTAGTGATTTTCATAGTGTATATCAGTGGTAACGAGACTGTTTCTAACAAGATGTAAAGCCGACAACTATATATGTAATAAGATTAAATAAATATCTTTGAGAATTTGCTTTAATTATGAAATCGACTTATCTAAGGAATTTTAATTGGTTCTAAGATATGCCACTAACTGAATAACAAGCTTAAAGATGATATGTACCAAGCATCACACTTTGCTATCGTTTAATACTTAATGTAGTTTAATTTTTTTTTACTAAAACAAACTTATAAACCGTAACGAATCTAATTCTTTAGTCTTATACTAAAGCTTATTTTCATGAAGTTTTCTATTACTTGAACTAGTATACTTTTAGGGCTAAATGTCAAGTGAAAAGTATCACTAGCAATAAGCCGCAAAACTTGAAATTGTATTCTAACGTTATGTAGAAGACGTTGATGAATCTCTATAAAATATTGAAATTAATACAAAACAAAACATCAGAGAATCAATTTCTATTTAAAATCTACAGCTGAACATAAAGGTTTTTCTAACAATGCTATTGTAAAACAGCATATATATGTGTGACAGATTTAACTACAATAACGATTAGTTGGGTTGCGCCTAACTTAAGTTTAGCTGTGGCATATACCGTTCATGGCTCCTCGCCAAGAATTTCTGTTTCGTTCTTACTGTATCGTAATTCTACAATGTTTTGGTGAGCAACTTAAAAAACCGTTAACGCTACAATTTTTACTTTTTCTGTAAAATGTTTATTGCATTAGGCATCTTTCCTACAGGATTTCAAAAACGCCGGTTCCATTTTGTTATAGTTTATTAGTATACTTTACACATTTAAAACGCTGTCCTCTATCAGATTGAGAATAATAAATAAATTAAGTAATTTATTTCAATAAATTAATAACTATATACATCAATTTAAAGAGCTATTTTACCCATTAATGTCATGACACTTATGACCTGCATAGATAGCTAGATAGATAACACTTTAATTGTAAATGGTCTATATTTCTTTCTATGATCAAAAGTAATAACCCAATTGAAAAAATAAGCTCTTGGTATTTTGTATAGACAATAACGAATACTTTTAATTTTATTGATTTTTTTATTGTGTTTTGGCTATTCGGTGTCCCCGAGACAATAGAAGTGCAAATATAACGTAAGTTATTAGGGAAGCGACTTAAGCAAAGCTTCAAAACCGAAATCTATCCTATACTTAATGAAACTAATGTAACGGTTTGATTAAAACGATTTTTAACATTTTTATAATGAAAAAACCCATTTAAAAAAAATTCAAGGTTTGGTAGGGGGCCGCTAACCTTTAGCCAGACCCCGATTGTAATATTCAGGGATTTTTAAGGACTATTACAAAATGTTTCATAGTGCCTCAAGAACCTACCCTAAATTGTCCACCAGCACCCCTATTAACTGTGTCTCTCGGGTTTTGACGTTAAAATTGACATGTTTTATTTCAAGAGCGATGCTTTTTGCAGATTATTATTAAGCAATTAATTTCCTATAAGTTAATATTATAAAATGTAATCAATTGACCCGTATACAAGAATCTTTCATTTGTTTATATTGAAATGTAAAACAGATATTTGGTATTCTGAGGATGTTCATACCTGTTTCCGGTTGACTGATATATCAAGCTTTTAAAGATGGCGGCTATTGAATGACCTAAGTGTAGACAATACACAATAATGGTTGATGAGTTCGTGAATAATTTAAGTACTAATAATGATACCTTCCGGTGTTGCGGTGAACATTATTTTAAGCCACATGACGACTGTGATTGAGACATTATGCGTCACACTAGTAAAAAAGGTTCTAGCTATGTAGAAGTTTTTTTTTAAAGATGAAACATGTTAAAAAATATTTAAACATGTTTTATCGTCGGTGATCAAGCAAGCGACGCAACGCTGCTAGAACCATGGATATGTGAACTTCAGGAAAATAAATGTATCGAATTATTTTGTGCATGTCTGAAATTTTCGGAACATTAATATTGTTTTGTTCATAATAAATATTCCAAGAAAATGATCACCCACACGTGTTTAGGCTGTGGAATGGCTTCATTTATATTGCTACAATTTTTCTCCAGCATAAAATGGGGAGCTTTCGTTATTAACACTTACTAAAATCCAGTATGTTGCGTAATATTTATTATTATTTACTATATATATAGCTATTATTTACTTTTACTGTATCAAAGCGTTGTATTTACTTAGTTTTTTTTTTTTTTTAATATCTTTTTTTTTTACAATGAATTGATTATATTTATTAAGTTCATGGAAATGACTGCATTATCATCGGTTACTGTTAATGTGAACCTTTCAGAATCTGACGTTTGTATAGAGTTGAATGTTTTAAGTTACACTTTTCTAAGAGTTTTACAGTAATATCGTAGGATGTCAGTAGATATAGGTAGGATAATTTACAGGCAGAAGTTAATAAAGTGTCCATGTTCACTAGTGGCAAAGCGTGAGTGATATTCCCGGTGGTGTAAACATCCATAAGCTACTTGAACCTCTTCAGGCGCCAATAGACGTTCGTGACCTTCCGAGTCAGTTGTGGGACGTCCACTTCTAAATAAAAGATATGGTATTTTACTAGTTTTAGCGAAATTAATGGAATAAGTAGTCCATTTAAAAAGAGTACTAGTTTTACAATTTTTTGTAAAATTAAAGTTTCATAGAAAGGCATTTGATATCGTTAACACAGAATAAATAAAATTTACGCGACAAACGTATTTGCTAAGCACAGTATTATGTACATCAGGGTTCTTGATATCTGCCTTTCTTGGATCGATTGATCGATTGACAAATAATTACTTATTAATTTTAACCAAATAATTTGACTGTTTGATAAATGTATAAAATTAAATACTTATGACATTAGAGGTGTAGACATTAATTTGTAATTTTAACACGCGCACACACAAATAACACTTCTCTTTTGGAGTCGAAAATTATGCAATCATTCTTGAAGGACTTGAAAAGTAAAACATTCTGATGGAAAATATCACATTATACACAATTTAAGAATTTTCAAAGTTTGTGCATAACGTGTCATAATATTACGTCCTCTTTAAACGTTGCGGCTCTCATCTTAAAACAAGTCTAAGTCAAGTATTTTACTATTTTAAGTTATTAACAGTGCTCCAATATTTCATTGACCCAGGGAAAATTACTTCTTTGCATATTATTTTACCGGTATGGTATATGGAGTATAGATGTGCCATAGACGACGTGTGACAGCTCTCCCGAGTCCAGCCTTTCAGATACGATCTATAGTTTAAAAGCAATTAAGCATACAGTGTACACGCGCCTTAACATCTAAAAACTCCTAAGTTTTTTTATACTAGTAGTATGAAAGTACAATCGGTCTTTAACAGTAAGTAGTTTATCATTGAAAAGATTACGGTCAAGTACTTACAGCTCTTTTTCTTAATGGTGTGTACCGATCACCAGTTTCGATGGAGTTAGTTAAGAGTTGAGTTTACTAGTGTTGTAAGTAGGGATGCAACTATCCGGCCGATTTCACTACTCGAATATTTCAGATTCTTCCAAAACACTATCCGTTTATTATCCGTCAAAACACATTTTTATTAGGACTTTCAGAAAAGTAATAATACTTAATAATGAACTTTCATAAAACTAACAAAATAATATTTAAAACATTAGTAATTGGCAAAACAAAAAAGTGTTATTATGTATTTCGTTTTCGTTCGTATTCGTTCCGTAAATGTCGTTATCATCCTTATCAGTAAGCAAAGTCGTAACC
Source organism: Callimorpha dominula (assembly GCA_949752705.1). Taxonomy (NCBI): domain Eukaryota; kingdom Metazoa; phylum Arthropoda; class Insecta; order Lepidoptera; family Erebidae; genus Callimorpha; species Callimorpha dominula. Next base: position 4,514,182 of record OX456991.1, read on the forward strand.
TTTGGGTGAAAGTAGGTACTATTTGATTATCCTCATGACAAACCAGTAGATTATTATGCGTATATATATATATATATTAGTATGCGCGTATAATTCAGACGTTTAGGACGTGTAGGATTTGACAACACTAAGGCGTGATGTCATGTTTTAGCATTTCATATAAAAATGTACCGAACCCATAAATATAGTAAACTAGCGTGTATACTAAGTTATGACTTTATGACCGAACCTCCCGTTTGACTTGCAGTCATCTACCTAATTCTAATGCCTCTTTAGATTTATATTGAGTTGTAGCAATAATATCATGTATTATCTAAATAGGAGTAAAGTTATGCTCTGCACATGAAATGTTTTGTGTATAACAATTTCAATAAATATTTATAAGCTAAGAACCTACTTTCATAGGCGGGTTCGCTATCTCTGGATTCGTTCGGAAGCCGGAGCCACAAGCTTACAAAAAAAATTGAAATCGTTTAATAAATGGTCAACTTATATTTAAAATCATATCATATCAACAACGGAATGCTCAACATGCTTGTATGACACGTTTTTGCACGAAGGTCAAGAATAAAAGTTTAAAAATCTGGCTTTTGGACCGTCGACGTCGGATTCATTTATTATCAATTTAGCAGCAACAGGGAATTCTAATTCCTTGGCATTTGTACCATTATATTATTGAAATATGTGTAAAGTACCAATTAAATAATACAGTCAATTGTTATAGATCAAAAAACATAACATAGACATTGCCGAGGTCCAACGCATTTTGTATTACAATAACAACTATAAATTCTACGATATCTGTTGGCTGTCAAACAGTCTGTTCTTTGTCAACATTGAGATACAGTTAAAAAAGGCATCCCACTTCAAAGACGTAGCTGTTTCGCTTTACGCAGCTATAACTGGCCATCCGAAAATAATACTCTATGTAGGTCAGCTAGTCTAGGCGATATGAAATATTGACGTTTGAGGAAACTAGAAATTAGTATATAAGTTAGGTCTCTGGACTTGGTCATACATATAACATGAAAATCATATTGTAAGCTTGTAACTTTTTAGTCTCATTCTTATGTGCCAGATACCAGTATACCTTAGATACCAGTTCTTAATTCTAAATACTTTTTATTAAAAATCATTGTTAAATATTTTATCATTGTCTTAACCATATTGAAAACGTTGTGTTTAAAAACTAAATTAAAATTTTACTATAAATCATTGCAGGCTGAGCGGGTGGATCCGCCGCCGCGCCGTTGGATACGGTCGGTCACATATTCCGGATAAATTATAACCATTGACTAGCAATGGATGCAGAAGGTGACGAGATTTGTGCGTTTCTCAAGAGAGGAACTCTCTTTCAGTTCGAGCATTATTTAAAGTTCCATGATTTAATTTAGGCTTTTAGGTACTGCTAAATAATGTTGAACTAAACATTATTTCCATCCAAACCACTTTATTAAATTTATTTAAGTACAATACGTTCCATTTCGGTGGTGCTCTGATGTGTATAAGTAATCAGGTCTAATGAGTTCATATGTTAATGTTAGCTGTCAAAGCTACTTGCTTGTCGCCACGGCGCACAACCGTAGCATATCGAAAATAAATGTTACAGTTCATTAATGTTTCCTTCGATCATATTGTTTCTGATTTCTGGTGATGGAATTTTGCGTACCTAAACTTGCATTGAGGACATGTCACTCTAAATCATGGAACGTCTAGCTTTCTACTTCCACTAAATTTATTATTTATTTTATTATCACCTTATTTCACAATATTAGATCAAAGGAGTGCTATAGGAAATGGTTAGCGATTTTAAACTTTTCATGACTTTCTTCCACTTGTCCATCGCACCCATGCTTTTGTCACCAGAAGATGTACCAGTAATGTCCAGGCTTTTAAACATTTAGAATTCTTCGTATCAGCCCAGTTTCAAATCATCTATTTTTAAAAAATCTTCAGCTTTTATGGAAATTGTTGTAATTTATTGGGAATGATACTTTGTCCGAAACCATATCGTGGTAACAGATAGCCTATGAAATTATTGTAGAACTATTAATGCAATATTGTTTTTCTTTGATCCGTTTTCGTCAGAAGGTGCTTAATCTCACTTGCCTTTCGCTTGACTTTAAAAAAAGTTTTATTTTAATGTTTGCTCGATCTTCTCGCGAATCACTTACAGCTCACCAACTCTGACAGAGTATCTGATTCAATCTTCTTCAGTGTTCATTCTACCGAAAACATTATATTATGAGGACTTGAAATCGGAGTTGCAAGTCCGCTCTTCGTTTTCCACTGAAGTGACTGCATATTTTTAATAAAATACTTTCTATACTCGTAGGATCGACTTCGCAATACTACTAAATCAGTCCCGGCGCGGTGGGACATTTTGAATAATGCACGAAATACAGGACTTCCCGTGAAAATGGGACATCTGGCAATACTCTAGTCTGGTATTGCCAGACCAGACTAGGCAATAAATAATTCCTAGCCAGCTCAATCTAGAAAGACTCAGAGGTAGATTATGATTATTATAATTAGTATTATTTTATTTAATGCATAGCGATAATTAGCCTCACTATACGCGATGTAGGATCACTAGTTAGTTAAGCTTTTTGTACTTTAAATGTTCAAAATATCCTACGCACAGTAGTTTTGTTTCCTACAATAAAACGAAATGTTACGATGATAAAATTGTGGTCGATTCCACCCACAGCCAATATACACCTACAAAGTAATTTTGAAACAAATAGTAAGGTAAAACACCCAGCAGTTATACTTGTGATGTAATCACTGTATTATATTTTGGCTAATGTTTATATGTATATAACTATGACAAAAGGTTACAATCTGTCAATGTGTTGTAATTCCACACCGTTACATATTTTTACTTTTGCATTAACAATTGAAACCCAACTCTAGGACTTTAGTATTAAGATATAATTTGCGTTGTTCCGTGAGGAAGTGGCAGAGCCGGCGCCTTTGACCGACAAGATAATATCTACAGAGCAGGTAAGCTTTATTGCCGGTCTTGGCCCCCGATCTCCTGGTTTACAATGCCGCCGTGCCTGCCAACGATCCTCTGCCGTGTTGTTTTTCACACAACCATTGAGCTTAGACAAGAGGTTGAAACATAGAAAAAATGTTTTCATAAATGGTCGGTTCATAAATTCTTTAATTCAATCATTTCAATTTTCAGAAAGATTTTTTAAAATATTGTCTAACTGTAGTAGGACGATAAACAAAAAACTATATTCTGACATCAAAGTGCTCAAAGAAAGTCTCAGAGACGGAGGCTTTATTAGAAGTTTTTGCCTTCAAACATAACGTTAAAATGAATTAAGGGCTGAATGTTTACAATTTCCTCAAATGAACAACTGCAGTAAAATGCAGTGAAATTTCAATAAACACTGCTCATAAATATGAGTAATCATCCTAAATCTTGGTTCATAGGTTTAGCGTCTAAACGTGTTTCTCTGGACTCTGCATTTTTATTTTGTACACCGGCTTATCGTGAGATTATCGCTCACTCACAAAAGTTGTCTGGTCGCTTTGACGACTCATTCACAAACTAGTGAGGATGTATGAACAAGTATTTTTTTTGTCATTGTGCAATATTACTTAACTGATATGTTTATACGTTTAGTACTGATATTTCTAATCTTTCTAATCTAAAATAATAGCAAATTTTACAAAGGAACATATAAACAGTTAGTTCGTGAGAAGACTTATGTAAACAAAATAGATACTACTTACATAGGTCATACTGAAAGTTTCTGGACTCTGATTAATAAGACCAGATGTTAGACTTATGATACATTTATTGTTTTCAAAGCATATGCCCTCACAATTTATACATTTTTACATTCGCTGGAACCAATGTAAAAAGCAGTTAGACCAGGCTTTCTTAGGTACCTCTTCAATGGCTTTTTGAAACGCATTCAACCGCATGCCCCACGTATCACTTTGGTCACTATTACTAGTTTTTTTGTCAACCCCTCTAAGCTAAGCCAATTCCGTGATATTTATTGGTTTTTGCCCGCACTATCTGCAACCGCCTAACGCCTAGTCATTATGCTACCCCCGGTTTGTTTATTTTAATATTCATTATGTTAATTTTATTTATATCTATTATAGGTAATATGACGAAGGTTTAAACACTATTTCCGTAAATATTACTCCATAAACGGATAGTCAATATTGCTTGCAAATAGCTTGTAATGTATCCTACAACATTTCCTTTGTTTAGGACTGGTCCATTACACGTATTCATGCATAATCAGGCATTCAAATACATCTATGAAAAAGACGACGACTATAGCACGAGAAGAGGCGACTCACTATAGCATAATTCAGATTTAAAGCCATATACATTAATTGTTTTTAAAACTTATTGTCTTTCATTGTTAATCATACGCTGCCGTACATTTTATTCGTGTTCCATTTTCAAGTAGAACTTTACACCCCAGAATACTTTTTCTTTAATAATTCTGCAACGATCTCGTTGTTAGTAAAGCGCCAAATGGTGCTTTTCCAGCCTCCTTCCTTATCGTATTAGCACTCAATCTCAAGCATTAAGCGCAATAGCAAGTTTCTCCTTATCTTCAGTTCTAAGTGGGTGTGTGCATTAGCGTTAAATAGTTGAATTTCTAATACTTTAAACGGCGGTTTCTAAGCGACCCGACGCTTACGTACGTGATCTGACACCAGATCGAATCGAAAACTAGGGTTTCCATAGGCGACGGGCGCCGGTGAGATGAACAGCATTCCTTAACCAGTCTTTGTCATGTTAACCAAACAGAAGTCTCATTATTCTGTTATTTTAACTAGCCGTGGAGCGTATGTCACCTTATACGTGAACCGGCTGGTTTCCTCTGTACAGACATCTATCCCTTTAAAACATTTAATGTATGGTTGGAACGTGAACATTTTTTCAAACATTTCCTCCTAGTCGTAATGAACCGACAGGCTGTTTACGATAAGTCGAAAACTAAAAGCAGTATTTGAGTTTTTTTTATTGTCATCTCAAATTGAATGTATACCTAATTATTGTTTATTTTAGACTAAATATTTCCTATAGTATCAATGCCAGTGAATTATTTATTTACAACATCGCGGTATCATTGTTCATAAATATTATTAGTTGTGTTGAGTTCTGAAACAGTCGCAGGTCGACACGACGTCGACCTCTCGCCTTATTGTGTCGGATCGGCCAGTTTTTATGTGCATCGGCATCGCCCACTCGAGTTTTTGGAATTCCGATTGCGGGTCCCCCCTCGCTCGGCTCCGGGGGTCCGGTTCATTCATAACGCCGCGTGATCTCTGCGGGTATAGCTCTTTCACTAACTTTTTTAAATAACATGTGTCTCAAACGGAAACAGAAACTAAAACAAATCTATAATTGTTTTCGTTTGTTGCGAAATGAAAAAACAAACCACCAACGTCGTTGTCTGAATTCTAATACTACATTGAAATTTTTCTTTTTCTGTTTTTTTTTTAAACGAATACACGGTTGAGCACAATAAAAATCATCCAACGCGCCTTATTCCCACCTAAGTTGGTGTCGGCTTGCAGTGTAGGTACAGAACTTCGATATCACCTAGTACCTAGTTGGGTTGTGGAGGTCTGGTGGCAGTCGCTTCACGTAAAATATCAAAGTTCGGCCGTATCGTAGTTAGACTGAAACCCGACCCCAACTTAGTTGGGAAAAAGGCGCGGAGGATGATGCTCACTAACTACTCTAGTTGTCAAATAATATCTTATAAAACCACTGAGACCGCAATATAATTTCCTAATGTTATTTGAGCCTGCAACAAATACAAATATCTCAATCCCATAGATGCAGATTTCAGCCAACCACGTGCATTCAATTGTATCAAATCAAAACCATGTATTCCAACTATACCAACAATAAGAATTTTTGAATTGTCAGGAGTAGGAGTCAGTCAGACTAAGTCAGTCGTTGCCTGTTCCAATAAGTAGATCCTGTGGAGAAGAACAGGCAAGAAACTCCAAGGATACTCTTTCTTAAAATGATTTTTTACAAATTTCTGGTTACATTGTAATATAAGCGTAAATGAAAGGTGAGGACAATGTAAAATATTATTCTAAAATATAAATAGACGCGCTAATTACTACTATAGTTACATATTTAAGAAATAGAGATGACCAGCCCCGACCAACGTCACCTGTTCACGAGCATGACGCATACGCCAGCCATCGTACCAATCAACCATATTGAAGGGAGCCGAACGACCCGACTCATACGCCACCATCGGCAGGACTTCTAGGCGAGCATGACATATGTACTAATATGTACTCTCCTGCAATTCGCAGTCAACCTTGAAACCTCTGCTCCACTTGAAAATATTACGTTTCATAAAAACTATTTGAATTGCGATTACTACTACATACAAATCTACGTATGTACGACCTGAATCTGAAACAATACGAGTATGCCTCGAAATGTCAGTAAGCATTAGTATAGTAATAGCAGTCGCGAGTTTGGTATAAGTTATAACTACGTGTATGGACTTTAATAAAATTCACGTAATTATGGCATGAAGTAAACGATTGTATTGTTTACGGAAGATAACATTTTTCAGAAGAGCAACTCAGTCGGGAAATTACGACTCTCAAAAATAATGGCTTTTTTTTAGTTTTTGGTATTTGATTTGTTAAGTATGTTATAGTTGGAAAACATAAACGCATTTCAGTTCATGCACAAATTTATAATTATAATTTAGGTACATACAATAATAAGGCTCCGATAGGGCTCCACCTTGTTTGTTAGATACTAATATAAATACAGATCTTTATCAAAAAACAAAAGGAAGACAGTCAGTCAGGCAGCCCTATGCTTGTTTAGACACCAATCCACCAGTCTTAGGCAATTATTTCGAAGAGACAAGTACCGAGACAAAGTACTGTACTTAGGATCTACCGTTCTCCAGTTGTTAAGTACAAGCCGAAAACTTTGGGGAATAAATCCAAATATTTGTTTTTATTTTTTAGAGTTCACGAGATTCTCGGCATGGGAGAAGGTGATATCAAGAATCATTGTACTCTAATCGATACTTTATTTGACCTATCTCCTCACTATGCAGTGCTGATATAACAATTTCTATACTTGGTCAGGCGTGTAAATAGCCCAACCACGGTGTGATTGCTCAACAGTTAGCGTACGAGGTGTAGGGAAGTAAACCACTTCTATCGATCGTAACAATCATGCCAGCACTAACCTGCAACACCGACCAAGTCCCGATCCTCCAGAAGGCAGCGAGCAGCGGCGAGGTTTCTACGGTCTCTTGAATGGTATTGACCGGCCGGTCACGATCGAAGACTAGAGCACTCCACATACACCTTGTAAAGGTTACAAGCGAGTCCAAACACTACACGGCTATAGGACTAACGGAAAATCAGCTTCTTTTCACGAGAAATATAACTGATGTCCGTGGCGGAACAAAATTTTTATATTAAAGCGTCTTCTTAGCGTCTTAGCGAAAAGCGATGAGAGCAGGGTATGTCCGTTTTTTCTTGCACCAATCAGGGTGCAGCGCACTTACACTATTTGAAGACTGCTAACGCCATCTCTTGAGATCGTCGAGTACATTGGCGATATTACAGCAGTACCAGCACTAATTGCATTCGACAAACAGAATGTGGTTTACATAAAGACTATGAAATTAATAATATAACGAAATATATTATGGTGCGATTATGTATGCATTTTATAAATATATTGGCGCTCCACCATGCACCCCGCCTTGGAACATCACAAGATGTTTCAAAACACGCGAATTTTCTAACTGACTGAGAGTAACACATGCATTACGCGATTAAATAATAAATATGATAAATATAGCGGCTTAAACTAAGAATAAGGTTTAAACTAAGTTGAATTTATTGTGTAGGAATAGGATATAATTTAGTTACAGCGCGTTTGTAAATTCCAGTTTGCGTTTTAACTATCGCCACGCGTACAACGTTATCAGAGCCTCTGAACACGTCCGTAATTACTCCTAACGGCCAATGCAACGGTGGAGAATTCTCCTGCTCAAGAAGAACAACAGTTCCGATTTCTACCGGTTTGTCGGGAGTAGCCCATTTTTGCCTAACTTGCAACGTGTGCAAATACTCTAAGTGCCATTTCTTCCAAAAGGATTGGACCATACTATCTAACAACTTTTTACGTTCTAACAGACTCAATCGTTGATCTGACAAATCAGCAGCGGGTAAATATTGCAACGGAGTAGACATCAAAAAATGCGCGGGAGTTAACACCTCAGGATAAGGGTCTGACGATAATACGCTCAATGGACGAGAGTTAAGAATACACTCTATCTGAGTAAGAACAGTTTGCAGTTCTTCGTATGTAAGTAACTGACTTCCTATTACTCTATATAAATGCGTTTTCATGCTCTTTATATTCCCTTCCCACATCCCACCAAAATTTGGTGATCTTGGGGGAATCATCTTCCACTCTATGCGTCGAGAGAGCAACTCATTCGACAGCGCGTTTTTGAAGCTAGAGTTCAATAAAAAACTATACAGCTCATCTAAATGTGCCTTCGCACCGATGAAAGTAGATCCATTATCGGAATAGAGACATGAAACTGGTCCTCGACGGGAAATAAAGCGTTTAAAGGCGGCTAGAAAGTTTTCAGTAGTTAAATCACTGGTCACTTCAATATGTAGACTACGTGTGACCATGCAAACAAAAAGAACGATGTACGCCTTTTGCGCATGTTGACCTCTGCGGCGAGAAAGGATTGTCCTTATCGGACCAGCGTAATCTACACCAGTGTGACAAAATGCCTTGGCCTCTGAAACACGGTAATCAGGAAGATCAGCCATTATAGGCGTTGGATGCGTTGGGTTGCATTTAAAGCAAGTGTTGCACTTTCGCAACTTGGACCTGATAACAGTCCTGGCATCCAAGATCCAGTAGCGTTGTCGTATAATAGACATAAGAAGTCCAGGTCCGGTGTGACAATTAACAACATGAAAATGCTGTATTATTAAGTCAACGACATGATCGCGTTTAGGGAGAAGAACCGGATGTTTAGCTTCGAAAGGAAGCATTGATCCAGAAAGTCTTCCTCCAATGCGTAAAATCCCTTGTTTGTCTAAGAAGACGAAGAGGCTTTGCAGCTTTTTTGAAGGTAATTTATCAGCCTTGATCAATTTGATATCTTCACAGAAGTGCACAGATTGAACGGCGAGAATTAACGCATTCTCAGCACTTGTCAACCCTGCTATAGAACGAGGTTCGACCTTAACTTTAGGTCTTGCGAATTTTAATACATAGCGGTGATACGTAGCAACTTTTCCCAAGAAGAAACACGTTGTGCTAACGTACACAGCAACGGCGGCTCTGTGTGAGTAATGGCAGCCAACACATTTGCCTTGAGTTCAGGCAAGACAGAGCAATTATTAAGCGAGAATGGCTTAATCGGCCACTTCTCAGATGAGCTGCGAATCCACGGAGGACCTTTCCACCACAAATCGTGGGTCAAAAGTTGCGATGGAAGCATACCACGCGAAAGACAATCACTTGGATTACTAGCTCCGGCAATATGATAAAAATGTTTAGAGTCCAAGTTTTCTTGGCACTGAGCGACGCGATTACCGACGAAAACTGACCAACGATGTGGTGAAGAATGAACCCATGATAAAGCAATAGTGGAATCAGAAAATGCGTATATCCCGGCAATGGTCATACGTGTTGCATATGTGTCTCGCACAGTTTTTATTAATTTTGACATAAGTAAAATAGCGCATAATTCTAAGCGAGCGAGCGTAGTGATTTTTGCTGGCGAAACCTTTGATTTAGCGCAAAGAATGCGAGTTTGAATGCCAGACGGGTAGGTACAATGGGCATAAATGACACATCCCAGACCATTCATGCTAGCATCACAAAAAGCAACAAGACGTAATTCACAACCAACTTCGACGCCTACATGACGTGGAATCCTTAAAGTGTCAAGCATTTGAAGTTCTTGCGCAAGAGCGAAAAAACGGGTGCGTATGTGCTCCGGTGCAGGATCGTCCCAATCACACTTGCTGAGCCACAGTTCCTTAATTAACAACTTGGCATAGAGAATCACAGGCGCGACCAATCCGAGCACGTCAAATAGTCGTGCAACCATCGAGAGTATGTTTCTCTTGGTGCACCTTTCATTAATTGCGGCGCATGTGAAATGAAAATTATCTTCACATGGTTCCCATGAGAGACCTAAGACCTTAGAGACATTATTGTCAACATCAAAATCAAGCGACTTGCGGTGCGTGTCGGGAAGCGAGTCAAGTAGCACTGGTGAATTGCTAGACCACTTCACTAAGTCAAAGTCACCCGATTTGAAAAACTTAATCAAGTTGTGAGCTAATTGCGTGGCAGTATCCTCATTTGCAATAAAAAGAACCAAATCGTCCATATACAGACAGGTCTCTGCCACTTTCGCGGCATCAGGATAGAGCGGACTCATGTCAGTAGCCAGCTGTCGCACAGTGCGCATAGCTATGTAAGGGCTTGACTTGAGACCGAAAGGTTGCCTATTAAAGGCATAAGTTCGAATTTTTTCCGATTCGTTGAATCTAAATAAAATGCGTAGGTATTTATGTTGGTCTACTGGTACACCAATCCGTAAATAATATTGTTTTATATCAGCGTTCATTGCAATAGGAAATAATCTAAAACCTAACAATAATAAAAACAGATCGGCCTGTAAATTGGGTCCAATATGTAATATATCGTTAAGCGAAAGTCCTGTATGCGTTTTAGCACTCGCGTCCAATACGATGCGCGGCATCGGTTTATCAGGTCGGACTACTGCGTGATGCGGTATATAATAACCATCAGAGGACAGCTCAGATTCTTTAACAGGACTGAGGTAATTGTTATCAATATAATCCTGAATAACCTTGTTATAATTTTCGCGCACTATCGGTGCCTGACGGAGCTTACGCTCGAGTGAAACGAAACGGCGATAAGCGGTAGCGTGCGAATTACCTAATTCCGAAGGGTCCCTACAGAACGGTAATGCAACTGTATAACGACCTACGTCGTCACGGGTCACGGTAGCCGTGAAAATATTTTCGCAATCTGTCTCCTCTGGTGACAACAAGCGTTTCATGGGTACTTCTTCAAGTTCCCAGAACTTTTGCACTATATCATTAAGCGCTAACGCAGAAAAAGACGCGGCAGTAGGTAAAATATGTTTACGCGGGTAATCTCCCATAAGTACGTAACCAAATGTTGTAGATAAAGCACACGGTGCGCGCGGCCCACACTCGACCATATTTCCTAAGTATATAAATGGGAATAGCTGGGCACCTAACAATAAATCAATCTTGCCCGGAATATTCCAGCTTAAGTCAGCGAGCGGAAGGTTACGAAAATCTAGGTCGCGATCACAATCGATAAATTTCGAAGGCAATTGATCCGTAATGCATTCTACAACAAGCGCATGTATAGTGTATTTCTGATCCGGATAAATACGGGATTCAATGTCTAAATGAACATAACCGATTATCGGACTTGAAGCGGAACCAACACCTTTAACATAGGAATTATTCAACGGTATTATCGGTAAATTTAATAAACTAGAACAAGCAGATGTTATTAGATTATTCTGCGAGCCATTATCTATCAAACACCTAACTACAGATTTGATACCAGCGCTACCCTTAGAGCGCGCGTATACCTGAGCGGTTGACAAAAGTATATCACCCTTATGACAAGAAGTGTAAGACTGTGTATGTGTAACTGGTTCTGTAGCAAGCGGGGGCGCTCGAATGCATGACGAAGTCGTGTGAGCGCGATGAGAAGGCGCGGGCGAAGTAACGGTCGCTCGATGAGCGGGCGGCGGCGAGTACGCGACGGCGGTATTTACCATAGCCGCATGCGATTGCGAATTATTACTATCAAAATGCAATAACCTATGGTGTCTTTTATTACAGAAACAGACTGACGTACTCTTACAATCCGGAAGTTTATGTAAAGTGCTTAAACAATTAACGCAACCGTACTTCGATTTAATAAACTCATATCTAGCCCTTGCGTCTCGCATATTTTTAAACTGAGCGCAATCATATAAATGTCGATGGTTACCACTACACAAACAACAATTCGCGGTAACTGCTGCGGGCGCCGAATATGTGAGAGTATTTGCATTATTAGCGGACTCACTGGCGACAAAAGATTTGGAGGTGTGATGAACGCGCCGGTCGCGTGAGGGCGACGTAACAACAGCAGCGGGTTTCGTATATGACGAATTTCGCGGGTTTGAGCGCTCCAAAATCTTAGCCTGATCTTGTATAAAAGCGATAAGCTGTTGTGTCGTAGGCACTTCCACATCCCGAATCGAAAGTTCAAAGGCTTGGATGGTTTGAGGATCCATCCTTCTCAAAGCGCATTGAAGAAAAATAAAATCAGTTAGATCTGTTATGCCTAATTCTTTTAGAGCTGATATCGAAGCGGAGTATTTACTAACAAAGGTATCAAGAGCGTTCGCAGTGTGCGAGCAAGTTTTTAAGTCCAGTATATTATTGAGATAATATGTACCTAATGAGCGTTTGTCGTGGTATTTCTTAACCAAACTATCCCACAGTATTTTATATGTTTCACCTGACGGAATAATACCGGAAGTGAATTTTAGTGCGTCGTGGGTGAGTTTAGAAATTAGATACTGTACACGTTGCGAGTCAGAAAGCTGTTGATTCAAATGAATATTAGCTTTAAAAGACTGATAAAAGGTATTCCAGTTTTCAGGGCGTCCGTCAAAACTCGGAATTACTAAAGGTTCTAATTTCACTACGGACTTGATCGAGCTACTGGTCTCGAGTGAACGCACCTTAGAAGTGGTTAATATATTATTTCTAACGCGTTTAACTCTCGAGTATAAATCATCAAATGAATCGAGGCAAGAATACTCGGGATTGACCGTAATCTTTGATAACAAATTTATATTATTTATTTTATCAACAATGGACTCAAATTTATCGCGTAACTCATCTATTATCTCCGTTTCAGCCAGAAAATTCTCGTTAGCTCGCGTTGATGAATCGAAAGAAATTATACCTTTCGACGATGTGTACATACGATTAATACGTCGAAATAATAATTCTTTCTTTTGATTCAACATAACCAACATGACTTCGCGGCTTGATTCACTTTCCGTCATGTTTATAAAATAATATCACAATACAACTACAAAGTGATAGGTATATCTACCTAGTTAGTGTAAAAACACAAATTAAATTTAAATCTTAAAATGACTTAGCGTAAAGTACAGTGGTGGAGCGGTTAATAAGTGGGTAGGTATAAATAAGTTCAACTAAATTGAGTATAATGGATATTATTACCAATTAATACGTAATTCACCAAATCTAACAATTAATTATATTTAAGTACGAGTCTACCAATAATTACGTAGTTCTCGTGCGTTTTAAACACAGAATTTACCAATTTTACGTAAATCTGTGAGCGAGGAAAAATGGCGGCAAGAATTCACTAGAATTACGTGAATCTTTTTTATGATATGAAAAGTAAATTCACCAATATTTACGTGAATCACTGGCCTATCCGGCTCGAAGGACCAAATTATATGGTCAGGCGTGTAAATAGCCCAACCACGGTGTGATTGCTCAACAGTTAGCGTACGAGGTGTAGGGAAGTAAACCACTTCTATCGATCGTAACAATCATGCCAGCACTAACCTGCAACACCGACCAAGTCCCGATCCTCCAGAAGGCAGCGAGCAGCGGCGAGGTTTCTACGGTCTCTTGAATGGTATTGACCGGCCGGTCACGATCGAAGACTAGAGCACTCCACATACACCTTGTAAAGGTTACAAGCGAGTCCAAACACTACACGGCTATAGGACTAACGGAAAATCAGCTTCTTTTCACGAGAAATATAACTGATGTCCGTGGCGGAACAAAATTTTTATATTAAAGCGTCTTCTTAGCGTCTTAGCGAAAAGCGATGAGAGCAGGGTATGTCCGTTTTTTCTTGCACCAATCAGGGTGCAGCGCACTTACACTATTTGAAGACTGCTAACGCCATCTCTTGAGATCGTCGAGTACATTGGCGATATTACAGCAGTACCAGCACTAATTGCATTCGACAAACAGAATGTGGTTTACATAAAGACTATGAAATTAATAATATAACGAAATATATTATGGTGCGATTATGTATGCATTTTATAAATATATTGGCGCTCCACCAATACTTAATTAAGTTTGTAAGTAATAAAATTTAACCACATAAAAGACTGTCTGTCATAGTATCCTGTTATATCTTATATTAATATATTATTATGATTAGTGTTACACAATTGATTGACAACATTAAAACAATGCGTATCTATGATGAGCACATGACGGGCGGTGGTGTAGAGGTGATCGTCTACACACTCTCACGGCATAATAATTAAGGGGCGCGTTAACCACTCTGGTGCAGTTTATAGGCCGGCTCGGTGGCCGTGCAACCTGCGCTGGCGCAGCCACCCCGCCCCGCCCCGCCTCACCCGCACTTTCCTCGTCCCGCCAGACCGCATTCCGCTCCCATGCGACTGCGTCCTGCATCCTCCTGCCTCCAGGACCTCTCCAAAATGTCATGTTTTTATTAATTTCAACGATAGTTATCAACTTAGCGAGTCTTGAACTTAATTCTAAATTATTATGAGATTAGATAATTAAACCAAACACTTGTTATTACACAGATGATAGAGAACCGGCCTTATTATTTTTTTTCACATACACAGCAAATTTTTACTAAAAGTGAAACCGCCCGATTGATGAAAAACATTCACTTTACAAAAGGCACAGTTAAACGGCGCTATTCATATACTTATCGTAGCATAGGGGAGATAGATTCGCAACGTAATAATACAGTATTAATAGATACCGGTAGCGGTTACTATCGGTGGGCCGTATGCTTGTTTGCTAACTTTGTTGTATATAATATACGAACTTATTTATCTCGATTCAATCGAATAGACAATTCGAACTGTCACCGTGTATACTTTTTATAATTCAGTCGTGAAGGTGTCTATTATAAACATTTATAACAAAAATCCGTGTCGATCACAATGTAAAGTCATCTCAGAGGTTTCACATGCTTATTGCCTATTCCATTAACTAAATCAGACGATGACGAATCGACCACTAAATCGAGATTATAATCATTATACGATCTCGCGGGCTCACATTCTTAACGAAGAATCCGTGAAGCGTCGGAATGCACAGAATCGATTCTAACTCGTTTTGTTTTCGCCACGTCATAATTCGATGTTCAATCTCGACCTGCACGAGCTCGTCCACGCTCGAACATTCAATCGATATTCCCGGTTTCGTATTAATGGTGGACAATGCAACTTTGAACGACAAAAAGTTACATACAGTGTCAGTTCTACGCTATTTCGAAATTAGTTTGAGCTAACAAGGAACTTATTCCTAATTGAATGCATGTTATACAAACTCTTTTAAAAGAAAAAAGGGCGTAATATTACCATTATTACGAAGTACGGTTTCGTCCCATGCCTGTAAAAATAAAACATTTTTACAGGCATCGGACAAAAGCAACAAAATGTATCTAACCTCGACTGCAAGCTAAAAGCAACTAATACGTAGCGTAGGTGTCTTCTTTATAAAAATGTTGGCTTGCTTGAATGTATTCGACACTTATGACTTTGGCATGCACATAAATGGATTATGTGACCTCCAGGTGGAGATCGTACAGATAGGGAAACTTTATGCAGATAAAAACATAAAAAATGTATAAACGCACCACGAATGCCGTAATTGGTAACCTAGTGTTAAATGGTCACCTTATGTAATCTTAAAACAGCCTACACAACTAGCCTTAATAATGCTATTTACGTGGACCAAGGGTTCTCGAAATACTTAGGAAGTAGTCAACTAAAAAGAAGGAAGAAATAAAAAAACCCTTTTTGCATAATTTCCAATAACCCGGTTACAGGTCTGCAAAACAGAATTTTTCGATTCTTTTATCATTTTTATCCATGGGTTTTATACGGTCCTCGGAGATACCTCTACCTTAAGAGTGCTTTTTTAGGTCGAAGACCACGGAGAGTGAAAGCCCAGGGGGTGCGCTTTCCAGGGCAGAGGTGTTGTCACAAATATTCTAACCAGATAGAGTAACTTCGGTTCATAAACAAAAATTAAACTGTGCTAGCATCTCTTCCGATGAACTAAAGCTTATTTTTTTCCCTATTGCTATTTCCAGCAGAGTATAAATGAATTAATAATTTTTTACTACTTTATATTACAAAAAAGTTCGTTAGTAATTAAAATTTACCAACTTAATACGTACGCATAACAGCATTCCATAATATTGCGCAATTATTTTAAACTAGCAGTTCCCGCGCGTCTTCGCTCGCGTGTACATATTTATATATTTTGCGCGAAACCCTAATTATTTTTCTAAAATAAAAGTAGCCTACGTTACTCCTTATAACACCAACAATCTGCCAGTGAAATTCGCGTGGAAATCGCTCCACCCGTGCCGGAGATTAGCCGGAACAAACAGACAGACAGACAAAAATTTTAACAACTAATTTTAGCCATACATAGGTATCGTGCAAATAACTGTATGAGCTTAAAAAGACTATTATTTTGACACTACAAACAGACACTTCACTTTTATTTATTTGTATTGAAAAAACATATTTGAAGTTTATAGCTAATTCATCATAGTTACGCTGGTGGAATTTTTTTATTGATTATTTCATTATTTAATTGGTTTTTTTTTTTTTTTCTTGAATTTCAAATAATTCGGTCGTCTGAAGGATTTAAGGTCTTATCAATTGTTCCTGTCGATTGATAAGGTCGAGGTAATCGTTACACTAGGCACGCACTGAGTTGTTAAGCGGCGGGCGCCACAAACTAGTTGTAACTTGTTACAGACTTTTCGATGTTGAGGCGCGAAGTGGTTATTTAATAATCGTATTGAAAATTCTCTGGTACACGACCAAGGCGCAACATTATACAGCAGGGTTTTTTTGCCGTGAGGAAACAGATTCTTAGTGCGCGCCTAGTCTTACGCATAGACGAAAGATGTTCTTTTGGGTCAAGAACTGAATATGCACTAATAACATACTTGACACAATGAGTATGATTTTGAAAGATTAATTAAAAGGACCGTAAATCATCATTATATTGAAGTAGGCACTTACCGTAACCAGCAGTTATAGCAAAGTCATAGTTTGTCAGCGCAATTAAGCGCTAACTAACTGAAGACTCGAATATATGTATATTATGTCCTGGCTAGGACTTATATATATGTGTATGTATAAGTGTGCAGTCACCCATGTCGCCTCTAGCAATCAGTTATAATAAAACTAAAATAAATTCATTGAGTTAAAAAGTATAGCAAATATGATGTTAATGTAAACAATACGTATATCTAAATACGCAGAATTATTTTGACGTTCGAAATAATTATTTTGGCACCAAAGCAATTGTGCCATGGAGCGATAAAGACAAATGCGATGCATAAATAGACCAAACTCATTTAAAAACCTCTTTAATATAACGGATAAGCATTATTTTGTTTTTATCTCTAATGAATGCCAACCTGCATCACAATGTTATAGGTACGGTTTTATTGTGTATAGATATAGTTATACGAGTACATATAGGTACATATCAAATTCAAATATTATAAAAACACATAGGTTCGTACAGTATAATATCATTGGCTATTAAGGTAAAATATGTAATAAAATTAAATGAACATAGTGATCAAAAATCTGGTGATCATATTTATTTATCTGATGTCGAATTTAGAGCAGGTTTTTTAGAACGTTAGCAATTTTGAATTTTGAGTACATAATGGAACAGCAGACCGAGCACTCATTGGAACTTTAATTAGAACTGAAAAAAAAGTATTTTAGTACTAATGAAACTTAAATAAACAAAGTAGACATTAGAATAAAAACTGTAGTGAGTGGTATTCATGTTTATTATAGATATATATACGGTTTTACTCACGTGTAAAGCAAGTAAACATATTATTTAACATAAAAATAATAGTCGGACATTTCCCACTTTGATTGATATTATGACAAGACTATCCCAAACTTGTAATTACAAATTTTGCTACAAAGTATTTTATGGTAGCTGAAATTAATGACTTCGTTATTGAACATTTTTGAAAAAAGCTAGAAAAAGAACATAGTTTTTTTTTTATTACCGCCAGACGGAAAATATATTGCGGAAACGGAATATCAATGTCAGTGTATGTGCTTAAACTGCATGCATAACTGCAATATTTATTTACCTATTGTGTATCAATAGAGCCGTTACGTAATATTTCCACGCATTCCGTCATGTATTCTACCTCTTACTTTATAAAAAAGACGATTTGTAACATTAATTTTAAATATCGAATGCACATTTTTTTCGCAGGCGCTGGCAGACCAGTGCCTTGGCCGACGCGCCGTGGAACGATGGACCGGTCCGGTACAACGGCGACAGGTCGGCACCTGCCTCGCGCGTGGAATGTCCGTCCGCGAATTAAAAACCTTTAAGATATTCTTATTTGGTTGCACACAATGACGTTTTTCCGGATTACAGCTAATTATTGAAACTTTTTTTCCTTTAAACATGGTATCGCATTTTGTTGAACTGGCAGCCAATGAAAGAAACGAAACCTGTTTTTCTCACACTGTGATTTATATAGCCATGATTAATAAGCCCTTTATAATAAAATATTTTATGAAGTCATGATGCAAACCACAATAATAAGTGTATTTGCGGTTACACTAGAACACCATTCAAGTTTGTTTGTCTAACTCTGTAAATAGATAGTTAGTAAAGGTACTTATATAATAAATAAATTATTTGCTATAAAAATAATACTAATCAATTACTTCTACAGACCTATCTGTAAAGGTGAACACAAATTTAAGACGAGATGTTGTTTTTAGATTTTTTTTTTTATTCATCATATAGGTAGTCATTATAGTTGATACAAAGCTTTGTGTTGATGTAAATATTTTAAACGCAGGAAAATGAGAGCTGTGAGTAACTGAACTTCTATGCAAATTTAAGAAAATAAAGTTTATGTAAAAACGATATTAATCGACCTCCAAGACCTTCACAGCTCAAATATTTTATTTTAAATTGTACCACTATAATTTTAAATAAATTATTATAATTAAATTTACTCGTCATTACAGGGCTGGTCGACTTCGCTGTAATTGGGCAACACACACGGCGACTGTCAAATAAGATACCTGTTGCAACCATTGAATATGGTTGTAATATATCCGTTTTCAGTCCGGTAGCAGTTGTAGCACTTTTATGGAGGATCCAAGTTATTTACAAACTGACTCTCGAGCTCAGATATAGAAAACCTCGCAAATGGCGCGACTCATAAGATTTGTCTTATGATTCTATTCAATCCTACACTTAGTTTTATGTACGACTAGAAACGACGGAATTGCGACAATCTATACCGTCAACGTCCACCCCTTCGACTTCCCTCTACTGAGCCCTTTACTATAAAAAGGACACCACGCAATGTCTACCCCTTAAATACATTTTTAATAACATATATAAAAAATAAATTAAAAAAATATAACAAATTGTTTCCCACCGGTTTTATGTACAGGGACCAGGCTACCGGTGGTTAGGATTCCATAGACAAAAACCTCCTCACAAGGCAAGCCGTATCGAGAACGACTGCCTCCTACATCAGGTCTTAGTCTAGCTACCTAACGTGAACCTCTCAAGGTATGACTATCGGGCACAATGATTGCCGACAGACATTACCATTTTATATTATCTAAGGAAAAAAGAGTTAATTTCAGACTGGTAATCATGGTCCTGAGAGCAACGCTTTCAAACATATAACCACCCTGGATTTGGTATATAACAAAATAAAAGTGGAGTGTATAGAATATCTCACTACAACAGATAAATAATAAAAATATGCAAAAAACAGAACACATCCTGCTTCCCTCTATGGGTCTAATTACAAAATAAGAGGTTACGGCACAAAAGGTCTGACATGGCTTGCGACTGATGGAGCGCCATTCAACCAGGCTGATTGAAAAGGTATGTACATTGTGAAGGCAGAATAATGTCGGCAGAGAGATTTTTTTCTCCAGGTATATGCTAATTCGAAATTTAGAGAGCATTCTATCAATTGGTCCAGATTTGTTAACATATGTATATATATGCCGTAACTTAGAAACGCAGTCTCCAGTTTATTACGTATTAACCATGTATTAACGTTCTAACCTCTTACCATTTCATTTAACAGCTATTTAGGTACCATCTCACAATTAAACTCTAAACTAAATTGTTACCTTCTACATAAAAGTAAAATGGATTTAACAAATAATTTCTTAAATATCAGTTTTCCCAACGAGGCGCAAACTGATAAATTAGTAAACATAATATGGACTTTAATCAATAAGCTGGACGTTTCCAGGGTTGTCGACCTTAAGCCTGTGTTTGCTCTTGCGGCGTTACCAACCAGTCCACCCACTGAACGATTTGTGTGTCATTCCAAACATGCAGTAAAGGTGAGAGTTCCTCGATAACTTTCCAAGCACTTAAAGCATATTAAGATACGTAGTGAGTTGAAAATTCATTTAATTGCTTCTACTTTTGATCATTTACTAAATATACTTAATTTTTTTTAGTAAAACACACAAAAGACATCATTAATAACATTATGACTACATAATGTGATGATTATTCAGTAATAAATAACAAAAATTTATATCATATCACTTATAATTAATTGGTTATAAATTATAAGGTGTTTTAAAAATTATAGATTGGTATAACACGCATTTCAAAACCTCTTAAAACATTTTTATAAATTAAAATGTACGTAAGGCTATGTTAACATTTGTAGCACTTTCCCGCAGTCCTTATTCGTTATCTCAAATTCATTTGACAGCTTTGATAGATTGGTTGGTTTAGAAAGTGAGTATACCTAATCAAACAGGATACCAAACGATAACGACGTCCATCTTTATGACATTTTGTGCGTCGGCATATTTATACAGGGAATCGGAGGCTACTGACCCTAATCTGCTCAAGGGAATCCTGAATTTTTGTTATTTTCAAACCACGTTCCCAGACGTAAGTCGTTTATTTTTGTTACGCTAAATATTTTTAATTAACGTTCCATGATCCGATACGATTTATATACGGCTTCTGTAGTAGATAATACAGTAGTTACGATTATTACGATTACTAGTAAAAACACTATCGTTATACTCAAACCAACTACGCGTTTATTTCTATAGGTTAAGGTAAAAATGTCATTTCTTAATGCATAGGTATATAGAATGTTATATTATTTATTATTGACTAAATTTTGCCCAGGGCTCTGCCAGGGATCCAAGTGGATCTCCGTTCAAACATAATCACAAATCTGCCTTATGTTTATTAAAAACAGTAGCGAACACATTTTAGTGTTCAAGATACGAAAGTGCAGGTGACGGTACGTTTTTCAATAAAGTAAACATTAATTTAATTACTTAGTTCTGAATTTAAAAATGTAACTTGTGCTTTTTTTGGCGAAGTGTTTTGATTTTTAACAAAATGCTGTTCTTATCTCCCATTTCACGATAAATTCATAGATAGCGCTCTATTTTGTGTTCATAAGAGACTTTACTAAAATATAAACGTACACTGCTCCATATCAACTCTTCTATTGAAATAACCGCCGAACAAAGTCCGTTTAGTGTTTAAATCTGTAAAGGAACTTAGGTCGTGTACAAATATATACCAGTAGTTGTCGCGACAAGTCTGAGTTAGGGTACTCGCCATCGAGTGTTGCATGTTAAACAACCGCCGAGCTATGCAAAATATTCTGTATAAACTTGATACAGTCACGGCGATACCTGACGAACCGACGGTAAGCCTTATTGGGAAACGTGGCGTCAACCTGCGCCTTTAAAACATACACTATCTTAATAGCCAGAACTGGTATCGACTTGATCTCGCCGCTTCCATTCAATTACCGCTGGCGACGAATAAAATTTGCGTATAAATTATTATTACGCCGATAGCCGTGGCGAATATCTTTTGATTTGTATAGGGATGCAAATAATACAACTGAATTACAATCAGTATAGAGTTAGATTTATCTAGTGCCATTTAAAACGTAGAAAAGCCAATTAGTGTTAGACTTCAGTTTTTTGTATTAATAAATATGTACGAGTAATGTCGGGAGCTGCGCAGTATAATAATCTGTTGTCAGCAGTAAATCAGATGATCAGGTAAAAGATTGAAGTGTCCGGCAACAAATGAAAGTAAACAATGTACAAATTATATTTGGTATAAATCGGTAGCATTTCGTGTTAACGACATTCGTGGGAGGACACTAAAGAAATTCTTGTGCCAAAATTCCGTGTCCGTGACTGTTTAATTTTCACGGAATAATGCAGCGGCGATTCTTCCAAAGACTGTGAGCAACGAGCATGCCGTTGGAAGCCAAAATAAGGAGAAGGTAATGACTGAATGGTACCGTCAGATTGGACAAGGCATAAAGTTTTTCAGGAAATGTAATCTCTCCATCCATCATGTTCCATCCTTGGCAGCTATTTTCATAAACCTCTTCAATTGTAGAGAATTCATATCTTGTTTATTATTAAAATAAATGTATACTTCCACAATAAATGAATTGATCTCACGCCTCAATCATGGCAACTAACGTTAGTGGAGGAATGCATTGTATGTCAGGTTTAAAGATTTCATAAATTCGAAGAAGCTTGTGAAAACTATGTTAAATCGTGTTTAAACCTTTCGTAGCTTCGCCCACGCTTATTCCGCCATTACCTGCCTACTTACAACCATGCTTTTAACTTTAAATGTTTTCTGCCATAGACATCATAATTTAAGCAAATTTGGACTCTATTTGGTCTAATTCTGGGTTAATTCTTGTAATGTCTGCCTCCCGTTTGTTGGCTTCGCAGAAATACGTAGATGTATATTTTATAACGTGTGTTGCAATTTAACCTTTTCACAACGTGCCGCCGCCCGTCTCTGAATCAACAACACCTACATAGTACATACCTACCACGATGTCGTAGATGTTTATTCGGCTTGACGCAACGATTTGCTGGAGACTGACGAGCTGACCACAAGAGCAAATGTTGTATTGTAAGAATTGTAATACTTTTGCGAGTGTGCATTATCATAAAGGAAATACTTGCAGAAGTAAGACTAAACATTAAATATGATATTATTTGTGATGTGATGATTATGAATGATTGCGTAGCATTGCGAAATACTTAGTCGTGTTTTTAACGTTGTCGATTATAAAATAATGTATAAGTTACGTTCGTATTATAAACGAAAAATTATACTGACTGCTTGTGTATTTATTTTGTCTGCAAAACGACGACGGATTTGGTCATTAATCTGCATACATATCGTGAAAGTATCCGTAAAATATTGATGTAAGAGTTGAACTCATACAAAAAAGAAATTAACAACCCAAGCAGGACTCACACGAAAAATATTTTTAGTCGGGCACTTAAGAGGCCGTATACGAAATTTTGCCAATTTTGCTGATTTACGTGGTTTTCCAGACGTAATTTTACAGTTAAAATACTATATTTCTATAAGTTTTATGAACAACATAAAAGATAATTTCAATTTAGATCTAATATATGAGCCACTTTTTTACGTTTATTATTTAATTTTGATTAATCGACCTCAAACCGGTGACTGTTTGTAAATTTTTGCTGTAAGAGGTTTAGAATATCACATATTTACGAACTGTTTTGAACTACAACGGTATAAAAAAATTACACTGTATTGCTGTGAAGGTCGTCTATACAGTGTATGTAACACTTTTTACCACTTTAATATACAAAAATTGTGTAAAAAAATGTTTAACTTAGTCAAATTTTACAGAAAATAGACAAAGTTTTGCTTATCATTTCGGCTACGTGGAACTCTCATTCATAAAATTACAACAACAGAAATAAACTTCAGTTCAAAATCAACCCATTTTCTGAAAAAAAAATTGCAAAGAATAAAAAATATATGTTAATAAAAAATGTTTTAAAACAACCTAAATCTCGCATTATAATTTATAATAAAAGTAAAAAAGTGGTTCATTCATTAGATCTAAATTGAAGTGATCTTTTATGTTGTTCATAAAAACTTATAGAAATATAGTATTTTAACTGGAAAATCACGTCTGTAAAACCACGTAAATAAGCGAAAATTTCGTATACGGCCTCTTAAACCGGCAACTATTGCATGAATAGAAACACGTTATCTCAAAAATAGTGGTCTGTTAATATGAGTTTTTGCAAAAAGATAACAGAACAAGCAATTGGCAAGGTAGGTTTAAAAAATTATGCCAATTAAACGATGAAACTTTTCGGGCGTTCGGCTGATACAAAGTCATGTATAAACAGTTCAAATGACTTGTATGAGCCTTCGAGATTATTTATACTATGTATTATGGTTAATTTACACTGTTGATAGAATGTTACAAGACAAGTAGTACGTCCGTACATTGCTTCGTCTGTACTGGTTTGATATCTGTAAATAGTGAGTAATCGGTACAGAACAAGCAATGTAGGTACTTTTTAAAGTTGCTAGGGTTACGGAAAAGGACATGGGGTACCTTAAAAATAATATTGTTCCCGAGGCATAGAAAAATAACTTAAGCGCGAGCGAAGCCGCGGGCAAAACGTAATCATTTGTAATGTGTAAATTAGCACCAAAAGCAGGAGCCTTAAGATTTTTTTTTGCTTTAATCTAAAGCAGGAGTGTGGTCTCACCGTGATCAACTCGTAGATACCATAGATTTCACTGAACTAGTCGTACAGGCATTACAGGATTGTCAATAACATAAATGCATGCATGATGCACGTTTTGCTATTTATTAATTTTTTTATTAAAAATAAGATAATATAAATCAAGGCTGTAGAACGTTACCTGCGTTTTAAAAAAAGGTTTCTGGTCTTAACATGTTCTTGGTCAGGTAAAATAACACGAAGGATCGTGGGTTTTTGTGTTATAGACAAAACAATAGCTTTCCTTGTTTCTATTGTCTCGATTATAATTTTTACCTAAAGATAATGCGATAATTATTATAAATAAAGGGTGCTTGGCTAGAAAATCTCCTCGTAGTGCATCCTGGGCAAAGGAATTGTCTACGCCTTTTTCCATTCTTTAGACTTTGGACGTCTTCTATTGCTGCTTCCAGCGAATGTTCTGCCGAAACGGAACTGGTCCACATTTTGAACCACTCTGTTACTCCGGGTGTCCCTCTTATCAGGGGACTGTACACTGGAGAAATAGCAAGAGTTGGAAGGGATCTCCTTTTCTGGATTATTTCATAACTGTAGACATTGTTGGGTACGACGAAATAATAATGTGGTTAATTTGTACAGGTCGGTTGTTTGGCTGGTCTGTTCTGTTCTGATTATTCACCATGTGTAGCTATCAACTCAGTACGAAAAAAAGAAATGTAACATACGTAAACAAGTAAACTAATTTCTAGTCGCAATAATAAAAAAATAATTAAGTAAACTTCAGATAAGGCTATAAATATAAACTATTAGCGCGGTTATAAGGAGTAAGACTGATTCCCGCACTAAAATCAATATTATCCAATAATGTATTTTACCCGTTTACTACAACTAATAAAGGCATGTATCGTAATCGTTATTCATTATCACATTCAGGTGTGAACTAGCGCATTAGTCTTACCTGAATTTGGTAGTGCTTGTAAATCTACCGCCGTCAACATTCCATTCTTCTCAAAGATGGTTTTTACATTTGCACAAGTTCCTTCAGGATCAGCAGCAGCAGATGCGACGCCTAACAAACAAGATGCCAACAGTAAATACAATATTTGGTTCCTCTTTCTCAATCCGAAAATCGATTTTTTGTTAGGCGACAGTTTATCACAACAACACTCTTTCACAGCCATGTTCGCGACAAGTGTATGTAAAGATGAGAAACGAAATACACTTTAATAAATGGTTCACAAATAAAAGTACGAGTATATTACATAAATAATTTAAACTTAAATGTGGTACTGTGCACACCACACGCGCGAAATATACCGAATCAGCTACGATCCATGATGGTCGCAGCCCGACTGCACAGTGCATCGACAAACTAACTGAAGTGAGGTGAAAGCGAACGGACAATGGCTGACAACAAGCAATAATGCTGACGGGCGATGGAAAGTTATTTATTTAATTTAAACGAAAAATAATAACAAATTTAACGATTAATTATTCTGAATTGTGCTAAACTAAATACGATGGTTAAGTTTTTTAAAAATGAATTATTTGTTAAAGAAAGTGGAAAATAGAATAGTATTGAAATATGTGACAAATATTTAATGCTGGCAACTTAAAATTAAACACGATCATTGCCCCCAACTAAATAGATCACCAATATTCAGTGCTGCCAACTTAGCATTTTAATGGCAATTTAGCATTTTTTCAAATGAAACAAAACATCGTCTTAACATGTAGTATATTTTTAGCCTTTTTTTCTGCCTCTAAATTAAAAATTATATGTTTTACGTAGGAAGAAACAAGATAGGCTTACTTGTAAATACATGTTTAAAACTGTATTGTCTTATTAGCATAAAAAATGGACAGGTAGGAAAAGAACTGGAGAATAGACTATTTTTCGTCGCACTGGTTTAGATGAGATTCGATTAGCCATGTAGTGTCAGCATGTCACACTTGGTGGTTGTGTAAAAACTAGTAAAAAGCACATTCAGCTATATCCAAAGTGCTGACTTACGACTACATAAAACTAAATGCACAAATATAATCAAACGATACCTATGCATCCACGTCTTCTACACCAGACTAAGGGGCTTCCTCTCCAAAAAGATACAACCGAAGGTTTAAATAATTTATTAGTGTCATGAAATGATGGATTTTAATATTAAGACTTAGACACAATTTTAGTACTGTTTTGTGTTCTTTATTAACATAAACCATCACAACAAATAATTAGGTGTTCATAATTATTAATTTTATGATAATTTATTTTTGTTGTCTTAATTTTATTACTGTCATGAAATGGTGGATTTTAATATTAAGACTTCGACACAATTTTAGTACTGATTTTTTTCTTTATTAACATAATCCACCACAACAACTAATTAGGTAATCAAATTTACTATTAATTTTATGTTGGTCATTTTAAACATTTCACAAGTATAAACCATTGTCATAAAGCGGTTTAACAAGTCTTTTTTATAAATAAATAATAACATTGCTATAAATCATATAGCACAATACTGTTTATTTTATTTTAACTAAATATATCACATTAAGTTTGGCTTCAGATAATTTTTAAGATATACATGAGTACCAATAAAAATATTATCACAAATCTATCTAACCGATACTAGCTAACTATCTGCTTTTTCATTCACAAAATCAGTATTAATTAAATGCGTTGAACTGATAGCTAAAGCTCATCCGTATTGGAATCTGTTGCCATTGCGTTGCAATCGAAGACGAGTAGTAAGAAGACTATACATGCATGAATGTGAGACTCTATGTGACTTTTGGAAGAGATCAATCCTTATTTAGATTCCCTAATATCCGCTCTGGAACGAAAATTTGTCAGCTTTCGGCTTGATGTCGCTACATACCAGTACCATGTTGAATATGTCATTGATAGCTTTTAAAGAAAAAATTACAAAGTTTGTGCTAATACTATACATAATTATATGCATATTTTTTATCATAAAGCAGAATTATAGTATAAGCCAGGCCATGGAAAGACAAGGGTATGGCAAGAGAAGATTTTAGAAAACTGGAACTTACGGCATTTAATGGAGATATTTTCTTTCCCACAGCAAAAAAAAGGAATCCCTATTTCCTTGGCACAACCTTACACTATTAGTAACATAGTGTCCTGTACTTGCACTACTAGTAATTTATGTGTGTGCGGCACTGCACCATGTTAAAACATGGCTAATATCCACGATGGTTAAAATGGCCTGTGTAATGTGAAAAAAATAAGGATAAAATTGAAAGTGAGACAGATTTGTGAAGAACATCGCAGGCTTCTTGTAAAATTAATCTGATTCTTGGTAAATTTTAGCAACAATAATTATATTTTAAGTATTATTTTGAAACTGACAAAATAAACTTAAAAATTAACAGATGTATAGTTAAATAGAATCCCCACTTTCCCCCTAAACAGAATCCTGACTGCGCTCATGACTAAAGCTAGAGTAGAAAATAGGTGTTGTTTTTTAGCATTTTTTGTAAATTTTAACATGTTTTTTCTAAAGGTAAAGGCAAAAAGGCAAAATCTAATTTGGCATAAAATATTTTTTTGAGTTGGTAGCACTGACAATAATGCAATTGCAAACAAAATAGACAGTCGACAGACAATGTTATTCAATCATAAATCAGTGAGAATACATTAGTACTTTTTATATCAATTATTAATAAATCCCATAGCTTTTGTTCTGAAAGTTAAAATAGTCTAATAATTGAGTTTAATTGATAATCTCAGATATACTACTGTAAATACATTACAATAACGGGGCATTTTATATAACCGGTAGGTAATCATGAGGATTTATTTGTTAAAAAGTGTGTCGCGGGCGATAGGCGCAAGATATTATACGACGCCGGTTTACAAGAAAGTAACACATTGCATTTTCGACATGGACGGACTTTTGTTAGGTGAGTTATGTTTGAATTCGGGTTTTGACCTTGTATGCAATTGTCTATCAAATGTTATTGGTTGCCAAGGTTATTAATTGTTATACTTTATAATTTGTGTGTGTAAGTGTATGTCAATTACTTTACAGTAGTGTAATAGACCATAAACTTAGTATTAGGATATTAAGTTTATCTAATAGACACTCTAAAAACTGTTGTTTTAATTTTGGAAAAGAAAGAAAAATTTATTATATTCAATACTTTTTCTCAGTATTGCATAGATATTTCCAAATATTATTACAAGTTTAAATTTGGCAATAAAACTATTTTATATTTACCTTAATTAAACTATTATATAATGACACTAGTTTACATGATAAAAAAATAGTTTTGTCCAGTAAAGGACAAAGACGGTATGTATGGAGTTCCGTCTTAAGTTGTTGTACAATAAATCTTTATTTATTATAGACTACACTTTATATATTATCAAATAAAAGTGTTCATTTTGCCACAAATACCAGAGTTTTTAAAAAATGAGACATAAACAGAGATACCTATCGTACAAAAAAGGACCTACAAATTATGTTTAATCTACTTGCAACTTATAAAATAACCACAGATCACTCATTTACAAAAAAACAATGCTAGTTAAAAACAAAACAAATCACCAGCTGCTCAAAATAAAATTCATGAAGTGAAAAGGTTGTAAAAAATAAGAAAATAATTTTTAAATTATTTTGTTAATATTATTTTGATTTTGCAACATGAAACATTGCTAGACCACTTTTGGTCATGATCCTTTGATATTATTTTAATTAGTTGCAATAACTAAGCCTCAAAATATGTTTTGTTATTTTTGACTACTCACAAGTTAGTTCCAAATTCATTCTAAACTAATACTGTAATGTTCAATTGATACTTTCAATACCGGCGACACGCCTGGCGTGTTCTTCCAAATTTTCTCCAGGTGCCAAGGACACGCCTGGAGTGTCCACTATGATTTGACGATATTTTAGACATTAAAACTTAAGGAAGATATTTTCAAAAATTTTTATGCAACAACTTAAGTCATTAAATGATTTGAGCAAAATTATAAAGAGCAATATGACCAGACCATATTAGATAGCTACTGCTGGTCTATTGTAAGAGACACAGATACAAATAAATAGGGATAACTAAGTCAGTTAATTATTAATTTTTTTAATGATTTTGTAGGTGTAGTGGCTTATAAAAAAGGGGGAATATTGTAGTGGTAATGCTGCCGCACATTTTTAAGTATTTTGTTACGTATTGCGATGCATTCCAGCCCGATTATAAAGACCAGTTGTTGTGTAAACCTTGTTACCGATACTTGTGACATTTGTAATCCCTCAGTAATAATAAACTATATTTTGGTGACCATCACTGTGTGTTGGTGACAATCATTTCTTCCAGGAAATCACTACATATTAAAAAACAAAATCCCCCGTTGCGTCTGTCTGTATGTAATAAACTCAATAACTACGTAATGGATTTTCATACAGTTTTTCACCAATAGATGGAGTAATTCATTAGGAAAGTTTAAGTGATTCATTAAGGTTTTGTGTAACATGCTTAAATTTTGACTATGATTGTTAGAGATGTCGGAAAAAATAAAAAATCAGAGTATTAAGGTAAAATCATTTTCATATCAGGGACAAAAACCATGTAAACTATTGTAAACTAGCGTTATTATCATTTTTCAACATTTTATAGATACAGAACAAGTCTACAAGAAAATGATAACACAGCTATGTGCGAAATATGGACATAAGTACACTGATGAGCTGATGATGAAAGTCCTTGGTGGTACTGAGCAGCGACTGTCAGAAATCCTGTGTAAAGAACTAAACCTTCCTATAACACCTACGGAGTTTAGAGACCAGTTGTTAGACCTTGGAGACACAATGCTGGCCAACACACCTCTGCTGGACGGTTTGTACAGACCATTTCTGTTTTTTAATAGTAATAATTTCTTTCATGATAATTGTAACCTACACTTCTGAGATTTTTTAAAAATATGTATAGCAAAACCAGTGCCACACAGCAGCAAACTTTAGCTGTAGCTTTGCATTGCAAGGCAGCTGTTACATTTAATTTAAATGCTAAACTGATTTGCAATGTATGACATTGACTGTGACCCGAATGACTAAATCATTATCATAAGTTTTTACTTACGTACATAATTATGTTTGCATTTCATGCATGTTCATAATTGTATTTGGCTGGAAAAGTTTATAATGTAATTATTTAATTAATTTATAGTTTAAATGAAAATTAACAAGGAATTTTTGAGAAAGGTGCACAGTGTGAGATAAGTATTAGAATAAAAACTTTTGTGAGTGGTAGGTATATTTATTAAAGATATACATTAGACTCACATGTGTATTGTACTTTTGGACCCGACGGGGACCCTTTATCAGGGAGCGAATCTGCGCTGCGGCGACGGTGTCGGAAATACATAATAGTAAAATATAAATGCCTACATATTATTTATGTACGTAGGTATATCGTAATTAAAACGGTTCGGTTTATTTTAGATAAATTAAAAACCAAGTTACACTAAGAAAGTAAAATACAGCTTGAACTATTTTCATAGTAATAACTGGTTATAGTTTGAGTGTCATAAGGTTTTGCAGTATAAGGAATTCAATATTTTAACATAGAACGCTGAAAATTGGCAAAAAATTGCAATTTTTTTTTATGCAAACGATAAAAAAAAATTGCAATTTTTGCAGATGGGTCACCTGGTGGTAAATGACTACTGCCGCCCGTGGGCACCTGCAACTCAAGAGTCACAAGTGCGTTGCCAGCCTTTAAGGTGGGAGTAGGAAAAGGGTGGAAGGAGGGAGGGGGGGGGGGGGGGAGAATAGGGCCTCCGGTAACTTCACTCACTCGGCAAAAAGCAAAGCAACGTTGCTTCACTGTCGGTTTTCTGTGAGGCCGTGGTGTCACCCCAGTCGAGCCGGCCCATACGTGCCGAAGCATGACTCTCTCACGATATTATTCATTATTATACAAGGTTGCATAACATTACCTATGTTTGCATATATGGTTATGCAATCTTGGTTATCAAACATTTAGCAGAACGGGAACGTGCCAATTTTTTAATGTTAATGTGTTCGGTACATTTACGGTACACGTAAGTACATTCGATTTGCTGGCGCTGATTTATCAACGTCACGTACGATATGAGAAGAGCAAACACAAAATCTTAGTTCCGTTCCAGAGCTGAGCGAAACGGAGTCAAGATATGGCTCAATTCTATTTGTCTACGTTGTATCATCTCTATCATCGCGCAAAACACCTTTGCGTTTCAATTAATAATCAGCGTCAGTTTTTATTGAGATTGAGATGAGTATATAAAAAAGAGACGTGTAAAAAACGATCAATCAAATTGGTTGAAATCCCTATCTCTTTTTTCACTCTAAGAAGTATGGAGTAGCATAGATCCAAACGTGGCATCGCATAGAACTGAGTGGCGTATAGGTAGCGACTCAGACCTTCGGTCTTCGCTTCAAATACCTACTCAGTCGATACACGGCTGGCAATCTTATGAATCATCGCTACATATTATAAAACAAAGTCACCCGCCGCGTCTGTCTGTTTGTTCGCGATAAACTGAAAAACTACTGAACGGATTTTCATACGGTTTTTACCAATTGACGGAGTGATTCATGAGAAAGGTGTAGGTGTATAATAAATTAAGGTTTCGTGTAAAATGGCTGCAATATGACTGACGGAAAAAATCAATATAATTATGCTTTGCTCCCCATGCAAAGTCGGGGGCTGTTGCTAGTTTTACATACTTATGTTACGTGGCCTGCGGTTATATTCTTTCGTCTGTAATGTTTAATTTACTGAAAATCTTGAGTAATGGCTCCTCAATTGCAATTTGTTTTTTGTTTGACGTCATGTTTTAGGGTCTCCATACCTTCCTCAATTTTTGCGATCGGATTGGTAGTTCCTGAGTTTAGCATAGATAAACAAAGTGAGTGTACTTTCAACTATGATGTGTGTTTGCCACCAAATTAAAATCACTGAGCATATAAAAATAGCTGAATGGCCTGCTGGTCTAGTGATTAGAGATCCTGACTACTGAGCCATAGCTTGTGGGTTATAATCCCGAAGCTCAGCAACAGTATGTTAATCAACAGTCTGATTACCGTAGTACAGGCTCTGCCTAATCAGACGGCCGTGTGTGAGAGGGGATCGCAGGACGTCGGTGGATGCAGGCCGCTTCCAACCGGTCTTCTTGGAGGTCATTAGGAGAGGCCTATGTCCAACAGTGGACGTCCTATGGCTGTAATGATGATGATTATTATTATATTAAATGTGGTCTATAAATCCTCTTGGTACCAATGTATAGACTAGATTTATGCTATCACTCCTTCACTGATTTGTATTGGTACCCACCTCCTGTGTATTAATTCTAGGTCTCCGGTATTTTTCTTTTACAGTACCAATATAATATATAATGTTCCAGGAGCAGAACGGTTAATCACCCACCTTCATAAAACAAAAGTTCCCTTTGCTCTCGCGACGTCATCCAGTGCCAGATCAGTCGAAACGAAGATAGCAGCGTACAAAGAACTGTTCAGTTATTTTCATCACATGGTGATGGGCAGCACAGACAAGGAAGTCAAGTATGGAAAACCTCATCCGGATATATTCTTGGTGACGGCTGCACGGTTTCCGGACAAACCAGAACCTTCTAAGGTACATAACGAACACATTATCTTTTCTCAAATAGGTATTTTTAGGCCTGCTTGTATTTTATATTAGCTGATTCGACAGACGTTGTCTTGTCGAAATTTCAATAAATATGTTTTAATTTCGTGGAAAATGTACTTCCAGTTATTAGCCATTTTCCGGGCATCTTTTAATTTTTTCTTTCTTTCTGTTGAAACTTAATTAAGACTATTGTTAAAATTTAAAAGAAGAAAAAACCAAATCTATCCAGCCGTTCTCTAGTTATGCGCTTACCAAATAGCATTTCATTTTTATTAATCGAAGACGAGAGCGCGGCTGCGCTCGCATGTACATATTTTTTTTTTTTTAAATAAAAGTAGCATAAGTTACTCCTTATAACACCAGCTATCTGCTAGTGAAAGTCCTGTGAAAATCGGTTTACCCGTTCCGGAGATTAACCGGAACAAACGGACACCCAGACAAAAATTTTTTTAGGCATAGGTATCGTGCAAATAACTGTTTGAACTTAAATAAAACTATTATTTTGACATTACAAACAGACACTTCAATTTTATTTATTTGTATTGATAATATACACACATCAAAAGTGTCTAGGGATCAAGTACATTTTTAACTAAAATACCAAATCTAGTCTTCCAGGCTGGCTTCTTACTTTAATTCCTAATGTTTAAGTTAACAACTTATCCCTATATTTTGTAAAAATTAAGAAAAATTGCAATTATCGGAAATTGTGGACAATTAACCAAAGTTAATGTCGTCAATTAAATGGCAAAAAAGGCAAAAATGAGCATTTTTTTAATTTTTATTGTAAAGATAAAAAGAAATAATAATCTGTTTTCAGCATTGACACGAATCACACCATCACAGCTATTTGGCATGCTTAAAATCAGTTCAAACAAGTCAAAGAGTTGTTGTTTTTTGGACCATATCCCATGCTTGCTCAATTGGATTGAGGTCTGGCGAATTGAGCAGGCCACGGTAGAACGTTGATGCGAGCATCGGCAAGTCTGCGTGTTACGACTCTAGCCGTGTGTGGACGTGCATTGTCGTGCATTAGTGAAACGAATCACCCAACCGGCTCCGCAAAGGGATGATCACGTCTGAAACAACCCTCTCCCCATAAATCTGAGCATTGAGGTTACCCCTCATCCAAATGAGATCGGTTCTTCCACCGATCCAAACCATTATTGTTCCCCCTCCATATTGTTACGACTGGAGAAGTCGTATAGAGCTACAAAATAAAGATACACGCCATCTGTTGAGACAACACGGAACTAAGTAGTTAGTAACCCATCAATAGAGAATACTAGTTTGTTTTAGAGGCTTCTATTTGTTTTGTAGAATTTACTAGAGGTGTCGCAATGTTTCTAGAAATACCGTTTTGCTATATAAAGCGTGGCATTGCGGAGTAGTGAGTTAGTTTTTCAAGTGAGTGTCAAGTGAGTTAAGTTTCAAGTGAATTAACAGCGACTAAAGTGTAAGTGAATTAAGAATTAATAGTCATTATAATAGTACCCTTAAGGAACACCTGCAGAACCTCGAGCGTGTGCTTTCAAAAATCCGGGGGCCTAACCTTAAGCTGAGTCCTAAGAAGTGCTCGTTCTTTAGACGGCAAGTACACTTTTTAGGACATGTTGTGTCGGAAGAAGGTGTGCGAACAGACCCGGAGAAGGTAGCTGCTGTCAAGGACTGGCCTGTTCCAAGGGACAAGACGCAAGTAAGAGCATTCCTGGGTTTATGCTCATACTACCGGCGGTTTGTCAAAAGCTTTGCGGACATTGCAAAACTGTTACACCGGCTCACTGAAGAAAAACGAACTTTCTGTTGGGACGAAAACTGTGACATTGCATTCCGGGAGCTAAAGACGCGTCTGTGTTGTACGCCTGTATTGGGTTATCCTGACATGAAAAATGAATTTATAGTCGACACAGACGCGAGTAACACGGGTATCGGCGGTGTGTTGTCGCAACGGAAAGGCGATCAAGAAATTGTGATAGCGTACTTCAGCAAGTCTCTATCTAGACTGGAAAGAAATTACTGTGTCACGAGAAGGGAGCTGCTCGCCGTGGTAAAAACATTGCAGCACTTCAATAAGTATTTGCTAGGTCGAAGGTTCCACCTGCGTACTGACCATGCTGCATTGAAGTGGTTGTTACATTTTAAGAACCCGGAAGGACAAGTAGCGAGGTGGATAGAACTGCTGCAGAAGTACGATTTCGAGATCCAGCATCGTAGCGGCAAATCTCATTGCAACGCTGACGCACTGTCAAGGAGGCCTTGCACAGAGGCCTGTAAACACTGTGTTAGGCAAGAGACCAGGGAAGCTGTGCCCGTCCGCATGTTAAGAACGGACCTGAGTGACGAATGGAAGGAAACCTTACGGAAGGCTCAAGAAGAGGACACAGATGTCAAGTTAATCCTCGAGTGGGTCAAAGCCAATGCTCCGAGGCCAAAGTGGAGCGACGTTGCAGCTATGAGCACAATGACAAAGGGGTATTGGGCGCAGTGGAATAGCTTGATCGTCCAGGACGGAGTATTGTGCCGTGAATGGGAGAATGCTCGAGGGGACACCTGTCACCTCCAAGTGGTTGTTCCGAAGGCCAAGGTACCGGAGATTTTACAGCTTTACCACGATGGATGTTCAGGAGGCCATTTGGGTGTAAAAAGAACTTTATTGAAGATTCGAGAGCGGTTTTATTGGATCCACTGCCGCGACGATGTGGAAGACTGGTGTCGAAAATGCATCAGTTGTGCAGCAGTGAAGGGACCTCACACACGCAGCAGGGGTGCATTGCAGCTGTATAATGTGGGAGCTCCGTGGGAACTTATTGCCCTGGATGTAGCAGGTCTATTTCCGGAGAGTGAAGATGGCAACAAGTATTTCATGGTTGTCATGGATTATTTTACGAAGTGGCCGGAAGTATTTGCGATACCGAACCAAGAGGCGACCACGGTAGCTGATAAACTGGTCCATGAAGTCTTCTGTCGATTTGGGGTACCTTTAGAGATTCACAGTGATCAGGGGAGGAATTTTGAGTCCCAGTTGTTCCAGGAAATGTGCCGCGTGATGGGTGCTTTTAAAACCCGAACCACCTCTTACCACCCTCAGTCTGATGGAATGGTGGAACGGTTTAATCAGACATTAGAGAGGTACTTGATAAAAGTTGTCGAAGACAGGCAAAGAGACTGGGATAAACACATCCAGCCGTTCCTCCTCTCGTACCGAAGTGCGGTCCACGTAAGCACGTCAGTAACACCAGCCTATGCAAACTTCGGTCGAGAACTTCGATTGCCTGCGGATTTAATCACGGGCACTCCCCCTTACACTCCGCGCAGTATTACGGATTACGCCAACGATTTACGCAGCAAGATGAATAACGTTTACGAGCACGTCAGACAATCAGGACAGCAGACGTCGGAGAGAATGAAAACCCGGTACGACAGAAAGTAAAATGACAGAAGCTTTGAGGAAGGATCACTGGTCTGGCTGCATAACCCGGTTCGCAAAAAAGGGAAATCTCCGAAGCTGCAAGTGAAATGGGACGGACCGTACAAAGTAGTGACAAGACTAAATGACGTAACGTACCGCATTCAGAAAGGACCGCGGGGCACTCCCAAGATTGTCCATGTGGATCGGTTGGCGCGTTTTTATGGGGATAATCATGCTCGGGACGAGCATGTCTAAGAAGGGGGCAGTGTTACGAATAACCCGCCATCTATTGGCGACTGGGGAAGTCGTATAGAGCTACAAAATAAAGATACACGCCATCTGTTGAGACAACACGGAACTAAGTAGTTAGTAACCCATTAATAGAAAATACTAGTTTGTTTGAGAGGTTTCTATTTGTTTTGTAGGATTTACTAGAGGTGTCGCAATGTTTCTAGAAATACCGTTTTGCTATATAAAGCGTGGCATTGCGGAGTAGTGAGTTAGTTTTCAAGTGAATTAACAGCGACTAAAGTGTAAGTGAATTAAGAAGTAATAGTGATAATAAATTATTGTGATTGTGTTGTTGCTGGTTTCCCTGTGCATTTTGTGATCTAATAAAATAAAGTGTGTCTATTTCGGCAACAATCTGGTATAATTCTCTAATCCCGAACCTCAGCTCGTAACAATATGAATGAACTTCCTGACAAAATTTCAAACGTTCTTGACGTCCAGAGGTCCTCCAAACTCGAGTACGTCTTGTATCCGGCCTCATACCGAAACGAGATTCATCGGAAAATCAAATACAACGCCAATCTTCTTCCTCCCAATTTCTGTGTTCGCGAGCCCATTGTAAACGGGTGCTTTAGGTGGAACTCTCAGCGGCCTTCAGGAACGCAGACCCACTTCACGTAAATGATTTCGGATGGTTTGGTCGCTTATCAGCAAGCCTGATGAGCTTCGTACCCAACATCATGGTTTCTGTACTGGAACAGTCTTACTTAAACATAAATGTAGGAATAATGTGAAGACCTTGAAAGAAAAATGTATAAATTGTCGCTTTCTCTATTTCCAGTGTTTAGTATTCGAAGACTCTCCTCACGGTGTAACGGCAGGCGTAAAAGCCGGTATGCAGACAGTCATGGTACCCGACCCACATCTCAACAAAAGACTGACGACACACGCGACCATAGTGCTACCAACTCTATCCAAATTCCAACCAGAACTCTTTGGATTACCCGCCCATCAATGACGTCGTTAATAGTATTTATTTAAGCTTAAAGTGTTGTATAATCTGAAAAATCGATAAAAATAATTGTGTTTTAACAATGACGTACTAAGATAATAATTAGACTTTGTGAAGCTACGCCATAGTTAGATCTAATTACTAGCATTAATGCAGAGGCTAATTGTTTCTAATTTTAGAGAATATGACAGTAGAGACGCCCAGGACCGTTAAAACAATATTATTTCATTTGTTGTGGCAAACAAGCATACGGCCTGTCTGTAAGTAGGCAGCAAAAATATGACTAGTTAATTTGAAACCATTAGAAATTATTACGACTCATGAAACCCAACATATGTCATTCTCTACTAAAAGGTTTTGTAGGGCCAAGCAATGGAATAAGATAGGAAATGATTAATATTTAAGTAGCTTTTATAGCAACAAACCATTACCTCAATGTCACATCTTAATGTAGACAGAACAGAGTTTTAATCAAAACATTTATTATTAATATTAAATGTGTGATGGGCTGCACTTCTAAAAATTAAATCAAAGCAGTATCAAAAACAGTTGAAAAGTGTGTGCATCTCGCAGCTAGATCATCTTGTGAGTGATAAGTAGGTCTCAAACACAAAAGTAGTACAATCATTTTTATCGCCATATTGATTTTATACATGTTGTTATTGTTTACAAAGTCTGGTAGACGTAGGTGTTTTAAGTAATAAATTATTTATATAACAAATTAGTTTTTCTTCTTCAGATGTTTCGCATTTTTGTTTGTTATCTTTCGATATTTTTAATAGCTAGCTGACATTACAATAGCTCGGTTTACAAGAAGCCCAAATGGAATACTAGTAGTACAATTATTGTAAGATTTGAAACTAGGATGACTTTCATTCAAGGATGAGTACCCAAGGTACCTGAAATGTTCAAATTGTATACCAAAAAACGAGAAAGAACAGGGTGTAAATGAAAATACTTTTGCTATTGACTAATATTTAAACATAAATAAACAATAAGAATTTACAAATAATTTTACTTTGCTAGTTGTTTAACAGCTGCCATGACGTCGTTTGCAGCAAGGTTGGTAAGGGGTGCACTATTTTCCACACCTTTCTCTGAAACAATAAATGATGGTGAGGTAAATCTATATTTTGATTCTTTGTGATGGCATCACTGAATCTATATCTGTGGTGTTCTCATATCGACATGTGCCTCTGTAGTACATGAAATGTGTAACAATTGAATACCAGTAAATATATAATTGGGGGTCAACTTGTACACAAGGTATTTTTTTTATCCACATACATCCAAGTGCAAGAGTATGCCATGATGACTAGCTAACCTTCCATGAGATTTACTACTAATAGCCGTGTTGTTTGTGTTTGTGAAACATTGAACAAGTATTCTGCAACACACACTCTGATAGTTATGAGTGGAGAATATATTGTGTATCACTGTCCCTTATTGGACATGTATTTCTTGGACTTGCTGCAGATGCAAACACCAAGCATTATACGTATAAGAAATCTTATCATAAAGAATTCAGTTCTTCATTTTAAGACCTTATAGTTACATTTTACTACAAAATCACTACATATTATAAAACAAAGTCCGCCACTGTGTCTGTATGTCTGTTCGCGATAAACTCAAAAACTACTGAAAGATTTTTTATACAGTTTTCACTAATAGGTAGAGTGATTCATGGGGAAAGTTTAGGTATATAATTTGTTAAGGTTTCGTGTAAATTGGTTGAAATATGATGATGATTGTTGAAGATGTCTCTGCTACCGGTGCGAAGCCGGGGCGGGTTGCTAGTTAATATATAATTATAAATACACTACCAAAACTAAAGTTCAGAGACAACTCAAACACAATATTACATGGTAATTGAGCACCGTTCTGTTGATTTAAAGATAAACTATGCTTTAATGGATAAAAAAAAACATTTTTGTGTATATAAATGAATGATTCATTAACTATCTATCAATTAATGTATTGTATTTAACACAAAAATCTAAATTAAAACTATATTTATAATTAAATCTCTGAGTCTTATACTCTACAACTCTTTGTTACCAAATTACAAAAAATAGATTTCAAATTCTACAAAATATTGCCATAATAAATTTGTACCACATAAAATAAATTGGTATCCACTATTTTTCTGACAGTTCCTTTACCAATGATAAGATTTGAGCACTGGTCAAATCATTTAAACTAGAACAAGATTCAAGTCCTTTTTCTGAAAAAAAAAGGTTTTAATAAACTAATAAATGGGATATTTATGACAATTAAAAACTTGCTTATTAACAGCAACTAAACAACACACTTGTGTTAGAATTAGGTTTACATTAGAAACATACTGGCTGAGTTTACTTCTGCTACCACTCAATCTTAACTTAACAATCTTAGCTGTTATGCTAGTGCTACTTCATTGGTATGTACCTATATTACAATTCCTGCAAATTGTCACTATTCATTCAGTGTGATATGAGATTAGTCCTTGGGATGGGAAGGGGAAGAAAATGATGAAAAAGGAGCTTCAAGTTAGATGTATAGGTATCCTGTATATTGTTAAATAACATGGTATCTATATAATAATTAAAACCAATAACATTATAACTAATCCAAACATATAAAACATTATTTTGAGACATTGAAGATTCGTGCTATACCTTAGATAGAAGAAAGTTTCTATTGAGGACTTGACACATGAAGAACAGGTATAAGTAAACATTATCAGATGCCTGTGAGTGCAGAAGTTTATAGCTGTATAAATTCACAACTTACCATAACGAGCCCACAGACGCGGTTGAACTCCGCTGCATTCACGGATCAATATTGGGATGTTAGGATTTTCTTTCTTGATTGCCACATAATGGTCCTTTATAAAATCTCTGTAAAACACAGTGTTTTTCTGTAGTAAAATTTTAGGTTATTTCACTGTTTATATAATCAAATTTCTTTACCTAACGCCCTGCGATTGCCTGCCAGTCTGGCACAAATGAATCCTCAATTCTTTGAGGGCAGCGCGGAACTTAAGAGACATTTCTCTTATTTGTGAAGATGGAGAAAATTGAACAGCAGTATTTTTTCTTGATATTAATAAATGTCAAATTTGCAATATGACATGACATGACATGACCATGACAGAAGTATTGCCAAATTCAAGATTAGTCCATGTCCCATGCATAGAGGTATTATAGATAGAGGCGGGAAGGTATTGGATTCCCCTTAAGTGGGTTGGCAACGTTGGTAGAAAGAGAAAGAAGACAGCGATTTACATGTCTCTCTCGCAGCTCTTCGCTGATTGGTTGGCTCAAAGTATACCTATGAGTAAAGGTCGAAAACATAACCTATGCACTTGTTTACAGCAGCATTACCATGTTGTAGTTATTAAGAGCTTTAAAAAAAATTTCAACATGACAAAAAGCTGTTATGTTTATAAATGCTTTACCAAACCTTTGAATTTGAATTTGAATTTGACTTGACTAATATTAATAATTGGTCACATAAAATGTAATAGGGAACATGCATGTACTTTTTTTTATCTTTTATTGACTTGTTTCATCGTTCTACCCTAATCAAAAATATAAATAACCTTGGCAATGTTCAATTTAATTTTTAAAATAACATTGAAAACATCGATAAAGTTTGATCTGTTTGAACGCCGCCATATTTCGCGGGCCTTGGATGACGTCACGTTCCACGCTTAGTGTTTGTTTCATAAACTTACTTGAAGTGTTACAGTAATTTTAAACCGATTTCCATTTGTAATTACTATTTATTGTAATTATTAGACGATGGATAAAGTTAAAAAAACATTTTATAGGTATTGCCTTGTTCCTAAGTGTAAAAACACTATAAGAAGTACACCCAATACAGTATTTTTTCCTGTACAAAATAATAATGTAAAATACGAAAACAATGGTGTACATTAATGAGAAGAGATGAAGTATCTTCAATATCGTGTTTATATTGTTGTGAAGATCACTTTAATGTAAGCATATTACAATTTAATTGCTAGTATAGTGTGAATTAGTCAGCACTAATTTATGTTTGTTTTAAATATCAAGCAGGAGGCAACTTGCTTGTCTACTTAAACTAGGTAAAAAAAGTCCAATAAAACTTCATGAATATAACTAACTATACATATCTTACCCATCCTTTAGATTATAATATAACAAGTACTTTAATAATAACCTTGCGGCTTTCACTCCTTTAACATCAGCGGACGTAAAAATCTGGATTTGATGCAAAATATATAGTCATCATGAATGCACCTATTTTCGGTAGATTGTCCGATTGTGCTTTGACAAAACTACATTCAGTCATTGTCCTAGATGATTTCTAATATCACTAGAATGCTTAAATTGCACTAACTAAGAGCAAAAACCACAGGAACACCTATCTTTCTCCGTAACACTACGAATATAGGCGCCGATAAATGACAGAACGTGGAATGTCACGTCATGTTTTGTTTCGACCAATGGTGAAGCGTTTTGCAAAGTTGAATTTCGAATATTTTAATTAATATTTATTGCAATTAAACACGAACTAAATAAGAAGATAATTGTTTAGGCATAATATCTGGACAATAAAGATTCAAGGAAAAATTAATCAAGTTAATTTAAACAACATGCATATTCCCTATTGTCATCACTATATTATATTACTAATTATTAAAAAAACAGTCAGTCGTAGGACTGCACGTCAGAAGTGAGAACATAACTTCACAATGTTATTGCATATACATACACACACACAAACACATCTGTATATATATAATTAGGTTAAAAATAAAAAGTAGGTTTAAATATTTGAATTTCGAATGTTATATTTTTTTAAATATAAGAAACTCGACTCCGTCTTAAGAATTTTCGATCAGGGTCACGTGTCCTGACGCGAGTTTAACATTTTTACCCATCCCAAAAAGTGCACAACGCCGCTAAAAACTTTTCACTTCAAAAATATAACATTCGAAATTCAAACATTTATGAGCGGCTAGGAGCGCAGAACTTCCAGTGTACCCTATGTAATATGTATACATTTAGATATGTTATTTACCTACTTTTTGAAGTGAAAACTGCAAAAAGTTCGTAATAACATTAAACATTAACGATGGATTAATTAGCATTCACATTCATATTAAATTTGTGAATTCTGATTTAGCAATTAGCAAATTAATTGAAGTTGTGAAATTTCGTGAACGTATTAATTCATTGCACTTCGTTCGTTAACGCTTCACATTCACATAGCGTGTGCTCTCCTTCGCATCAGCGTGCTAACTAAATGAAATTAAATAAATCGTCGTGCCGTTGCTATTTTGCTAATGCCTAATGCTAATGCTAATTTACCTACGTCACACCAGTGAAATAGCAGAGAGGCCGTGCATAGGAGTTATTATTTATTTTAAAAGAAATGCACGTATTTAGATTTGCATTTTGCATGAATGCGTATCATTTCCTAATTATTATTGTTTATTAATTTTGGTAGGTAATAGGTATGGGACTTGATGTATATCCGATTGTTTTGTTGATCTTTAGCATAGATAAATCTTTAGTTCGTTTTAGCAATTGACCGTGAGAGGTTTGTTTACATATTCTTTAGTTTTTGAACTTGTCTGTTTTTTATTGTGCTGTCTTTAGTTTATAATAATATTGTATTACATGGTTAACGTCTCACAAAATAATTGCGCGTTTTAAATAATATAGTTTCAACGATTTACTATTCATTAAGTTATATCTATATTTAATATTACCAAATGAGCAAATAGCATTAGCAAATAGCCGTAGCATTAGCAAATAGCATGCTAAGACATAAGAATTCGCATGATCGGGAAATTAAAGTGAATTAGCATTAGTTTCCATTACTATTAAACATTAACATTAAGCGGCCCAGGGCGAGTGTGCGTGTGTGTTTGTACAACAGCCTGCTACCCGCATCCACGGATGGTGACTGCTGATGGCTCGACCGTCTGTATACCTACTTGTAAAATTCGTGTATATGAAGTGTTTACAGTAAAAAATGCACAACGTTAATGTTCAAGTTTTCACTTCTGCCGGCTCTCCCGGAGTGCAACCCGTTGTTTTTTTAAGGTAAATTCGCAATTTTCAGCAAAAATATAACTTGTCTAAATTCAATAAAGATTTACACATTACGTTTAATCATACCATTATGGGACCACTACATTTGTTTGGGTTATACGGTGATTTTGCTCCAAACTAGTATGAGAGCTTATCACTCAATCTTGAAATCAAGAATTTGAGTCCTGGTTGTTTTGAGTGATTGATTGACCGATTGAGTTACGCTTTATTATCCTTTTGTGAAGCGTGTATTTCTTTAGGGCATTTCGTTGTACAAATATAATAAAACGTTCAAGTATTGGTCAAAAAATATGAAAGTATGCACGTATTTGACATATGTGGGAGAGCCATGCTTCGGCACGTATGGGACGGCTCGACTCCGCTCGATACCACGGCCTCACAGAAAACCGGCAGTGAAACGATGCTTGCATTGCTTTTCGCCGCATGAGTGAGGTTACCGGAGGCCCTAACCCTTCCCTCTCCCCTATTCCCGTCCTTCCCCTCTAATCCCCCTCTCCTGTCTTTCTCCCCCTCTTCTCCTATTCACACCTTAAAGGGCGGCAACGCACTTGTGACTCTTGAGTTACAGGTGCCCATGGGCGGCGGTAGTCATTTACCATCAGGTGACCCGTCTGCTCGTTTGCCCCCTATAACATAAAAAAAAAAAATCACTATACTGGACAATAATAAATATTCATCAAAAAATCATAAAGTTCATTTATAAAAAAATAATAATTTTGTGG
Organism: Callimorpha dominula; assembly: GCA_949752705.1. Taxonomy (NCBI): domain Eukaryota; kingdom Metazoa; phylum Arthropoda; class Insecta; order Lepidoptera; family Erebidae; genus Callimorpha; species Callimorpha dominula. The sequence goes on from OX456991.1 coordinate 4,559,073, forward strand.
TTTTATGAAACCACAATGCAAGTGAACCTTTTTTTCGGTTTGTAGGTATTTAACTAAAATAACTAAAACTCAATTTGCCTATTAGATATGGAATACATAATTAATACAATCATTTAGATGATAAACGCATATTAAAAACTAAGAGCAATATGTTTTTAAACCATTGAACCTTTGTTAACTTCAATTATTTTATCAATAACTTTATCTTCGCCTCGAGTCTCAGAGTTTATAAATGTTTTACGTTTAAAAACACTTTATGGTAACTAAAATAAGTAAATAATGTGTTACATTCTATTTTTTTAATGCTGGTTTGACGTCTGCGATACACACTGAAAGTTCTGCGCTCCTGGCCGCTCACAAATTTTTAAATTTCGAATGCTGTAATGCGACATGCGATAGATGGACGAAAAATTTTGTGGCGATGCATGCGATAGAATAAAAGTTTAACTTTAAAAAAATAATAGGATTGACATGACACATTTAAAAAGAAAGTTAATATCGACAACTATAGCAAATGTGACTACTCATTCCTTGTCCTACCCATGAACATAATACTAAGTTTATGGTCCTACCAGTGGCCGTTTATCATAACATTCTTTTGTTTTTTTAGACAGCTTTGCATCACGGGCATAAAGCTGAATTTACCTAAATATATCGCACTGCTATTACGAGACTGTATCAACTCAAAATAGGGTAAATTTGAGAAAATTCATTTTTCATACGTAAATATGAATTCCCTACGCGTCAATAAATATAAAATAATAATAATAAATTGTTATGAGCCAATTTTTTCAACAAAACCACTAAAAATAATTCATTTTTTTTTTTAAATTTTTTAAGACAAAAGAGTATTGAGTCAAAAATTGGAAATAATTTGATAACCTGCAATCTCATATAATTCATTAATACAGAAATCCCTTAATTTTATCAATAATCTTTATACTGTGTTCACTTTTTATAATCTTTAACAAGAAGAGAGTAATCAGTTTTCTGTCGTTTCTGAAAAAAGCTTCATTTTGAGTTGATACACTCTTGTAATAGCAGTGCGATATGTTAATATCATAACTTATGTGTAATTTGGGAGAGTTTTAAGTGCAACTTTTGAAAGGGACTGTGTATCTAAGGGTTTTATATATATCAATGGCTACTACTACTAACTCAGGCTAGTCATATAATTTTCAGTAAGTTACCTATATTATTATCTTGTCGAAGGATTTGTAATAGATCCATTACTGTTGGATTTTTTTTTTGTAAAATATAGAATTCTTTTACTTTATCCGTGAGCAATTCTGAATAGAAACTTGCCAAGTTGATTTTTTCTTTCCCCTCTCCTGTTTTTACACACCACCATTCGCTGTACCTTTACCTATCAATTGCCGTAGAGTAGTACTGGCCTACTGGAAACTCCTGTAAAGAAGTAAAAATTAAATGAGAAAAAATAAAACGACTAAAAGTAGGTATCAAAACCACACACTCATCTCGAAACAACACATCTTCAAGAGGAAGTATCAAATACAACTATTTGAAAACGACCGAGATTAATCTGGCATACATGAAGTGCGAATCTACACGGACGGTTCCAAGATGAGGTCAGGGACTGGAGCCGGAGAATTCTCACAAGATTTAAATATAAAAATATCACTGGCGCTGGGTCAACACAGTTCCGTATTTCAATGCGAGTGTGTTGCAATAACGCAGCGACTGCAAACATGTCAAATTAAGGTAAAAGGAGTACAACATCCGTATAAGTGTCAGACAGTATGGCCATCTTAAGGGCCCTGGCGGGCAACACCGTTAACTCCGGTGTCATTTATGAATGCCACCAGACGCTAGAGCGTTTAGCCTCTGCCAATAGGTTAATTCTGCAATGGATCATAGTAATTCATTCGGGAACGACGCTGCCGATGAGCTGGCAAGGAGCGGATGTGTAACGTCAGTGGCAGATCCAACTATATTACTGCCACTTCTGTTTAATCAACTTCGCTCATGGGTAAGGCAACGGACTCGTGAAGCGTACAACGATCGTTTGGCCGACACACCGGGCTGTAGGCAGTCTAAACTGGTGCTGACGGAGGTCTCACCACGTTTAACTTGCAGACTGCTCAGTCGCAACCGACTCGACATCTGAATAGTTGTAGGGATTACATTACGGGCCACTTAGCCCTAAACCGGCACCTGTTCACCATCAGTGCGACAGACAGTCCTCTATGCAGAGGATGTCTCAACGCGGAGGAAACGGCCGCCCACGCCCACGTTATCTTGGTTCAAAAATAGTTTGGGACATGTTATTTTGTAAATTCCTCGGATCCTTGGGAACTAAAAATAAAAACCGGATAAGTGCGAGTCTGACTCCTAGCGCACCGCGGGTTCCGTAAGCAAACGAACTTGTATGTAGATAGTACGTCCATCTCGGGAATGAATTCGCGAATATTTTTGCCCGCCTTTTCCAAAAGACAAACTTGACTTTGCGGTACTAAAAATACTCTCCCATACATCGATGTACGACAAAATCAACAATCCAACCGCAAAATATAACTTTGTAACAACAAAAACTATTTTTTTATGTGATATAACAACTTTCTTATTTTTTCGTTTGCAATTGTTTCTTACATATTTCATAGTTCTCGGTCAATGGGAAGTAACCCTACAGGTTTTGATTTAGCTGCGAAATGTTAAAATTTGGTCAAATCTAAGGCCGAAATGGCCGTATCTTTTGATTGCGTTGACTTAGAAACTAGGTTTTTTTACAGCTTCAAGGGACCTCAGCCATAAATATTAAATATTGGGTATTAATTTCACCTTGATGCGTCCACAGGTTCCTGAGAAAAAGGGTCTTGGCAGACAGACAGACAACAAAGTGATCCTATAAGGGTTTGAGGAATGGTATCCTAAAAACAAGTAACGGTTATAGAAGTAGTCCTCAACGTATTGTCTGAAAATAAGAAAGAAAGAAATAAAAAATTTTCATTTGTATCTTCAGTTATAACAATAAATCATATGTCTTAAGACTAGGGTGGTACCGAAGACCAAGGTACCTGTGTCAGCTAGTGTCGCAGATCGCTCTGCAACGCTGGTATTTTTGAGGCCCCAATTAGATTGAAATATCTATATTATGATATATACATATAATAATTATATTAATATTTTACATATAAATAATAATAATGTTACGAGATGAGGTTCGGGATTAGAGAATTATACCAGATTGTTACCGAAATAGACACAATTTATTTCAATAGATCACAAAATACACAAGGAAACTAGCAACAACACAATTACAATAATTTATTATCACTATTACACTAAACTTCTTAATTCACTTACTGTTAATTCACTTGAAACTAACTCACTTGACACTCACTTGATAACTTAATAACTACTCCGCAATGCCACGCTTTATATAGCAAAACGGTATTTCTAGAAACATTGCGACACCTCTGGTTAATTCTACAAAACAATAGAACAGTCTAATACATACTAGGACAACTTCCATTAATGGATAACTACTTAGTTCCGTGTTGTCTCAACAGATGGCGTGTATCTTTATTTTGTAGCTCTCTACACCTTCCCACAGTCGCCAATAATGGCGGGTTATTCGTAACACTGCCCCCTTCTTAGACATGCTCGTCCCGAGTATGATTATCCCCATGATAACGCGCCAACCGATCCACATGGACGATCTTGGGAGTGCCCCGCGGTCCTTGCTGAATGCGGTACGTTACGTCATTGAGTCTAGTCACTACTTTGTACGGTCCATCCCATTTCACTTGCAGCTTCGGAGATTTGCCTTTTCTGCGAACCGGGTTATGCAGCCAGACCAGTGATCCTTCCTCAAAGCTTCTGTCATTTATCTTTCGGTCATACCGGGTTTTCATTCTCTCCAACGTCTGCTGTCCTGATTGTCTGACGTGCTCATAAGCATCATTCATCTTGCTGCGTAAATCGTTGGCGTAATCCGTAATACTGCGCGGAGTGTCAGGGGGAGTGCCCGTGATTAAATCTGCAGGCAACCGCAGTTCTCGACCGAAGTTCGCAAAGGCTGGTGTTACTGACGTGCTCTCGTGTACCGCACTTCGGTACGAGAGGAGGAACGGCTGGATTGTGTTTATCCCAGTCTCTTTGTCTGCCTTCCACAACTTTTGCCAACTACCTCTCTAATGTCTGTGTGGCGACTTCCACATATAGTTGGGACGCGGCCCGCCAGGCATGATCACCTCGCCTGGTCGGAGGATCCTCCCTTTGTGTTGGAGGAACACGACACCCGTTCCTCCACATCTGATTAAACCGTTCCACCATTCCATCAGAATGAGGGTGGTAAAAGGTGGTTCGGGTTTTAAAAGCACCCATCACGCGGCACGTTTCCTGGAACAACTGGGACTCAAAATTCCTCCCCTGATCACTGTGAATCTCCAAAGGTACCCCAAATCGACAGAAGAGTTCATTGACCAGCTTATCAGCTACCGTGGTCGCCTCATGATTCGGTATCGCAAATACTTCCGGCCACTTCGTAAAATAATCCATGACAACCATGAAATACTTGTTGCCATCTTCACTCTCCGGAAATGGACCTGCTACATCCACGGCAATACGTTCTCACGGAGAATCAATCTTCAATAAAGTCCTTCTCACACCCAAATGGCCTCCTGCACATCCATCGTGGTAAAGCTATAAAATCTCCGGTACCTTGGCCTTCGGAACAACCATCTAGATATGACAGGTGTCACCTCGCGCATTCTCCCATTTACGGCACAATACTCCGTCCTGGACGACCAAGCTATTCCACTGTGCCCAGTACCCCTTCGTTGTTGTGCTCATAGCTGCAACGTCGCTCCACTTGGGCCTCGGAGCATTGGCTTTGACCCACTCGAGAATTAACTTGACATCTGTGTCCTCTTCTTGAGCCTTCCGTAAGGTTTCCTTCCACTCGTCACTCAGGTCCGTTCTTAACATGCGGACGGGCACAACTTCCCTGGTCTCTTGCCTAACGCAGTGTTTATAGTCCTCTGTGCTAGGCCTCCTTGACAGTTCGTCAGCGTCGCCATGGGATTTGCCGCTACGATGCTGAACCTCGAAATCGTACTCCTGCTGTTGGGCGGCAGCATCAACCACTCTGCTCTCCTGTGGTCGTCCATCGCTTTGCCTTGGGCAATTCGCCCGAAGGTGGCCCTTCTCTCCGCAGGTGTAGCATCGGGGGCTGTATTGGGGACGGTCACGGGCGGTAGGTGTAGTAACTTCCCAAACGGGGTGGGCTCGGTGGTCTTGCCTCACCGCTTCCACCTCCAATGCGTGGGCAAGGGCAGCCTTAAGCGTGTCGTGGTGCCCCAGCCTAACAGCAGCCCTGACCTCCAGGTCACGGATGCCGTCGATGAAGGCTTGCACCAGATTGTCCTCGATCAATGTAGGCGCTGACTGATATGCCTTCCGGACGAGCTTCTCAATTTCCAAGGCCCACTGCTGTAAATTCTCCCCTCCACGCTGCTCCAGGTGCGCGTCACCGTACCTTGACTCCAAAGCCTCAACGAGCTGGTCGTAGGTGAGGTTCTTGCCGAGAGCCTCCAGCACAGTAAACGCCTGATCGCGGTGACCCAGGGTGAGCGCTGTCATGGCCTGCGCCTCAGTCCACCCGTTCGCTTTCATAACGGCCTCGAACTGGATCTTATACGCAGACCATGAGGACGTTCCATCGAATGGAGGCACCTTAAACCCACGCGCAGCAGGAGTACTCCCCACAGGAGCAGTTCCAAGCTTAAGGTCTCCTAGGGCCTTCTGCATATCCACAATCTTGTGTTCAGTGTCCGTGATGCGGGCTTCGTGCTGGTGGACCGTCTCCTTCATCACCTTGAGGTCTTTACCTAGCGCAACCTGGAGATCCTTCATAAGGAACATCTGCTCTTCCTTGTCCCGCCGCAACTGGTCCTGCAGCTGACGTGCCTGCTCCTCCTGGCGACGGGTTTGCTCCTGCAGCATCATCATTGATGCGGCGAGGTCCGGAGCCGTCGAGGTCGAGGGAGTCGCTAATGAACCGTAAGCAGGCTCTGCCGTCGGCTGCCGACCGTCCGCTGGTTGTTGCGTAGCATCCCCAAACCGTCTCTGGTCCATCTCCTGCTGTCGCTGTCCTCTAGTACGAACGCTTTCCGTGTCCTCCTTCGGTAAAACCGGCATCATCTAATTACACTTCTGAAACCAATTTGTTACGAGCTGAGGTTCAGGATTAGAGAATTATACCAGATTGTTACCGAAATAGACACAATTTATTTTAATAGATCACAAAATACACAAGGAAACTAGCAACAACACAATTACAATAATTTATTATCACTATTACACTAAACTTCTTAATTCACTTACTGTTAATTCACTTGAAACTAACTCACTTGACACTCACTTGATAACTCACTAACTACTCCGCAATGCCACGCTTTATATAGCAAAACGGTATTTCTAGAAACATTGCGACACCTCTGGTTAATTCTACAAAACAATAGAACAGTCTAATACATACTAGGACAACTTCCATTAATGGATAACTACTTAGTTCCGTGTTGTCTCAACAGATGGCGTGTATCTTTATTTTGTAGCTCTCTACACCTTCCCACAGTCGCCAATAATGGCGGGTTATTCGTAACAATAATATAAAAATAATAAATAACAATAACTTGTAAAGCTACAAGGGCATTGACTAAATATTTGCATATTTTAGACGAGTGAGGGGTGGTTGGCTAAGTAGCCAAGTGCAACGCACAAATGACACACTACCTGTACCGATGCAGTGGTAACCTATTCCCATCGGGCCGACTGCTTTTGTATATAAGCAACGTAAGTGATTGGTATTAAAACGTGAAGCAGACAAACACGTAAATGGACTACGTTAATTTGGCAGGCAGATTAAAAATAATGTTAAAAGAAAACAAACTATTTATTTAACAATTTAATGTAATACTCAATACATCAATTTCATCCTTTGTACATTAAAAACTAAGTACCAAACTTTTAATATTACGCTAGAAGCATCAGCACTTTTCTAGTGATGTGGAACAACTATGAAAATTGAAAATATAATAATTATCAATATGATTTATTTGTTAGAGTGGCAACCTTAGCGTGACCCAATCAGCCATACTTTACAGTGAGTATGGCTTATTCAATATTTTAGAATTGTTCGTTAACATACTGTGCTTTTATTGTAATTTTGAACAGCAGTAAAGTACAAGAAATTCATTAATCACAGATCACGCTTATAGTGTCGTAATATTAATAAATTTCTACACACATCCACTTCTATATATAAAGCACAAATCAACAGGATATAAGTTAGTCTTCGAGTTATAATTACGCCTAATATGATAGCTACACTTTATACGAAACACTTCTAGCATCCTTTAAATCCTCTGCACTAATTATCCACCAGATGGCGCGCTATCTATTCGGAACACATTATATTAGCTTGAAGACTACGTCTTGTCTTCTCAGTAAGTCATTTATTTGGTGTACAAAAGAATATTGTTTAGTTTCAAAGGCTAGGAACCTTAGAACCGTCAACCTCCAACAAGAACTGCTCATTGAATATTCAAGTATGAGGAGTAGAGTGATATTACTAGGATTACCCACATTGTTTACAATCTTCATTATTTCAAGTAAGTATAAACCATACCAACAAACTTGACTGACAAAAGTTACATAAATGGCAACATTGGTTTGCACAAACACACAAATATCTTTCACCCTAAACGCATATACCTTCTCCTGCCGTCGTGGGTAAAAAATCAATGTTCTTAATACACTTCGTGTATTGAGAGTGTGGACCACAGTGTGGATTGAGAGTATAGGCAGAAGAAAGTGTGGATCACACTTTCTTCTGCCTATACTCAAATTTACAAAACACAACACATCATCTATTTGTATAATGCTCATGTTTATTAAACACTAAAATACTATATAATTCATGTGTTGTGTTAGGTGAATATGAACATAGACACAAGACAGAGTATGGATCATCCATACTCTATGTAATTTGTGTAGAATTATTTTTTCTAAATTTAAATTTTCAGAATTCACGAAATACAAATAAATAAGCTCGAAAAGAGATAAACACTATTAAATTTAGTGTATGGAGTTTAAAATTTATATTATTGAGATTTCGTTGCCAAATGACATATAGTTTAAGTAGGACCGTCACTAAAAAGTTTAAAAGTCTAATCCCAATAGAGATAGTTTAGAAAGAACGTCACTTCGAAAGATTAGAGAAAAAGAAAAGAAAAAATTAATTGTCCCTCAACGACTACAGACAGATTTAGAAAAAATAACTGGATTGAATATATAAATAAAAATGTGTGTAATATGAATACCATATCACACAATACATATTTAGAATATTCGGTCGATTTGTAATAGAGTGTCGTAATTCCTTTACTAATTAGAGGACTCCTCAACTAAAGGTATTTATATTAACACCAAACGAATGACCCATTTAAAACACCCACTATGCCATATGTAATTTGTTATATACTAACACTCATAAAAATAAAACTTGTCAATAATTTTGAGTTGTAGAGGACTTCTTGCTACAGACGATTGAACAGTGGTTTATGAGTTAGGGTAACAGGTACAACAATGTATTCATATTAATATATATATTTTTTGCCTAGTATTGAGTATTTACTGAATAATTTTTAGAATTTAACACTAACCTAGGTCTTTAAAGATCAAAAGTGATCTATGGTTTAACTCATGTATTCGCTTGTATCGCCGAGGGTAGGTGTCCTTTGTCTATGTGAAACATTTATATTTACAATTACCAGTGCCAAATCATATGTGGAATATACAACCCATTTTTTTTATGACATTTTGAATAAATTCCATAAGTGCAATATCCAAGAGATGTGATATATTCTTTTGTGTTTTAATCTTTGGATTCATCTATGATTAAACTCGTAATAACTGTGAACATTTAAAATTGTTACTTGTGATTAATAACATTCGACAAGTGAGAATAGAACACCACACACAATATTGCACATTTATTCATGTCAAAATTGCACCTTTTCCAAAAATATAGAAACTATTGTACACTAGTATGTGACAATTCTAACAATAAATAAATGATAAAAGAATCAAATTGATTATTAAAATTATGCCGATTTTACAACTAGCCCTGGCAAAGCTGTAGGTATAGCTACAAAAAACTAAAACTGAAAAATCTAAGCTTGTCATAATTAAAAAAGAGTAATATCATTAATGTGTATATACATATTTACATCTTAAATTTTAAACGGCATACTATTCTATAACATAAGAGAACCATGTTGAAATGTTCAAAGAGATAATGTTTAGTAACTCTTAGTATAAATATCTTTAAAATTGGAAAAGATCACCCTATCGTTTTATACCCTATGGGGTAATAGGAAACGGGTCAACAACAAATTTTACCTAACGGACGAATAGTTGAGAGCTATATACAGTTGAGTGAAAGTTTATCATGGCAATTTCAATTGGCAAGAATGCGGTTATTTTCTAAATTGAAAATACCACAGACAGTATTGAAGTGAACGTCCATTGAACGATAAAACCATTGCATTCAAACGATGTATACGCCACTATTACTCAACAAACATTGTAGACTAGAGTTGCCGCATGCCAAATGAAATTCCCACGAGGCACGTTCGGCACATCACTCCAGACGACACAATTTAGTCAGCTGCACAAATCCAGTAGTATGAGAATGGCGAGCCACTCGACTGTATACAGCCCGAGGCCGTACAACGCGAAGCGGGCGAGCAGCAGCGCGAGTCGCGCCCGGCGCGGCGCGTGTTCCGCATTCGGCGCGGGCGGGAGCGGGCGCGGACGCGGGAGCGAGCGCGGACGCGGACTCGGGCGCGAGTGCGGCTAGCCGGACGCTGGCTCCAGCGCCTTGAGCGCGTCGGCCGTCAGCCCCTGCTTCTGGCACCACTCCACGAAGTCGTCAATGAGCACGGGCCACGCGCCCTCCGCGTCGTAGTTGCTCATGCCGTCGTCAATCTGCGTTGCGAAGTCTAGCAGCAGATTCCACGTGTCCTTCGGTATGGATCTCTTGTGGTGCTCCTGGAAATGAAATTGTCATGTAATACTTTGTGACATTCATACAATGTTGTAAACAGAACTAGATTATAGGTATACAGAATAAAGAAGTTATCACTGCCGAAAACTTCAAATTCTTTCAAAAACGCGAGATTCCACAAATACATTAGCTTTGAAGTATATCTTACCAGTACAAGTACTGTGAAGTTAAGCAAAAATATATCATGCTCCCTCAGAGATACCTATGAATGTATTAACTCTTTCTCGGTATTGATTAATACAATAACAACAAATTTATCAGCCACTAAAGGTAACATTACAAAAAAGCACTACTTTCATAACTGAGTCTCAAGAAAGAATAAAAATAATCCCAACTACATAATTCCAGAAAATATTCAGGAAATACTATTGTATTTACTGAATATTTTATGGGAACACCTGAGAAAATAGTATTCTATTTTGTCAGGTGTTCCCATATGGGTTGAGAATGTATGTGGAATGGTAATAATACAAGTCTCTTAAGGTTTATCTCTTAACAGATTTTTTGTGTGATATTTTAGGTGCTATATTAATAACAATTTTGCACTACGGTAGGGAGGGATGCGTTGATCAGATCCGATCTTTTCGAAGATACGTAGACATACAATCGATTTTCGGATGGGATCGAATCCATGCAAGTCAAACTGCGGATTGATTCAACGCCATCAAATATTGGATTGTGGTTCAAACATTGTGCATGTGTATGTTATTTATTATTGGTTGGTCAAAGTTAGATCTGGAACTTTAGTTTATGTTTAGTTCGAAGAAATCTGAGCAGCTCAACTCTGACAACAGTAATAACCTCTGGAAGTTTCATAGCCAATTGGTATCATCATAATTAAAACTGTACCTTTTAGAGCCATTACTAGATCGTAGAAGTGACCCCATTAAGTACCGACTGCTCTGCAGGAAAAGTAGTTTGAACATTCTTAAGTATAATAGCTCTACGTTTTCTAGCAGTAGTAGCAACTGCTGTGACGTTAGAACGGCACTTTTTGTCTGCTAATGTCTGCACTATCTAAGAGTTGAAACAGACATCGCCTTTCATTAATATATTTGTTTCATGCAAATTTTTGGATCATTCTATTGAAAATAAGATCAAATGCATGCGATGCGATTCGCCGATCGGATCGAGACGTTACGGTCACGGATCCACAAAATCGGATCGAACATACACATCTTACAGTGTGTATTCCATGCAAATAATTTAATAATGTTGTTAGTACGTAAATTGTGTATCATTAAGTTCTATAGTCAATTGTCATGCCTCTATACTAAAATTAATTCAAATTGTTCCAACAGTGTAGGCGTGCAACATAACAGACAGATAGAATTGCTTTTGCATTTATAATATTGGTATAGATTACATTATTTTATGGCTAAATTATACAAAGATATTAAGTAGTTGTAGGAATGTAGGGGAGAAATAGGAAGTACAGGTCTCGTTTGTTTACATGACATAAAATTATCCTATTCCTAATTCACCCACATACAAAAAAAAGCTGAGGCCCAGACAATGTTACTATGTCATAACCAGTGGTCGGCGTAGGTAGTGCCATTTAGGATGCATGACTTCAAATGTTATGTTAACATGGACCCCGAGATTCCTGCATTTTAAAATTATCGAGTTCACTTAGTTAGACTTCCCTCTGAACTTAACTCTAGGAAATTTGTTTTTTTAATTATGTGTACAGTACCTACCCTTATAGCGAAGCGGTTTTAATGCTCATCTTTGTGAACTGTTTTAAACTGTACACAGTGTACGTAAATTAATATAATAAAAAGAAAATAGTGTTGAGGATTTAAGTATTTAAGATTTTTTAGGGTTAGCGATATACCAATAAATCAAAATATTAATCAACATTTATTTAACAAAAACTCCAGATTGACAACACATAAATTATCTTAAATTTAAAAGGAATTAATTAAAAATAATTTATATGTTATACAAAATATAATATAAAAGCAATAAGATATAATGGCTGTATTATGTTTATTTTGTGAAAACGTAATTACTATTTAAGCACGTAAATTTAATCTATCTCTTTTTCAGAATCGCATATTTCTTCATTTTTTAAATTATTTTCTACCTTTCAAGAATTTCTTTTTACATTCAAAATCCACTTATAAATAGAAAAGGAACGTTTGACGTCTACTGAAGTCAGCGGTGCATGCTGATAATTTAATATATCGGCATCAAGAAGTTCGCCTTGTGAAAAGTTTTCACTACAACGCCTAATAACCTCAAGGTCTGGATTTCTAGAAATAACTTTTTCAAGCTTATTTTTTAGTGTCTGGCGCAATCCAGTCAGTCTATTACTGCCCGGCCCGTACCTTATCAAAAATTTTGAATGTCTCTATTATTGACAGATTATATTGTTGTAAACTTATTAAAGCGATTTGAATAATTTCATAATTTTCAGAAATAAATTTTAAATCATTCTGTAAATTTGGCTTTTCTAATATTCTTTTAGCATTTCTTATACATAAAGCGTATGTAGCCCTCAAACGAGTTAGAAGAGATTTTATGCTATTGAAATGCCTATGCAACTTCCTTGCCGGCGCCATCAGCATCAATGCTGAGCGGTGACCAATTTCAATAAATGACGTGCAAGTGCGTTCAAGGCAATTGTCGCTCTATTTTGTTTTTTTTTCCTTTACTTTTATTTGTATATCTTTTTTTTTTATGTTTTATTACGTTGTACTGTAATCACTTTTTTAAACGTCACTTAAGAAATAAATAATTTTTTTTTCTTTCTTTCTTTCATGTAACCCACCCCGTAATTACAGGCTGCGGCAAGGGCACACTGGGACACTTTTCTTTAAAAAACTTGACTATTTTTTCATATTCGCTATTAGTGAATCTACGTCTGAATATTCAGAGAGAATTTTCTCTGCCACTCGATGCAGAGCATGAGCTAAACACGTCACGTATTTCATGTTAGGTTAAAAGATTTTACAATTCGTCCAACTGACAACATTTACGATACATTATCTGTACATAACACCAAAACATTAGTAACTTTAGTTTCATATTGCTCACTCCATAAGTTCTCCAAACAATCAGCTACAAATTGTGATATTGTACGTCCATTGACTTCTGCCAGTACTTTGCATGCAACCAAATACGGTTTTCTTATGGTAGCTGAATTTAATGGCTTCACCAAAAAGTGCACAATATGGCGCCCTAAAAAGTCTGTAGTCTCGTCCAAGGAGATCCAAATATATAGCAATCCAATGTTACGTGTGACGATGTTTATGAACGAAAACAAACCGCGTCGGCATGTGTTATTTTAATATATTTTATGTGTGTAATTTTCCACAATTACAATTGATAATTTTTTTGTTGTTACTGTGACAATTAACTATTAATTAATTGTTAATCTTTAATTGTGTTTAGAGTTAACCAACACTAGTGCTATCTAACGCAATAAGATTTTTAGCTTTTTAATCTGAATATTTAAAAATTCCATGTATGTTCGTTCACGCTAATCTCCGAAACTACTCAACAGATTTAATGAAATTTTGTAAATTTTGTCTATTGCTTAGGTACCCCAACTAGAGAGATAACTTTTATCCCGGTCAGAGATGGTATTTTTTGCAAAATACAATGCCAGCGGAGCCGCGGAAATAAACTGGTATTCTATTAATTAAAACTAGGTATATATAATTAAAAAAGTAGACACTTTTAGGGTGCAGCTTTCTGAATTATATATTGGTAATATTTGATTGAAGTTGAATATTTAGAATCCCGGGGTTTTGAAATGAGAGGGTATGTCCACGTTATGCCACGATGGACTAATCCCACCAAATGGCACTACCTACGCCGACCACTGGTCATAACCCATATTAACTTTCCATTCTTAATTCAGAATCTTATTGCTGTTTTGGATTTAAATTTTTCAAGCTTAAAATAAAACTGTGTACAGGTACCAAAGCTTGTTTGATGAATGTCTAAGTGAGCCACCGTTATGGCAGTTTTGGGTGAGTTATGTCTTTGTGATATACATTATGGCAGTTTCGGGTGAGTTATGTCTTTGTACTATAAAAAAGGATGGCCGGAAAACCTTATAGAAGGTGGGCCGACAACATCAAACAGGTTGCTGAAAAAACACCAGTGGAACCAACAAAGATTAGACATTAAAAAGTAAATAAAAACTATCATTTTATAGTTAATGTTTAGATTAAGTTATGTAACTACTAACAACATAATTTGAAATGTGAAATTTGCTGATGTGGAAATGAAAGGGCTTTATTATTATTATATCTTTGTACTATACTCTTCTCTTATAATAATCTCAAACACATGCAGAAGAAATCTGATTGCAGGCCATTCTAATGTTGGGTTCAAATTAATGATGCAGCAAGAGCAACATGTACAAGTGTGACGAATGATGCACAACTAATAACAGTTAGAGGACGACCCTTGACATACGGGTTACACAGACAACTTTATCTTAGAAATATCTGTAATATATATTTAAGGTATTTATTGTTGTATGTATATTATAAAGCATATCTAATGTAAGACAAATATTATACTTAGTAGTAATTATGTCAATGAGTTTTCATTTATAATTGTTATTATTATTTGTTTCATGATATGATTAAAGCATAAGAAAAATAGTAAATACATACCGTAAGAAATTGACACCATGCATCTAGGAATTTAAATCTTCCACGGAGCACAATATTCCAATAAGCTATGGCCATATCTAGTTCAAGTCCTTTCTGGCCTGGATTCTTTGCATAATTGAATGTAAAATGATAAAAGTCTTTGAACTTATTCTGGTCCTTTATCTCTGCTTCAAATGTTGGTAGTTTGGTTTTTAATTTCTCTATACTATCAGCCCCAAGTTCTATAAGTCCCGTTGTAAATTCCTCTTTAGTAAACTCGCATTGCACCGCCGCTTTGCACTTCCATGCTATAATAAGAACTAGAATTGATTCAGGACTTAGATTAAGGTCTTCTAAAAACTTCATCACACCATCTACTGTGATCTTGTCATTTTCTTGTTGGTCTTTATACTTAGTGAATAGGTGTTCTATCTTTTTCCTATCGATAGTCGCCTTTACAGAGTCCTTGTAGTACGCTTCAGGATTCTGAAAATAGTTGTCGCTAGCGAGGTCCAGTTTCCAATCGTTCTGAGACAAACAGTATATCGCCGTGCTCTCGCTCGTCTGAGTAAATGCGACGAACTTTTTAACTTTGTCTCTCTGTGACGATTTTAATTTATTCTGCAAGAGAGTCATATGAACGTCATATTTATAACCTGATTACTAGATACCTGTCATTTAATTTACGAATGAGAAAACAATTCACATATATTATTTTTGACTAAGCTTAATTTTTTAGTGGCTTCGTATATATTTAACACGATTACTCACCATTTTCGTGAAATTTTATTTGTTTCTAATGACTTTCACTGTTATTTCGACATCGGAACCAAAGTGAAATAACAACCATAGACAACTTTCTAATCGTAGACCGAAAAATATAAGCCTTGGCCTTTTAGTAAGAATTTAATTTAACAGATTGTTTATGGTGATTAAGTTTAGAGCCCGAGGATTTCCTCGGGCGATGGCATCAGTAAACATAAACATATATAATTGATACACACTTTCTACATGATAACTATGATGATTTATGATGTTGAGTGCCGCAAGTGAGAATTTATTACTTAGAGTGTTTACTAAACTACAGTTAAACTATCTTAAAAATTATCTTAAAAACTGAAAACTGGCCTGATAAATCATAAAACAAAACATTTAAGTCAAACTAACTAAATATTTATCTTTTTTTATACACTGTGTAAAGAGAATAATTGCAAAAGTACAGATACACAGACACCATGACTTCTTGATGGAGATATAAAATGTTTTGGGTACATTACGTAACGTAGTATTTGTACACTCTTTGCATTACGTAACCAAAGTCAGTTATGTTGTTACGCCCCTGACGACACTCATTGCCTTGCTCCGTATTAAAGCATTCCCCTTGCAAGGAAAGAAAATCGAGGCAGTGTCTGCTTCTTATTTTTCTTATTCCAAATTGCAGGCTTTTCAAGCAAATTTACTGACAAAAAATATTTAAATTCGTAACTGTTCGATCAAAATTTTTATTTGTTCGATCTTAGTTTTTTTTTTTAAAATAAAATAAAAAATTACCCTTAAGTTGGCGGGGAGAAGTCGTATATTTACATTTCTTTTTTGCTATTTCAATTGTTCGTTAGCTGTTCGTCATTGTTCGATCAAAAGTTTTATTTGTTCGATCTTGGTTTTTTTTAATAAATAAAATAAAAAATTTGCTTTCTTAAGTTGGCGGGGAGTAGTAGTTTTTTAACCTTTTTTTGCTATTTCAACTGTTCGTTAAGTGTTCATTGTTCAATCAAAATTTTTTTTGTTCGATCTTAGTTTTTTTTTAAATAAAATAAAAAATTTCCCTCGAGTTGGCGGGGAGAAGTCGTTTTTTTTTTTTGCTATTTCAACTGTTCGTCATTGTTCGATAAAATATTTTTTTTGTTCGATCTTAGTTTTTTTTTAAATAAAATAAAAAATTACCCTCAAGTTGGCGGGGAGAAGTCGTATTTCTACATTTCTTTTTTGCTATTTCAATTGTGTGTTAGCTGTTCGATTAAATTAAGATGTAGAAATAGAGATGGAAAACTTTATCGTGATGATTTCGTTTCATCGAATTTTAAATCACAATGATTCTATAGAAGTTTCACTTCAAAAACCAAGGACTTTCAAATAAACTTGCGAGAGCTTTTAGACTTCGATCCGGCCTTGTCACAACATCAATTCTTAGCTGATATATCCTATCTTTAACCTATCGTCGTGGAAAATCTCATGTCTCTATTCAAAACAGTGAATTTTACATAAACTTGCAAGAGCTCTTAGACCTTAATCCATTCATGTCACAAAATCCGTTCTTAGCTTTCATATTCATAAACTACCTCCCTGCCAAATTTTATTTAAATAGGTCAAGTACTTTTCGAGATTAGTCAGTGTGGTGAGTGTGCAGAATGAGAATGAAAAATACGGAGAATTGCAACCAAAAAATGTTTCTTGAGATATATTAGTTATTTTTATTTGTGTGAGACAATTAATTCAGAACGAAGTTAAGTTGTCACTTCCCAGCCGAAACAGCTGATTGCGACGTATAACCTAAGTTTAACGCGAGTACTGTAAATAAATAAATAGTAATATAAAATAACTTATATAATTATAAAACACTTGACATTGGCAGAATTCCTGCGCAGAATCTTCGCGCGGGATAGAGTCCATAAGAAATAATATATATATATATATATATAATATAAAAACATTAATGACTAGCACATTCGTATAATTGAAATGCATTCCGTGTGCTCCCGGGTGTTATTTTGTTGCACAAATCGTTATTTAGTTAGGTCACTAAATACTGAACGTCCTAGAGTACGATTTGCTCCAAGCCCGACTGGTTATTTACATTTAGGTGGATTACGGACTGCTCTGTACAATTATTTGTTTGCTAAATCGAGGGGAGGTTCCTTTATATTGCGTATAGAAGATACGGACCAGAGTCGAAAAGTTGAAGGATCTGTGGAAGCTCTTAAAAAAGACTTGGAATGGACAGGCATTGAATGCAACGAAGGACCTGGTTTTGATGGTGATTGTAGACCTTATGTTCAAAGTGAGAGATTGGACTTTTATAAGTAAGTAAAAAAAGTTAGATGCATCTCATAAATATCTATTCATTGTTCATTTGTTAGAGGGGTTGGACATCCCGACAATAGTGAGTTGGAGTTACATGTATCCAACCCTGGCGTGTTTGACCTATTACTTACATATCCCCAATACATCCATATCATGGGAAAGCCATGCTTCGGCACGTATGGGTCGGCTCGACCGGAGCGATACCACAGCCTCACAGAAAACAGACAGAGTGAGTGAGGTTCTCTTCCATCTTTCCGCTACTCCCATCTTAAAGGCTGGCAACGCACTTGCTACTGGAGTTGCAGGTGCCCATGGGCGGCGGTACTCATTTACCATCAGGTGATCCGTCTTCTCATTTGCCCCTACTCCATAAAAAAAAAATATCAATGTCTCTTTCCTTTTCCCAATTTTCCCATCTTTAATTCCCAATGTGCCCAGTTGATGGCAATAGGCTTGCCTATTATGTGAGTCAGTCCAAATTGTAGTTGGTAAAATGTTCAATACACTTCTGCTTACCCCTTGGGAGATACATGAAATGAGTATATGTATGTGTTATTGAGAAGATGCCAAAGGGCTATTCATGTATTATAGGATTTTTCCTACCATCTTGAAATGTAGCCAAGTTCAATTTCAATTACATCATTATCATACTAAGAATATTAAACAGATACCAAATAAGGTAACTGACATCAGTACCATCATGTAAACCCCTAAATAGTGAATGCTGCAGTCCTTAAAAGCTCTAATAAGTAATCACTGAAGTTACATAAGGACTTCTGAAAAGGATCAAGCATGGACCTTCAAGGGACACCAACTTGAATCCTTTGCTTTGGAATAATATTACACCAAACTAGACACAAAGAAAAGAAGAAGGTAAAACATACAGAACAAATTTTACTTGATCTGTTAAATAATGCTTGAATATATAGCAGTGAAAAAAATAGGTTAGATATTTTTGTAAAATATTGAAGTTGCCCTAATTAATGAGAGGTATCTCGCTATCTCTCAATCCAGCAAGCTGGAGAAGAAAAATACAATATTAAAGTAATAACTGTTGGTAGTATAATGGTGTATGAACGGGCAAAATGCCACGCCCCCCCTCCCCCCCCCGGCACTCCAAAGGCCCTGAAAACAGGAAGCACTAATTACAAAATACATAAAAAAAATATTAAAAAGTTATATAATAACTTATAATATAAATAATATAAACATAACTTGGCCCTTATTTTCTAACTCGTGTATTTTACACCAGTTAGAAAATAAAGTTCAAGCCGAGTCAGACTCGCACACATCCAATGAATTAGCCACAGGCTTCAATGTTTTTATTTAGACAATTAGTAAACTTTCTACAGTAGGACCTACGTTTTAACAGTGTGTCATAATAATAATGATCTTCTAGGGAACATATATCTACCCTCCTAGATAATGGCACAGCGTACAGATGTTTCTGTACTGAGAGAAGACTAAACATGCTCCGTAGAGATGCCATACGGTCTCAACGAATACCGAAGTATGATAACCGGTGCAGGAATTTAACCCATGAAAAGCTGAAGGAAAAAATGGAATCAAATGCTCCCTATTGTATCAGGTTTAAGGTAATTTATTGGTATTTTGCCTGGTTGTGGGATTTCGACCATAGATCATTAAGTTTTAAATGTTTTGTTTTATATCATTGACCAGTATAACTTGAACTATCATTGTGTAGACTTTCAGAACATGACAGGTCAACATATATACTGGACGCTTATAGATTCTTGTAGGCGTTTTCGCATATTTTTTCACCTAAAAAATCATATCCGTAGTTTCGGAAATGTGCGCTAACAAACAAACAGAAAAAAAACAATTTTCATTGAACTAATAAAAAAAAGTCCTATTTTTGTCGGACATTGCCGTTGGTATCGTCATGGGCACGTTTTCATTTGTCGGATATAGTGGACCGTGGCGTTTAAATAGTAAAAAAAATAACTTTCTGCACTTTTACATGCAAACTTAAGTATTGCAAGTTTCACGTTCTGTAACTCGTTCTCGAGCAACCGTGCAACAACTCGCAACCCGTTCGCGATATTCTTTTTAAAATGCGTACAAAGAATTCTCTTCATGTATTAATAATTATATAGATTATGTTTTGTAGTGAGATTTGTAGTCTACAATTTCTATGATCATAGTCAAGTCAAGATATACACAATAGTCTATGAGTAACTGTGTCGTCAGTGGTCACCTATTAGTATACAGGTATACAGATATATTAAGATTTGAAATGCATGATACTACAACCTACAGACCACTAAATCTAAGAGATGACATCAATAGAATGTAATGAATGCAATTGGACAAAGAAGTGAATTTTTCAATTGCGTCTTTGTCACATTTGCTTCAGTCTTCCTGTCAGGCTGGTCTTAGGCTGGAGCGATGGCTTAGTTATTTCTCCGTATAAATGAGTAGTTAGTATGTAGGTAAGTTAGATTATTGTTAGACAGGCCACAAATAATTTTTTTTAGAAACTGCTTGCGGAATTTATGAAATGCCCATTAAATCTAAAAGAAATAAAATTTTAGAACCCTTTTTTTCTACAAGAAATTTACAATGACTAATTTGTCAAGAAACCTTAGTGAGTATATAAATGTTAGAAACAGTCTCAAAACCACTGATATAAGCTATGAAAATCACTAACTAACAGCAACTGCCAAGTTGTTCGTACCTCTGTTTGCACTCAAGTCAATCGTTCTAAACATATTCCTACCCTTTTATAATCCCACAATTTGTTAATATTTATCCATCGACCGGTATAACCAGTCAAAATAATATCTATTAACTTATTTTTGTTAAATAGTGAACTGTGTTATCATCTATTATAGTTTGTCCCTATTTTTAATAAAATAAATAAGAGTTTTTAATGTGGCGACAACATAAACCTCACTAAAACTTAGTGACTAACACGAAAGATCAACATTAAGATAAAAAATATTCTTTAAAGGTTGGGGTTGGGGCAAACAGCGGGCGGGCCGGCAACGTGGCGCTAGCAGTTGAAATGTACTAGCGCCGAGCGTGACGCGGCTGTGTGACATCTGCTACATTAACTAGTAGGATACATTACAGCCTGTTCAAACCGCGTCGCGTCGCCATCCCGCCCCGCTCGCTGTCTGCCCCAGCCATAAAATATGTCGTGAAATTTTAAATTAGTTCTCTTAGTTTAAATGACACTTGATGAAATGTTCTCCCATTTTGGGCTCAAGTAATAATTAATCTATTTTTCTTCAAGCCAAAAAAGTTCAATTAATTTAATACCAGTCCCAGAGTTATAATATTGCACAAACAACGTGTGAGCAAACCTTAAAAAAATATAATAATATAACCCACAGCTTACATCAGATTGCCAGACGTTTGAAGACCTGATCTTTGGCAACATAGCGTATGACGTATCGCTAAACGAAGGCGACCCAGTTCTAATGAAGACGGATGGGTTCCCCACATACCACTTCGCTAATGTAGTTGATGACCATCTGATGAAGATAACACATGTATTGCGGGGGGTTGAATGGCAAATATCGACCACTAAGCATTTGTTGATATACAGGTTCGTGCAATTTCGTAAACATGATTTACTTGTGTATTCTTTATAAACTTTTTTTTATATAGTACTAGCTGCGCCCTGCGGTTTCACCCGCGTAAGTCCCGATGCCGCGGGAATATCGGGGTAAAAAGCCTATGTGTTAATCCAGGTTTTCAGCTATCTACATATCAAGTTTCATCGCAATCGGTTCAGTAGTTTTTGCGTGAAAGAGAAACAAACATCCATACATTCATATATCCTCACAAACTTTCACGTTTATAATATTATTATTACGTTTATTGAATGCATATTTCCTGTTTATAATTTGTTGCTATTTTAACGAATTAACTTCCATTCTGTCTGTATTTTTGTGCCCGATAAATGTAAATTCTTATCGAGTTTCGCACAGAGTCCTGTCAGTTTTAATTAATTTTAAAAAATGTTGTCAATTAGTACCGGAGTGACTTGTTAAGCCTCTACTGGTTAGCTATATTTCAAGAAGTACTGTTCAGCCGTTCGAAGATCATTTACTCTTTTCTAATCATTGAAACGATTTTTGAGTCACTTTTTTAAATGGTTAATTCGTACTTGTATCTGAAATGCATATATAAAAGACGAACCCAAAATATGCGTAACACAATGATGAGTTGGGATTATATGTAACCCAACCATTAATACCATTTTTTTTTGTGCGTGTGGAAACCCCTTCGGGCCGTCACCCACCGGGGTTCGGAATCGAACCGACTAAAACCACACGGTGTGCCGTACTGCGCCTGAAATAGGAGGGATCTAGGAACAACTTTTATTAAGAGATCCGGACCCCTTCGGGTAAAACCTCTCAATTAGGCGACGTCCAGGCACATGCAGACGCGGCCTCCTCGCGGCTGGCCACTATAGCGGGTGGAGAATAAACCCGTCCCCTCCACCGCCTCCACTCAGGGCGGTATGAGGCGCTGGAAAGCATGCCTTCGCCGCCCGGTTAATTCCGGAATTGACCATTCAACCAAGAGACCAACATGCCATTCAATCCAACATGCCATTCAATTTAACATAGCCTAACTTATAACTTAATCACATATTTACTGTAGAGCTTTCGGCTGGACTCCACCACAGTTCGGACACATGCCGCTGATCGTGAACGCTGATGGTACGAAATTAAGCAAAAGGCAAAGTGATGTGAAAGTTGAGGATTGCAGGAGAAATGGTGAGTATTTATGCATTTTTATTTAATAAAACTATTCACAAATAATGTATTAAGGGGAATGGCTCACTGAATAACTGACCTCTTTGTGGATTTTACTGTTTTTACGGCACCATTTTTCATTTCAATCCACATGCATGTGCTTAATAGGTGTATTAAACTTAATTTTTATAACTGTGTACTGCCGTGATCTGCGTGTCTGAGGTTTATATGATAGTATAGTCACCCGCGAGCAGCAAAGGGATATTTTTTTATGGTGATGTTGTCTTTTTAAACATTTAAGTACAAGTCAACAAATACAACAGCATACCTGGCTTTGGTGTTCCTGAAGCAACAACTCTTTGTTGATTTGCAACAACATTATAGCTAAGAACAACAAATATTTGATAAGTTATAGCTAAGAATACTCCCCCCGATCAAGGCACTTTTTAAATAAAAAAAAAAAACTAAATCGATACCGTTTAAGAGTTTCACAAACAGTTACACAGGTTAAACTTATAACAGCCCTCATTTTTGTGTCGGGTGTTAAAAACAGCTCCTGGTTGACAGTACAGGGCCTTTTATACCATCATTTATTTATACTTTGATGTAATAAAAGTGCAGAGGTAGACTTAAGGTTAGGGCAGACAGCGGCCGGGGCGGCACGGTGACGCGGCGTGAGCAGGTTGTAATGCCAGCCATTAGAAATGTAGGTGTGTTCCATCAATCAATGTTGCCATTACAGAAGATATTGTTTCCAGGGGTATACCCATTGGCACTAGTGAATTTTATAACACTATCTGGCGGCGGGTTCGACCACGTTCCAGGAGCTGGAGTAAGACTTAAAACGATGGAAGACTTAGCCGAAGAGGTATGACTTATTTAACATAATGATTTGGTTTGATAAGTGTTGTTATCGTTCAAACCATTTCCATTTTTTTTCAAAGTAACTAAACCTTAGTTAAATTTGTGTGTATTTTTTTTGTATATTGTAAGTCTAAGTTACATAAATGTTGTACGTAATTTTTTTTCTCGCCGAACTAACAAGTTTACTGGCGAGAAGCTCTGTTTTTTTTTAAATTGGTAATGACGTATTTTATTATAGCAACATTACTGTAAAATTAGGATTATGAGCTTGAAAGTTTACTCCCGTTTTTAGTTTCAGATTAATAAAGTTTCATCACACCCAAGCCGCCTCAACCCTGACTTATTAGCAGAATGCAACAGATTAGAAATTAAACGAAGACTCAAAGATAGCGCCCTGTCAAAGGATCTTGTAACCGACCTCAAGGATCTGATCACGAAAACTTATCCCGAACACAAGTTAAATTTATCAGATGAGCATATTCAAGGAGTTCTAAACTGGGCAGTCTCACGGATAACTAGGATAGAAGAGTTGGTATCAAACAAATTCGGCTTCCTATGGATTTTACCAACAACAAAAATTGAGATGGATCAACCTCTTCTCAAAAAGCTTGTTCAAAACTTGGAAGATTTAGAAAAGTTTGATCAGAATTCTTTGAAACACAATTTGAAAAGTTTTTCAAAGGCTAATGGCGTCAATTTTCCAGTATTGATGAAGATGCTGAGATCTACGCTTAGTGGGCTGGACGAGGGGCCTGGAGTCGCCGAAATGATGGCCTTGTTAGGGAAAAGTCAATCTTTAGAGAGAATTAAAGCTATTGTTCGATAGTGTTACGTTTTATTTCCCGGATGTATTTCTAACTTTTGGTTCATAAAATACAGTACCAGATTACTCGAAGAGTTTGTTTGAGAGTACAATTAAGTGAGCGGTAAGGTCGTGAAGGTTGACAGATTACTAATATCATGATCGGAACTATCGCTTTTTCGTCTCTTAGTACGTCTTGTACTTTTGCTACAACGATAAAGGATCTAAATGACTACCGAACAGCAACATCAATGGGAACAAATGACGCATGCGTTCGGCAACTATAGTTGAGGCCTGTGCTGAGAGCATCGTGCCAGTGAACACTGTGTTGTACCTAGTCTTTTCAATTAAGTTTGAAATCGATTATTTTCACTTTTCAGCGCCCTTTGTTAGTGCTTTTTGGCGTCGAACTAAAACAAAAACTATACATTTACAAGTTATGACCGTTTGAATTTCCAGGTCTTTTTTCATTAAAGTAGGTGGAATGTGTAAAGTCAAAGATTTTAAATGGTACACATTTTTTATTTATTATTTTTCATTCCGTTACTAAGAAAATCCATAAAAACTAACTTAGAAATTTTATCAAGTTAGTTTTTATGGGTTTTATCAAAAATTTAATGAATAGTTCCAAAATTAAAAAATACGTACGATTTAAAATCTCTAACTTTACACGTTCCACATGCTTTTATGAGAAACGGAGGTAAAAATAACTGGAAATTCAAACGGTCATAACTTGTCAACGGATAGTTTTTTTTTAATTTATTTTTATTGTAAATGCATGCTAGAGTCATACCCTTTCAGTGATTTAAGTAAGTGTTCTATTTTCAAATACATCTCTATTATAGCTTTCTTTTTGTAGGTTTGTGTATGTGCTTCTTATGCGCGTTATTTAATGCCAGAAAGGTACCTAATGAATAATCTGAAGCAAAACAATGATATTAGGGATTAATGCCCTATGCTTTGTTCACCTGCGCTATAAAACACTGAAAGAGTGCGTAATACCGACTGTTTAATGGCCTTCTAAGTAACTGGACAACTTTTATGACGTCTGACATACTGGCTCGTGCCATTTTTAGGAGTCATAAATCTTTAATTCATACTTTAGTTACTTGTTTATTTTTGAGTAAAAATCTGTTCGTCTAAATACATATTGTTAACAAATCTGTACAGAGCATGTATTCCTCAAAGAATCGCTTTGGGAAGTCATTAATTTGATGTACATACTTAATATTTTTTTTTTGCAAGATTTGCCATTATGTCTGATGAAGACGAAAGGCTTCGATAATACGAAACTGACACTTAATTTGTGAGAAAGAATATCTACATATGTTCATAACATTTAATATATATACGCATTCGAAATAGTGATAAAAGGAGTTTGAAATGTTAGTACTTCTTCTCTTTATTATTATTATTTGAAGTGCATAGTGCTACCTCGACCATCTCTGGTCTTTTGCTTTAAAGATCACTACTCAGACATGGCTTCGCGAAACCTCCGGATCCTATCAGCAGTGATTGTTTGTATTTCCTGCGGTTGCATGATGTGCAACCCTAGATTAATACTTCGGTGCCGCATTAGTGGACTACAAAAGCATAGAATATGCATTGCAGCCTCTTCTGCCTCTCGACAAAACCTGCATATTGTGTTCTCGCCCAACTTTAGGTTGAACATGTGTTTATTCATTTTGCAGTGCCTGGTGAGGATTCTTGTTACTGCACAGGTTTTGTATCTTTTGAGCTGCAGAAGTTCTTTTGATATTTTGTTATCATAGCCCTTTATTATGGCTTTCGAGTGTTTTAGACCAGTCGTGGTCTTCCATCTCTTAATTGCCAATGATGTATATTTGGCGTTTATGATTGAATAAGCTCGCTGTTTGGTGATACTACAGAATGGTTAGTTAGCTTCTGCTCTTAGTACCATATACCTACACCCGTTTCTCTACGGATACTTACTGTCTACTGTACTTATATCAGGGGGAAAGTTGATTACACATCATCTACTTACTTATGGCGGCAAAAGATAAACGTAAGTAAAACAATCCTAAACAAGTCAAAGCGTCATCCGCAGCGGATTGTGTAGAAGGCAACTAGGCAGTGCGTTGCTCAAGCATTATCGACTGCGAGTGTCTGCTCATACTTTTTTATTCCCAGGAAGTCCGAAAGAGTATAAACAACGGGACGTACCTATTGGTAGAGACCTATTACGGGCTGGTTAGTCATAGCCACGCTGCGTTTTAGGGATTTTGTCACACATCAGCTGAACTCCTCGCTTCTTGAGACAACGCGGGTAACATGAGCGTCTCCAAGCAGTATTAAAGAAGTTTCCTTTTTCTCAGCACAGAGGTGTTTAAGTGGTATCAATAAAACAAACTGATATGAGTAACAATATAATTGATTGAATGCCAAATATAAATATTGAGAGATAATATCAAATCCATGAAAATATAAAGTTAATGAACAATTTTATTATGTCATAATCGGGTCAGCGACCTCCACTACTGCCATGAGAACTCATTTTCTTATAGTTAGAAAAGGTTGCACATCAAATAGACATTATTTCTTTTGTATTTATTTGTTTTTGTGACACATAAATTTAAGGTTAAAGTGCGTTCCCACCAGCCAGGCGAAGAGTGGCGAGTCATATAATTAGCAACGAAAACCTGTTTGCAAGCGCCATTCGCGTCAACCTTCATCCCTACAGCGCTGTGTTGCACTTAACTTTTTTTCATACTTGTTCCGTTTATTATTATTACTTGCCTAGAGGATATTTTTTATATATTTGGTACAAAGGTACAAAGGTGCCTTAGGAGACTTATCTTTTCAAAAAACAATAAGTTTTCTAGAGGAAAATTAATATTGTTTAAGGTACTACTGAAGTATTTCCTTTTTCTCTTTGTATTTTTAGAGCAGAGGATATTTAAATTTTAAACTTACGAAAAGGTATGCAATTTCTTTAAGTTTTTTGTCACTCCGGAGTTCTACTGAAGTGAATTAAATTAATTGAATTAAATTTTACCTATGTTTGTAATAAAAAGTAGATCTTCAAAAATAGTCTCTCTTACACAATAATGCTGCCTATGCACTATGGTTATTGAACAATATTAATAAACCTCACTTAAATACAAATTTTGTAATGGCACGCGTGTGATATAAATGACATTTTTAGAGGACTCCTTGTACGCCCTAGTTGGTGGTGTTGCACCTCAAGTACTGTTTACATTACATAACATTCATATTACGTACTGTACCTACTGGTTTCTTTAAGTCCCGATGTAATTTGCGTTAATTACGTAGATTACACCTGGAAATTATATCTAAGTATTAATTTGGTATCTTAAAATCGCTCAATCACGACTTATGCGACATTAGATGTGCAACCTCTTAAAGAACAATATCGTTTAATAAATTAAACTTAAAATAGTTTGAGCAAAATTTAAACATACTGAAGTAATAATATGACTGACAAAGGCTTAATTATGACTTTTTCCTCTTCAGCCAATAAAACATTACACATAAAACGAATTAAAATAATATCTATTTAATACAAAACTATAATACACAGTCTTAATTAATCACAAAAATAAACACTGTACATTAATACAAACATAAATTATTCATTTACTAATATTGTTATAAGACAAAAATTCGTATACTCACTGAATTTGCTTGATTTATGCTAATCTTTGGTACAAACGACGATTGGCCTTTTGGCTTTACAACCGTGTGTGAAAATCAGAAATTTATCATCATTTGTCTCAACCGTAGGGCGTCGGCCTGCTTAAAATAGATTCTTTTCCAAGAGCCAAGACTTTCACAACAAAAAAAAAAATTAAGACTGTCAGTGAAATTGTCATCTTCATGAAATATTAAAAAAAAATCGTGTGCATAGCCGTTACGAATCCTAGGCGTAAAATAAATGTTGTTATT
Source organism: Callimorpha dominula (assembly GCA_949752705.1). Lineage (NCBI taxonomy): Eukaryota > Metazoa > Arthropoda > Insecta > Lepidoptera > Erebidae > Callimorpha > Callimorpha dominula. The sequence continues at coordinate 4,587,189 of OX456991.1, forward strand.
ATTTTATACAAACAAGTAATACCTATAATGTTAGCAGTTTATCGCTGCGGTACCGGACGCTTGCAACACGTTAAAGCTAGCTGATCCCAGATCCCAGACTTTGCGGTAGATAAAAAAGAATCTGTACTGAAGTCAGGTGGTATGTGCGATTTAATATGTTTGACTGTTTTAAGTTTGATACAGGGAAAATTGTGATAACCTGTTAATGACCCTGTAATAAAAGTAATTAAAATACATGATTGAGACATATTCTTTTGCATAATATTAAGGAAAATGTAAGACTACATTAAAACTTTTTTTAAGCTCAAGAGTCGTAACGGGCCACTCTACGGTAGAAGAAGCGTTATTTTAAATTTGAATCGTGAATGGTGAATTGAAATGAAGCCATTTGATTAATTTAAAAAAGTTGATCGCTTCTAATTTCTAAATAAGTCTGTCCGACGCCAACGGTTTGCCACGGTAACGTAGATAGAATAGCGAACAAAACACACATTAATTTTAAATGACTGACTTAAGCTGTTAAAAATTCACTAAACCAATATCTATTAATAGCATTCTGTACTTAAACTCACAGCTTGCACCAGGAACTTACTGAAATTACAATGACTAGATAACTTAAACGTAAATAATTATTTTGATTTTGGCCAGCAACCACAAACAATCTATATGACATTTTAAATTTTTTTTAAAGTTAAAATAATTACGAGAGAAGGAATGAGACAAATGACAACAAATAAACATCGACAATATGACAGTACCTACATAATATATGTTTGTACATATAATCAGAGTTAGTAGTTTATGGAAAGATAAGCCTATGAGCATGTAATCGATATTTTCGTGTTTGCCGCCAAAATTAAAATAAATGTATAAACTAAGTACAACATCTAAATAGAAAAATCGAAGCGAAAAATCGATGCTTATTGCTTAATGGAAATCGTAAATTTACAAAGAGACTTAAATATATTGATATGATTACATTTATAAGGAAATCTTTTACATCGGCCGACTACTGGGTACAAATTCCAAGATGGAACACTAGTTTACATATTACAACAATTTCATTAAGTAATAAAGAATTAATTGCAAAGACGATATTACAGTTCAATCATCAACATGATTGAAAACAATATTGCAACACCTATTTAACAGTTTCTTGTCGTTTGTAATTGTTCGTTGAAATGATGTCCTTAAACTAAGAAAAATTTAATCAGAGAAATGATGGTACCAAAAATGTTCTGTTTCGCTCGTTTATCTCATGGCGACAGATGAGAAGATCTTAACAGACTGTTTTCTGTTGTTTTCAAGGCTTACTATCTAGTGCAAAGATTTAGTATACATACGTGTTTTAGAAGATGACAGCCTCTCTAAACAAGACATAACGGGCTTGTCAGTTTACTCGTTAGACTTTTGTGTAGCTATTTGTTTAATGCAGCTGTTTGCTTAGTTGCTATCACATTTAGTAACAAATTATTATTATTGTTGAATTTCAATATTTAGTCGATATTTATTGAGTTTTTATACTAAATCTATGGCCTAGTGAGGGAGTGTCTATTTACAATAAGAGACAATGGAAATAAAGGCAGAAATTGTCTTTGTACCCAGTAAACAGTATTTTAGGTACACACTGAATTCAATTTTTAAACATATCGCAAAAAATAACAACCATCTAATCGCACAATAATCTTTAAACTCCATAGGTATATTGCAATACAAAAGATCGCTTAAATATAAATAAATTATTCGAAATTCAACAATTATTTCCCAAATACATGTAATAAGATGCCATTTTTTTTTTTGCGACTTCTTTCAAGACAAGTATGAGCCTTAGATCATTTATATGTCATACAAATGATACATGACATACAAACGATCTAGGATATGAGCATTTGTCGAGGAAATTATCATTATAACAATATATAATGTATAATACCTAAGTATCGTTTATCAATACGTATAATATAATAGATAAGGTACATAATATGTAAATGCATTTTTAGACGAAGTTGGGATTTTTAAGTGAATTTGACAATTGACTTAACTTGTGGAAATGTTTTTAATTATTTTCAAGCGTTAACCGTGTTTATAGGTGCCTACTTACTTAACTTAATTTTTATTGAAGCTCGAACTGGAGCCCGCGGGACAAAAATATTTGGGTAGAGTTATTCTTCGAGGACAACTTCGTATAAAAACACATTTTCTCTTATTGTTTGGAATAGTTCTAACTCATCTAAGGCATAAAATGTCCCTTATAGTCCACAGAGGAAATACTTACTAGATTAGTTCGAGTTTATAAAAGTATTATAATAAATGTTCAATATAAATTTTAAGTATAGATACACACATTTATGTAGGTACTTATTAGTATATAATGTAACGATTGGATAATCTGTAGAGATACATTATATAAAAAACACTTATAAGGCAGATCATACAAGAAGAGGCGATCGCGTGAAAGGATTTCAAGCCAATGAAATAGTAGATAACTAGTTTTATGATTAACTTCGTAAAAAACATTCCTGAATTAACGCAAATGCCATCGGCCGAAAACTGTTTAATCCATTGAAACCCATTCGTAGTTATCAACAAAAATATGGCATTCATCCCACGCGATCGTAGCTTTTTATCTAAAAGGTATAAAAAAAATAAGAGATCACATTTTATAGATAGTCTTAACAGTATAAAAGTGGGTCGTCTGCCTCAAAGGCAAGACATGAAATTGCTTGTGTTTACAATAAGACACCTACAATGGTTGTCTAAATCTACTTGACCTCTTATCGAGCCTTGTTGTCTTCCTTCCTATGCAAACCTCAAACCTACACTAAAACATCACCTTAAGAGGGGTTTATGGAAATTTCTAGATACAATAGGTATGTTCTCTAATCGTTAATAAACATTTCTATTTGGACACACGATTCATTGCTTACTGTTGAAGAAAGCTTTTCCTATTTCTGGCTACGAAATACGCATCTTAGAAGTCAGTTATATTTTGAATTATATATTCTAATAATATTTTGAGTTATGTCGTAAAGACCTGTATTTATACTTACTGATAAACTGAAACTATTCTCTAACCTTAACTAAGTGCTACGAGAACACGTCTATATATTTTGTCTATTATATTGTGCATATATCAGTATTTAATTTGTGCTGGATATTTGAAAATGTGAAATGCTAGAGGATTCTTGAACACGCTTAAAATAATCGATAATGTCTATGAAGAAAATGTTGAATTGTCAGTACGTAATTACTTCCATTGTTCTAACTGAAAACCGCTGAATGATTAGAAAAATGTTTTTGTTATTGATTATTTAAATAAACTGACAATTTCTGTAACACTTCTTTTAACACGTTGTTGTTTTATTGAAATTAAGTTGAATACGATTATTTATGTGGAAAGTTCTAGTAATAACTAATATTATTGGATGGATAAAATATAATAAAACTTTAAAATATGCTTTATGCATCCATCCGTTGATAAGGCATCAATAATAATGCGAAAAAAGTCTTATCCATATGATAAGACTTTTTTTAAGGAAATATGGTAGCTTTAAAGATCTTGCACTTTTAGTAACTAGCAATCCCATTCTGAATTTTGTTGAAGACCCGTTATTATATTCGTTGTTTTTATGAAATTTATTAGTCAGGGGGATTTATATATACTAGACGTAAACTAATATTGCTTCAAAGAATTTAAAGAAAAAAATGACATAAAAATAACCTCACTTACCAGTGGGCCAACTGTATCACTTTTAACAGTGGTCCCGAATGCGATTACCTAATATATAATATTTGAATTTAGAAGGCAATTTTGGTAATTTTTATAGGTACGAGCATATTGATTTTTAAGTTTAACACTTTAAGCAGGACAACAATACTCTGCGTAAAATATTTAAAAAAAATTCAAAGTATGCAATTTTGCATTAAACGGTAGTAAGATAGGAATAGATTTATATCCATGTAATTATTATTCACCATAGTCATGTTCATGTTAAAATTGAATTAGAATAAATTAAATTAGCTTTCACACATTTTAAGTTCCAAAACGAAAATGTATCCGTCAATTTATCGTGAGTGACATACGCAATAAGTGTACGAAGGTATTACGTATTTACAGTTCGGAACCTTAATACATACATGTCATAATACCATTTTAATGCATCAGGCACTTTCCATATTTCTTTCCCGAAATTCGACTACCTAGACCTTGATTGACATACAAATAATCAAAGTATCTAGGATATCTGCCTGATCTATTAAATATTTTTAACTATATAGATATTTCTATCTACTTACTTATAGAAGTTATAAAATGTGTTGGTTTCAATAATTATGGTAATTCAAAAACATTTTATTATAAAAAAAATATCGTATTTTAAGAGCATTTTGTTATTTTAAACACTATTTTCTTGTTATTACGATGAATAAGTATGTGGTTTAATGTTTTTTTTTTGTTACAAAAGAAGGGTAGAGTTAAAAGCATCAATAGAAGTAGAAAAATCTATATTTCTAGTTATAACTCTATGACAATTCGGCTTTTTGTTCGTTAGATGAATGTAATCTAGGGCCTTGTGTAAATATGTTGTCGTCTGTATATTTTGTATGTGATCCTTCAATTCTCAGTCTTCTGTTTATACGACGATGTCGTATTTAGTATTTCCAACACGTATTTTTAAGCCAGCGCAATTGTTCATACACACGTATATTAGGTAAGAACCTATTATAGACCTACATATAAATGATTTTGAATTATTGGCGTGAGTATTTGGTATAAGTTGTCCGTTACGGATTGCAATTTTAAAGTTGGAATAGAAGGAACATTCGAGATTCCGATTGCTTTTAATAGACTATCCTCAGGTCATCCGTGATTTGACTTTTCTTTCATAGTGAACTTTCGAATGAATATCTATATTATAGCACTGTTTAGAATTGCATTCATATTCATTGAGTAACCAAATCAAGTAACAGGTAGTAAGGTAAAATACAAACAAAATATTTATTTCTCAAAATATGGGCCTGCGGGCGACAACTTTTGGGGAAGTCGTATGAACAGATACAGGTTCGAGAGGCAGCGTGCAGTGTTCCGCGCGCTTCTCAGAGGAGTGCGGCCGACGGGTGACGGGGTGGTTTTTAGTCGGTAAGAGTCCAACAGACCCCTTCGCCCCCTTCCCCTAACTTCCCCCCCAAGAGTGGAGGATATCCATGTGGATCTTTCACGCCGTCACCAAAAGAAAAAAAAAACTGTTTAAAACATCCATGAAAGAAAAACCGAATCACTGCCAGCATCATCGTTCAGCAATGGCCATCCCCCTCGGAGTGGCCTCGCCGTCGTCACTGCAACTCCTTGACAGCTTGCAGAATCCTCTTCACGTGTCCTACCTTAGTGACTCCTAAGTCCTTTAAATCCCTGCGAGCGAGAGAGAGTAGTTCGCGTCCAGTGACATCGTGTTTTGTAAAAGCTTCCGCATATTCTCCAAGTTGGAGTGACTCCAGCCATGTTTGGACTTCCTTGACGCCCCAGGTGCGGACTTGAGTCGCTGTGTATGTTGTTGTAGGGCCTTCAGAAACACTTCGTCGACCGCGAAGCCAGCGGCTGGCTCCTCCTTTCTTTTGCACCTAAGGGAAAGAGAGGGAGGGTGAAAAAGAGGATAAATGAGCATCGATAGGAGTTTTGCATGCTGTAGTATGCATGCGACACTTGGATTAAGTCGTAGGCGAGAGTGTTCGAATGTTAGTGAGTTAACACTTGATATCGGCGTAAAGTTTAAGGGTTTGTTATGTAGTAGTAAATATGTAATTTGGGAATGCAGACAATTTTTGAAGATTATTTGAATTTTTTTCGCATGTTATTTCGATAACAAAAATGACAAAATTAACTACTTGTAGTGATTTGAACAACAGGATTATAATTAAAATTCAACAAAAAAGAGGATTTAATAGTATAACCGGATGCCATCCAAAGACATTCTACGATATGGTTTGGGGATTCAAACGGGCGAAAACTGGGAGGGTTGTGGCGATAACGAATCGTAGTTAGTTACATAGGTATATTAAAATATATATACTATAGTAGCATATAAAATGTCTATTTTCGTGCTGAATATAAATACTGTTAAAATAAAATCTTGGTAAATAATAATAGTTTGAAAGGTAAATCCATATTCAAAAGTGATATAGATATGTTGATATTGTACTAAAACGACTTCCTTTTCTATTTAAGTGGATAAAAAAGGTAAAAAGCAGTTCAATAGCCAATGTAACGGAGTTATATTCGAGAAGGACCTAGTCAACTCTAAGTCTAAATATCACTCACAATGTTAACTTTGATGGTGGGCTAGTTTTGAGAATTTGAAATTAAGATATTGTTCTCATTTAAGTGACGATTGTCTTAATGAGAAATAATGTTCTTTAAACCGAGTACCTATTTAAAAGTAAGATATATATATACCTCATCGGTGTGCAGGAAGGCGTACCCGTGCTGCAGCTGCGCCCGCGCAAGGTGCGCGCGCAGCGCTGCGGCCGCGCCCCCTCCCGCGCCTCCCCCCGACGCGCTCTCCACCAGCTCGTGGCAACTCTCCACCTGACGCACACGGTACAAAACCTCATAATTAACATCGAGCCATATCATTTATGATTCACGTCATCATGTACGGTAGTTGATTGTCAAGTCAAAGCAGATTATTATTACCTAATAATAATCTAAACTACTTTGTGGGTCAAATTTCATTTACTAATTGAAATTTTATCCACTTTCTGTTGACCGATTGATCTGAAATTTGGTACACATCTTCAGTTCTAACAATACAATTAGTATGTGTATTAAATATCACTGTAAATCCAAGATGGCTGCTGCCACAAAATGACGGTTTACAATTTTTGACTTGACTAGTAGAATACAGTACACCACGAAAAAAGAACTAAATATAATGAGAAATATAAAGTAACTAAATAAAAACTTTATAGTTTTTTATAATTTTTTTTTAAGTATATAACCAATCTTGATGAATTTTGGAATGGAAATAGACGTAACCTTCGCGAAAAACATGACAGGTGAAAGTTTTTTTCTTTTTTTTTTTATAATAAATATGTTTCAAGTTTAGGAATATAAAACTCATCATGTTTGTTTTTACGCAAACATAGTCGCGGACACCAGCGAGTAAATAATAGACTATAGCATACAGCAAAATATAATTAAATTAAACCAAAATCAACAGCAGTTATGCCATAAAAATCACAATGCAATTAAGTCTTACCAGTGTAGCAAGAAGTCGCCTGAGTTGCGGTGCGGGCAGTAACTTCCCTTCAGCGTCTTGTAAGGCATCCGCCTGAGCTGCCACCTTACGTGCCACTTGCACACCGGTGGACACACTACCGCATGCTGATGTCTCACTTATGCATGACAATTTCACCTGGGGAGGAATTAGTTTAGTCATAGACATCACTTTATCTCATAACTACATCTATATTTATTTGGATACTCAACTAATAAACAAGTTACTTAAAAATAAAAAACACGACTGCCTTGCCAAAAAACGAATTGAATAATTTTATTGAAGTACATTTGAAAATTGCTCCATACAGGCATATATTATTGATTTTTATTTAATTAACCGACTTCAAAAAAGGAGGAGGTTCTGTGTTCTACTGTATATATTTTTTTAATGTTTGTTCACCGATTACTCAAAGAAGCCTGGACCGATTTAGAAAATTCTTCTTTTGTTTGAAAGGGTATACTTGTACTTCCCAGGTGGTCCCATGGTCATCAGATTAGGATCTGATGATGGGATCCTGGAGAAATCGAGGGAACTCTTCAAATTTTATAGGCACACTTGAAGCGATTTAGGTATTTTGAGGCGCATAGAAGTCGGTGATACTTTTTTTAAAAGATAATTATTATAGCCAGTGTCACTCGGGATGATGTAAGGATTCTAACAGTACCCCATACATCCAAATTTGTTCAGGCATAAGTTATGGAGGAATAAATAAATTTACATAGTGTGTAATATTTGTGTAATATTTTCAGGGTTAATGTATCATGTATGATACATGATGTATCATGTATGACATTTTTTGGGGAGTCGTGTAATTTTCATTTACAATTGATGATTTAATGATGATAATTAATTTTTTATACGTGTTACAAAGGTGTAGCCATACTTTCACATGTAGCGGTGTGACTACTATACCACACAACAACTTGCAGATGAACTTATGCATGATAGTTTCACCTGGGAAGGAATAAGTTTAGCCGTAGACATCACTTAATCTCGTACATCACTATTTATTTGCCTGGAGAAGTTCACAAAAAACAAAGCAAAATTAAAGGAATGAAAATTGATAAGACATTGTTGAAATACTAACGTGCTTAACAAGCGTGTTGACGTCATCGAGCAGCGCCAGTAGCTGTGAGCTCTCGGCCGGCGAGAGCGCGCCGCGCGGGCTCCCCGGCCCTGCCGCGGCTCCGCCTGAAGCGGCCGAGGCATTCTTCTGCTGTTGCTTTTCATCCCAAGTTCTATTTAAGTTAGGAACTATTAAACTTCTTGAATTTGTAGGTGATCTTTTGTCAACTACACTAAAACTCAATGTCAAATTATAACTCCGATCAAATCAGACCCTTTACTATACAAACTTTTTTATAATTTTATATTTTTGGGAAAAAACATCTGTAAGTTTATGTTTCCCAAATTATAAATGGAACTCGACTCCATGCCATAGATACTGTGACCAACTGAGCGAGATGAGACTTACTCGTAGTTCGGTATATTTTAATTCCCGCAACGCCTACATAGATAGAAGCCATCTACTGAAATTCTTAGGTATTACAAAACAATAGATGAAATATCCTCAAAAGGTACACAGTCACCATCTTTTTGTAAATATAATAACCGGTTTTTCAGAGGCTGCCATGGGTACACAGGTCCAACACAGATGCCGTTGGATATACTAATATAATATTAGATGCATAACTCACTGGTTACAATCCGCACTAGTATTTTAGAAGTATAATAATGGATCACCCTCGTAGGGCTTTCAGATGATGACTTACCACCTGACTAGGTTTGTAAACTAATAATTAAAAGAAGGCGATAATGTTGGGAGTGGGGTTTCGTATACAAAAAGATCCAGAGGCAGTTTCTCCGTTATTAATCCCATAATAAGGACACGTCTATCTCCTAGCACTTAGTCCTGTCTATCTCTTTCCTAACTTATGTGAAAGAACGGGTGATATGGCCCTCCATTATGCCTGGCGGACCGCGGCCCCATGGTTGATGTTGGGAACTTGTATATTTATTAATCGGCGCGAGAACTCTCACAGCGCGATGTAGGATTAATAGTTACTATGTAGTTCAGCTCATTTTCGCTAGATGACGTTGATACATGTTTTTGGTGTATGTGGAAGTTGCCACACTAAATTAACTGACTAAAGGTTTGACCCCGAAAGTTAAACGTTCTGAGGATAGCTGTTTGAGGTTACAGACTCCCAACTGACTTGGGTGCTAAGCTGTGCACTACTTATTGGTATATCTTTTCTACTAAAGCCTCTAGAGCTTCTACTTCCATCTACCAATATAAAACAACCACCACTAACCTAAAGTTCACTAACCTAAGACTAGTTTCAAGGGCTCTGGACCTGCACAGCATTTGGGATCTGTTCTTGTGTATGATTCGAACACATCCCGGCGGTTGTAGCCAGGCCTCTCCGTCGACCTGCACTGGAACGCATTCTTCGCCCAAGATGTTGATTTGGACAGCTCTGCATTGAGCAATTCTGTGCTTTTGTAAGTTGATTAGGCGAGACGCAGCCATCTGCGCTGAGCCGAAAACTGCTACTACCTAAAGAACATTAATAAGGATTTTCAATTGCATTTTAATTATGTGGGTTTTACAGCCGCAGCAGAAAGTTTTACCGTAATTAAGTATCCTTTTCTTATTCCTCTTTCGTTTTTAACCTACGGACTTATCAGGTTATCGGGTTCTTCTAATTAGTGTTTGATTCTCAAGTTTATTCATAGTACATCCATAATAGTAAAACCACAGTATATGTTGTGTGGTGGATAGTTTTGTGGCGTTTTGTCTTCGCAGTGAATGTACGTACAAGTTTTAGGAAACATTTGACTAAGTAAAGATTATAAGGCGTGTAAGGATTTCTGCAGCACTTACTTCATTCTTTGTGAGTTATAAATAAGTGCCGACCGTATATGATATTTATTTGGTTAATTTAAACATCATAAAGTGAACTTATCATATCGTAAACAGTTGGGTTCTCACTATGGTTTGAGATTTTTTAATGAGTTGATATGATAACAAAACTAAGAATAGGTTTTATAAAGCAAAATTGAAAGAATTTTAATATTTGTTTAAAATATAACAAATTACCAATATTTACCAAGTAAATTATTATATTATTATTATTGTACTTAAGTACAACAAATATTAGAAGTCTTTCAATTTTAGTAAACCCTACTAGCTGTGTCCTACGTTCGCGTGGAAATTTTGGTAAAATTTATGCCACGGGAACCGTACATTTTCCGGGATTACAGCCGTTTTTGCGCGAAAGAGTTACTAACATTCATCCTCACAAACTTTCACTTTTATAAAATTAGAAAGAGTTTTAGTTTTATGTAATATCATTAATAGTTTCTGGACCTTACTCACTGATATAATCAGTGAACTACTGTTTGTAATGTTGAAATGTAATAGAGTACCTACCCTGAAAGTTTTTAACACAAAACGCTTTTCGCATTTTGTACACATTGCAATGTAAGTCTGGTGGTAATTCACTACATATTATAAAACAAAGTCCCCGGCCACGTCTGTCTGTCTGTTCGCGATAAACTGAAAAACTACTTATCGAATTTTCATCCGGTTTTCACCAGTAGACAGAGTGATTCATGAGGAAGGTTTAGGTGTATAATTTGTTAAGGTTTTGTGTAAATTAGTTGAAATATGATATGATAGGTTGCTAGTTTCAAGATAAAATCTGAATGTCATAAGTGTTACATTAAAATCTAGATAAATAAAGTTGTTTAACTTTAAAACAATATTTTTTAGTTTTATAAAGACTTTAACCTGGTTATAGTTTATAAAATGAGGTCTGTATAGGCCTGTCATCACTTAAAATACCGACGCTGGACAAAAACTTCAAAAACACATGAGTGAAATCCCGATTTTTGCCAGGACACCCTAAAAAAATTAAAAAGCGCTATTTCCATTTATACATACATACATTTTTTTATTAATTTAAACAGCTTGTTTACGATTCATCTGACAATTATAATTTTCCCCTAAGGGTTCCCACCGGACACCTTTTGAAAACCCCGTCCGCACGCTCCCCGAACGCCCTCTAAATAATAATAATCCGGGGAAGCCCGGACCGATGGCAGCCCTAGTTCTATAGTATCTGTTAATTTAGGAAAAATAATTTTGAACTCACCTCAAGTATACGATCATCAAAAGACGGCGCCAAAAATATATCATCGCCTCTCGTGCCGCCCCAAAAATTGGTGCCCCCCATGAACGATGAGATATTCAACACCACGATACCTTGAAGCTCTGGTAATGGTATCCTTTGTCCGTCACATTCCAGTTGAACGCGCTGGCCTAGGTGCCTAAAACAACACAGTTGTGTATGATCACGCAGAAATATTTACAGAATAATTCGAATTTGAAGATTCTTTTTTGTTTCAATTAATTTTGCGTCGGTTTAATATTTTGTTAAAAGTTTTTTAAAAGATCTTTTCCAATGAATTCTATAGTGACTGCTTATTATTACGAGAACTTTTCTCACACGTTTATGCCTGACTTACATTACGAACAACATTAATGCCCGGTTCTTATAATCAAGAAACGATTCGTTTTGTTTGAAAATTTTACCGTCCGTAAGTTCTATAATCAACAAATTGTTGGCTCAGTAGTTTCAGAGATATCTGAGGGGGGGGGGGGAAGGTTATAGTCTATTTTCATCTATTTTCTTAAATAACTTTTAAACTATTAATCAAATAATTTGTTTTCTTTCTTGTAAGCAATAGAATCTGCGAACATTTTATAATTATAGGTATCTACCTATAAACAAGGTCGGAGAATTACTAAATTCTGCATCCTACCTTGTCTGTTAGAAGTGAACAACATGAAATTCAAATTTTACCTGTACGTTCTGTTGACCCATTCCTTGGAGCCAAGCACTCCATACCACATATAATTCCTGGCCCTCGATCGACACTTCTCTGGATGCTCCTCTCTCTTATTGTGAAAGTCCAAAGTGATCTTCGCATCAATTCCAATACCAAAATAATTGTTCATTACTGCTCTCTCATAGAAACCTTCTAGAAGAGTCTCATCTGGATCCATAAGAGGGCTTACTGCAGCGCAGAGAGCATCAGCGTTTGCCAAAAGGCATTGGCTGATGAATCCTTGCGTGACATGTGGCCAAGCTGGCAGTTGGACCAAGGGGTTGATGATGGGGAGTTTCTTGTTGGGTTCCTTGTCACTGGAGTCAGACTTGGAACTAATAGTCTGGGTTACACCACCCTCCCCCCATATTGATGATACAGATGTTGATAATCTAAAAACAATATTTGAATATAATTCGGGAATTAGCGCGATCACGAAATAGGTATTACCGTGGTCAGCCTGTGACCACGGCCAATGCCACTTGGGCGAAACGTCGGGCAATGCAGAGGTATGTAATATCTATTTCGTAATCCCGTTAATCCCCTTTACATAATTATATCATGGAACGCGAAAGTTTAAAAGGTATATTTAAAATAATAACAACGAATTGAATAACTTTTTCTTCATTTTACACTGCCTTCAAATAACAAGCTTGTTAACACTATTGCAAACATAAATTAATCGTGGGAGACCATGCTTCGGCACGTATGGGCCGGCTCGACCGGAGTGATACCACGGCCTCACAGAAAACCAGCAGTGAAACAATGGTTGCATTGCTTTTCAGCGAGTGAGTGAGGTTACCGGACCCTAACCCTTCCCTTCCCCTCTACCACTTTTACCACTTTTACCCTACTCCTACTTCAAAGGCTGGCAACGCACTTGTGACTCTTGAGTTGTAGGTGCCCATGGACGGTAGTCATCTACCATCAGGTGACCCGTCTGCTCGTTTGCCCCCAATACCATTAAAAAAAACTTCTATTCTATTATTCCAATTCCAATTTTGTCAGCAAATCTGAGGCCTTACTTATATGATATACTTCCTAGTAAAATACATAGTTTACAAGAAATATTATTGTATGTTTTTTACCAAAATGTGTAAGATATTTTAGTTATACTTCGGTCAGTTAAAATTTCATACCGAACCTAAGTATCCTTCTAAATACAAAGCAAGGAGGTTATACTTATGAATGAGAATGATAAATGGCTGAAGGGTGACATTGATGATGTTTGTTGTTATTTTTGGAATACCTACAAACATCGACTCTGTCAATGATTCACGAATGGGATTTTACCAAATCACGGAATGAATGCGAAATTGTAACTCTTGTAACTTCTAATCATGAAAAACCTAAAGGGTTTAAACACAAAAAAAGGTAAACACAGCGGTCCGAACACGACCAAGAAATTGATTGTAGTTGATGTATGTAACTGATGGGAATTTGAAATTTAATGGAAATAGTATGTAATATTAAAAAAAAATTGTGGGTCACATCATTTATTTAAGCATTATATTTATTGTAACACCATTAGATTTTACGTGTTATCATTTTGTTTTGGCTATTACTAAAATGGCAAATGAGTACACGGTCGATATGTCATTATTGTTATATTATAATGTGAAAGGTATGTAACACCTTCCTCTTCCGCTGTGCCAACCCTAATGTCGTCTGGAAGAAGCTTTGTCAAGATACCTCTCCAGAGCAATACAAAAATAACAACGAAGTATTGTCAGCTGCGTTTTTCTGTACGACCTGGATACTTTTTCAGAAGAGAAGCTTAAATATGACAGGATATCCCGTCATGCCCTAACTTTTCTAATATTGCATAATCATTAAAAGATTTCGTTCTGTTGTTAAAAAGGGTAAAATGAAACATTGACTTACTTGTCAGCCTCTCCGGGCTTGAAAAGGCTCCCGCATGATATCCGCCTGGTAGCTGCAGGGGAGCAGCTTAAAAATTTACCGTACTCAGTGTCTGAACCTAACAGCTTTGGGTTATCAGACTGTCGCCTTTCCCTAGTGGTTCCTAGGCTTGGTTCTGGTGAGTTGACACTTAAAGTATCTGGACCCTGATCAAAGATGTCACTTAGTACTGATGCCATTCGGCTAGGGCAAGCCTTCAAACTTTTCTTATCATCGCTATGTGATGGCGAAGGTGGTTCTACAACCACACTCACCTGAGGAAAAGGCGACATGTCATGGTTTTGAACGAGAAGCCTTGGCGTTTCCATATCATTATGAGTTTCATCACATTTCATTGTTGGAGTTTCGTCAAGGAACTTTGGTATTAGGTGTATCAAACTTACGTCTTCTCCTACGCGTTTTTTTAAACTTTTCCGAAGTTGCTTTTTGAATGATTTTCGTGCAATGTCGTTTCCTTCTTCAAAATGTGCTAAACTGCAATACTTAGTCTGTTCCTCTACCTTCGTTGAATTTTCGATGTAGAATACTCTATTTTCGAAGCCGAATTTCTCAACCTCTCCTTCCTTTGGTTTCTTTATTTTCGATATGTATTTTATTTTCGTGTCTTTGTTTTTCTCCAAACTTGGATTCCTGCTATCCATTGCGATATCTGACACAGTGTCCGATGTGAATAAAGTTGTATCATCGGTATATGTTTCATTTTCTCCATTTTTTCCCATCATTGCTAATAGAACTTCTTGTCCAAGCATTGAACTAATATCATCCATAATTGACTCTCCATGCAAGGTTTCAGAGTTGATACAAGTTGTATCAGATACTTCGGGCGAATCGATGTGTCCGATGCACCCTGATTCTTCAGTCTCCTCAGGCTTAGCATCAATGATTTCTGATATTAAACTAAAGTCATCGCTAATATTGGACCCTTCAGAACTACTGGCTTCGATCTCCAAGTCTATACTTGACAAACGTCTATCGGGGGTACCCTCATCAATAGCGGGGGTGGCCCTTGGGCTAATCTCATAATGTACGTCATCAGTATACGGTTTGTCGATGTCTATAATAGTCAATTGGTCCGATTCATAAGTTTCTCCCTGTATTATCGAATCTCTCTTATCGCTATCATCGGAGACTATTAAGTTAGGTATGGTAAGACTACTGCTAAATGTGTCGCGGTCAAGATCAAGTCTCGTAAGGTTTTTGCAGGAGCTTGTATCATAAGAGGAGAGGTTAGAGAGTGAGAGCCTATCTTGGGGTGAAGTGGAACTATTCTTGCTTTGCTCTGGCTTATCCACATCTAAATTTAAAGTGCCCGGTGGGTTTGAGCTCATTAATTTTACTATGTCTTCATCTACATCTGGAATGCTGTAAGAATGGAAAAATTAAAGATCCCTTATCAATATTAAATCTACTTTATTGTTTGTGGTTTTAAAATTCGTATTTAGAACTGTTGACTTTACTTGTCAGGATGTAAAGAAGCGGCTGACACGGCGGAAGCTGCCGAAGACCTTCGACTATCGGCAAAAGCACGTGGTACAGGCAATGCCGACATTTCAGACGCAGGTGCGGGCGACATTTCAGCGCCTTCTACTGCGTTATTGCCAGCAACCGTATTGGTGCCTGAACTATCACAGGTATTGCAGGAGTCTACGTTGTGAGACATGCCCTGCACGGAAACCGATTATTATGGTTCTGAAGTGAGGTGTGACAAAAAGTAGATAGGGCGGTTTTCTTAACATAAGTAGCAATTTGATTGCAAATGAGAGATCATTAATGTAATCATAAATCCAAAAAAAAAACCAAAACTCAAATGTTTAATGTGAAATGGTTGAAGTTGGATAAAGTGGTTTCAAGATAAAGTTCACAGAGTTTATAAGGTTACAAAAGAAAAGTGTTTTTTTTTCGTGTGGATAATGGAAAAATATAATGCCTCTAGTATAAAGGGCTTTCCCTTCAAAAAAAAAACATCGAAATAGCTCGACATCAAATATATTTTCTTGGTAGCTTAGCTAAATCTTGTAGGAACATTATTAGCTACTTTGTTCGGTATCTTAAAAACGAGACTTCGTATCGTAAGCAGCGTTGCGGTAACCAATTTTTTTTCGATAACGATTGTTGACAACAATACTTATGTTGAGACTAAAGCTCATCACACACTATACCGTCACGGCTCCACCCCAGCAATTAAGTTGTCATTCAAATCTAAGCTTTAAAACTTGGTCGTATAATACATTTCATAATGTCAATACGCGCTTACTGCCCGCCGTCGGCTTTTTCAGATTGGATTTGGCTGGGTTGGAGCCGTGCCGTTACCGTGACGGTATAGTGTGTGATGACCTTAACGCTCCAGGATATAATGTATTTGTTATTCATTCATTCATTTCATTCATTCATTCGTATCGTTAATTCATTCATTCTGTGTGTTAAGAAACAGACATCTTTAACACCATACTAAAAGTACTTTCAGCTTATGGAAAAACTTTTCAACTTTTTTGGCATTCCTTTTCTCGGGCAATTTACATAATAATATATATTATACAACGACCTTATATTTTTCGGAAATAGTCGTTGTAGACTAAAACCATCTTTTGATACAAAATAAAATGCTATTCATAATAGTTGAAGACCATTACCTGTGGGTATATTTGCGTAAGCGCTCGTACAAGTGACCTCAATGCCTTGCGTACACTGTCCGCCCGGCTAGCCAGCGCGCATTCACGAGCTGCCCAGTTTAGTTGCTCCTGACAAACAAAATAGTATGTTAAAATTTAATTACCATTTATACTACTTAAATTGTAAAGAAATACATCATTATATAGAGTTCCGTAGAAAATTAGAATGTAAGGTAAATTTGCAGTTACCAACTTTTAAATTTTTAAATAAGTTTGAGGGCTACATCTACTCCAATCTTGCAGAAAATTTAACAGTACGGTAACAATAGTGTCTAAAAAGTAAAGGTTAAGTAAATAGATGTAGTTTATAACAAGCTATTGAATGAAAATAATTTTGCAGAAAAAAATCGAGCTTTCTTTCAAAGTTGTGAAAAATGTTGCTAAATAAAACCATTAGTAGTGTTTTCGAGAATTGTTTTTTATATTTAATTAATGCTACATGTCCCCTCTCACCTCACCCTTCTCTTCTCTTCATTAAGGCTAGTCATGTTGGTAGGTGTTGCGTTATTTATGTTACGAAAGTCTAAATTAACGCCGCGGTCGCCATCTAATTCATTCAGTTCTAGTTAAGCGATGCTACGAGTTAACAAGTGCGAAGAATAGCGAGTAGTACAAATTGAGAATTATTGTCATTGTGACTTCTGTTAATTGCGAGTTAAATAAATAAATTGTGTCTATTTTATAATAAATTGGTGTATATCTAATCCCGAACCCCCGCTCGTAAACGTAATATTATAATTTTGTATGTATAAAATAGCAAACCCGAGACTTATTTACATTGAAAACAATTCAAAGACTAAATATCGATGCGTAAGATAATGTAAGGCAATCAAAATGGCAATTGTTTAAGAAATCAAAACTAAATATATAAATTGTGAGCGTGACGATAACGCAAGTTCAGTGCTTTTTCCCCATACCAAAAGTGCCCAACGTGCCCAAAAAAGTTTTCACTTTAAAAATATAGAATTACCTTTTCAGTCTTTTCGATGCTCCCCTTTTCGGCAATTGGTTGTGCTTCAGGCTCACTATCGCTAGTAGTCTCAAGAGGCTCCCAGGACCTAAGCCAAGCGTGAGAGTTAGAGTATACCTCTGTAATTAAAATCATCATCCTCCGCGCCTTTTCCCAACTAAGTTGGGGTCGGCTTTCAGTCAAGCTACGATACGGCCGAACTTTGATATTTTACGTGAAGCGACTGCCATCAGACCTCCACCACCCAAGGTGATAACGAATAACTAGGTGATATCCAAGTTCTGTAGTTAGACCAGGTTGTCGGACTTTTTAGGGCTCCAACTACCCGTAACGAATGCCACAGATGTTTGTATGGCACCCGGGACCGACGGTTTAACGTGATCTCCGAGGCACGAAGGGGCTTGTATTACTTAACTTTGTAATATGCTAACCTATTCGGTTACCACTTAGCCACGAGCCCCTATGTAATTAAAATGTTATAATAAATAATTCTGTACGATGTACTAACTTGCACCGTATATGGTCGTGGGCAAGGTGCACTCTTGCATGCAACAGCAGCGAGACCGCGCGGCGCAAACGATGCGCAGCCCGCGCCGCGCCGCCACCCGCGCGCTCCCCGACCGCCGCCAGCTGCAGACACCCCGCTCGGAGGGAGGAACTTGCCGTACTGTTCACTTCACCAGCCTGTTTGTTATATAAAAGTTTTTATTATGTATTTTTTTTATGGGAACGAGCATCAGATGACCCGTTCAACTGATGATAAGTGACTACCGTCACGGACACGGATAGATATATTTGAATAATTTTTTTTTTGTAAATACACAGATAATACATATAAAAGACAAAGAGACTCATGCAAAAATAAAATAGACATATTCTTGTAAATAACCACCCAACACACTAAACGTTATGTTCAAAATAAATGAATTCGACAAGTAGAGCAATAAAATATCTTAAAATACTGTGAAAATTGACAACCACATGTATTTTATAATAGTCAAATTAGCATTTAAAGTGAGTGTTTTGACAACAGTAAGGCGTGACGTCATCCTTTAGTAGAACTTACCGTTTAATAAAAAGTTACTAACTTGACTTGACGGTCATCTACACTATTTTACAGTGAGTACACTTAAAGTATTTTTTTTTTTTGCAACTCAATCCTTAACGTCATCATGCATAAGCATATACACCTAGGCATGCGAATACGTGTGCGTGTGCGATTGCGAGCAACTTACAAGTTTTTTCCAATAAAAAAAGTCAAACTGATTTAAATGAAAAACAAAAAAAATTGTACGGAAACGAAGAAGTGAAATGTTACCTGCATGATGTCCTGCAAATTTTTGAGAAGCGAGCTTTCCTCTACGAGATCAGGAGGTACCGGGGGAGGGGGAGGAGCAGTTAGTGCACGCTCGAACGTCATAATTGACCACCTACCAGAAAACACAATTTTATTTAAATATTTATATGTTAAAAAAAATGCTTTACTGTTCTGTTTTATGACTTGTTGCTGGAGGGTTTATTTTTAACTATGTTGATGTTTTTTATTCTGGAGAAAATATCAGCATAGCCGAACTTATCTAAGTTAAAAATATGGGTAATTTTATTTTATTACTTTAAACTTTATTAGAAAGAAAATTTGCGTTCAAGATTTATTCTGACGCAAATATTGCTATAGAACCCGATTGTAGAAGCGAGGAATATTAGCTTATCTGTAGTTTTGTTTATAACTATGTGAAATTCTTGACGTCTAGCTTGAATGGCTATCAATTATACCTGTCCAGCATCTTAGTGGAGGCCCTCTCGTATCTTTCTATGAGCTGTTGCAGGTTAGCAGCATCGTCACAGGAGGCTCCCCATCCCAGTACCCGTGCCAGATCGTTCCCCGTGCCCAGTGGGAGTACTGCTGTTTGGACTTGACGCTGTAAAAAGAATCACTGGGATAGTTGACTAAGTTGAAAAGCAATTTTGTAGTATTAAAGATTAATTTTAACGTGTGTATCTGTGTGTTTGTCTGAAGCATCATAGCTTCTAAACCGATTCTGATTTAGTGTTGTTTTGTTTGAAAGGTAACTTGATCGAAAGTGTTCTTAGTTATAATTCAAGAACATCCGTTTAGCCGTTTGAAGATCATCACCTCTTTTCTTATAGTTGAAGAGATTTTTGAGTCGAGGGCTTTTAATTCATGCTTGTCATAAATTATGACGTAATCTCTATTTGTATACTACAATTTTACTGACCCCAGTAATTTATATCTATACTAACAGCGCCCCGCGGTTTCACCTGCGTAAGTCCCGATTCCGTGCGAATATCGGGATAAAAGGTAGCCTATATGTTAATCCAGGTCTCCTGCTATCTACATAGCAAGTTTCATCGCAATCGGTTCTGTAGTTTTAGTGTGAAAGAATAACAAACATTCGTACATCCGCAAAAACTTTCACGTTTATAATATTAGTAGAATATAGTTAGATACTTTAGATCAGGGATCCTTGTCAAATTTTTCTATCATATACATCTGAACCTGTAGTAAGATTTGTTCCGAAACCTAAAATGGCTATTACTGCAAAGTTACTTACGTGCATATCCAGTTTGTCGACCTCCTGCAAAACCCATCCAACAGACCCGTCTCCAGAACACACAAGTACCCTTAGCGGCGCAAAATGCCTGAACAATCGTAATCCTAGGCGGGGTCCAGCCCCACTTAATTCGAACACTTGCGCCGGGTTGAGAAGCTGCTTAAAGCGCCGGAGAAATTTAACACCTTGATTATCGCCTGTTGAAAACAAACAATTCACAAGTTTTTATATATTGTACCTGTATGAAGAATTGAATTTCGTAAAACCTCAAACTTTAATATACCTGATCTAGAATTAACGAACACAATAAGTGGCGATGCATTTGGCGGTCTATCCGGTACCCAGGCATCGTCAGGGCCCACAGAGTGCAGTCTGGTGGGCGGCACTACTGAAGCACGCGCTGGACCAAGGGTACACGATGCTCGCCAGATGGGCTTGCATGCAGCGTGCATGCACTTGCGGCACCACACACATCTGAAGTCTTGTAGTCTGTGGAAAGAAATAGTGAGTATAGATAGAAGTAAAATAAGGTGGAGAAAATATGTATGTGTCTACATGATATTTCCAACAATACCACTCCTAACATAACTTTAGGTAACATATAGGTACTACTAGATGAACGTGAGGTATACTGCACCACCTTGTGTTCATCTGACTGGTTGAGCACCGTGGTACTCGTAATTACCAAAGTTGAGTGATTTGAATTCCTAATTCGAACCTTTGACCAGTCCAGATAGGTACATAGAGAAACTCGTAGTCTGTACTCGTAAGTTCGGAAACCATCCCATCACCTTCGGAGCACGTCGATGTAACGTGCCTTTCACGGAACAGTGTTCAGACACAGTGTGACAACAGAACACCATGCTCTTGAAAGCGTACCTAAGGGATGTAGCAGCAGGTTTGAGAAAACAGATCGTTGCAATTATTTACCAAGAACCGTAGATTTGAGCAAAACTACGGCTACGTTATTGCATCGCCAATGAGTACATCAAACGTCAATGTGCATTGCGAAGCCGACCTTCGTGCAGGACCCGTGTCAGCATCGTCACTTGCAGAGTCTGCAGATTGCGTTGCTTATGCGTTACAGTGCCGCAATGTTTCCCGCGGTTCTTTCCTCCACCGTCGCCCAACTCGCTCCCGCGAAGTCCTGCAACACTGCTTTATTATGTAAATTCCGTTTCAATCAATTGAGTGACTTTCATTTGAAGAAATCACTTTGTAACGAGCAATCAGAGCGATCGATCATACAAAGCTGAGCTGATAACGTAGTCTAGTCATTGGTACTTCTCTAATTAGGGAACGTCCACGCACACATGGACATCATCCTTCCACAGCTGGGCACTGCAGCAGTTTGAGGGGAAAATCCGTCCGGTTATGTCGCTGCTGCACTCAGAGCAACATGACGCACAAGAAAGTGTTTTTCAGTAAGCTGTCGGCGAATAAGATCCGCATGACCGGTAGTGAGACATCCTCTCCGATTACTTCCTCAAAGACATAGCAGCGGTGGGTCGTGGTCGTGGTCACTGCACTCACAATCCCTTCCTAGCAACCAAGGGCACGCGGAGAATCCAGCCGGGATGACCAACATACCATGATACAGTATGGTTTATGGTATGGTATTAGTGGCACCCACATCCTAATTTGGTACAGGGCCACTACTCTCCCGATAATCTATCGTCGAAATGGTGCGCTATCTACGTGTATGGTCCTTACTGTCATGATCCTCTGATCGACAGTTAAACGCCCTACCACGGCGCATTTATGTGTCCAACGATGCGGGTAGAAAAGAGCCTTCTCAGAGGACACTCTCAAGATGGTCATCATCATCATCAGCCTATAATTGTATAACAATTTATCTATAACATGTATGCGTTGTTAACCAGACGTTACGATAGTACAGGCACTGCCTAGCTTGAGATCAAGTTGCGGTGTGTGAGATGTCTAAAGTTATTATTATCAAGTTATTAATTATCCGCAAATTTGTATTTCACTACACTACATTTTACTAGATCTTATTTATGTATAGTCTTTAAATTTATTTTACAGCTGGCATCATCAATTTTGAACACATTAACTAATTCTTGCAATTTTGATTAAAGTAACGTAGGCGTACATCTATTTAAACTAGTTGTCTCAAGTTAAAAGAGACTATAAACGAGTATAAAACATTGAGAGCATAAACAACAGTAGCAGACAAAATAAAATTACTTAAGAGCTCAAGATTTATGATGCCTTACATAATTTATCCTTTCTACGCAATTTAATATTACCTAAAAATAGGAACACTCAATAAAACCGAGTACTTAGGAGTTTTTTCTAACGTACTACTTTCCACTGTAGCCCCTTTTTTCACCTATATTTATCTATCCAACCAATGGTTGCCTGGAAGAGATCGCAAACTGCGATAAGGTCGCTAATTGCGAAACTAAAATCAGTACTGGGATATTTTATAATTCATATCAGTGTATGATGAGTGTCAACCCGAAATTGCAAAACAGCAGCGTACTATGCTCGATAATTTGCTTAAAATTATTCTTGATCTAAAAAAAAAGAAATAACCACATGTTGCCACATTCTACATAAATGTACCTAAATAATTCATAGACTAAAAATATAATGTTTGTGAAGTAAGTGATTGTTTTAAACGTGTCTCTTAATTTGATTATTATAATAATTATGTTGTTTTTAGAGTGTTATTCTAGCATACTTATATATTTATGTGTTACTTTTAATTATAGACTTAAGTACATACATTGACTGTCACCACAGAATAAGCGCTGTCACTATGTCACTATATACGCTGAGGTTTTTGCAATACAACCTTATTTTCTTTCTCCTTTTTAATTGTACAAAACATTATTTAGACCATAAACTTAAATATGTTTATGATTTAGACATACGAGTACGTCGTAAGTCAAATATTGTATCCTATTGTTTTGTGTGCGATAAAGAGTACATCTATCTATCTACTTTCCTGCAAAATCGATTTAAAACGATAGTAGCATTTAAACCCGTTGAATCGTAGCCCACTGCCATATAATCGAATTGCTTCTCTCGATAGTCTTTTCAATCCTCAAAATCTATCTGATAAGTTCTGAAATTTCAATAGTTAAGGACCTATACATATGGACATTACAGTACGTTTGAATAAGAAAAAGTTCGACATTATATTGTAAAGAGCAATCGATCCCTCTTTTATTCCTTGCATGAAATTCAATTGAAATTCCATGGTGAAATGAAAATTGAAAGCGAATGTATGGAATATCTCATGTTTAAAGTTGACGCTGAGTCGTAAGTCTGGTAGTTTGATGATTGACAGGAGATAGCAATCGAGATGTTCGATTACGAATCGTATTCGCCAAAGTGCATATCACAAATATAAAGTCGGTTAAAAAATGGCAACATTACTCAGATGTTCTAGTTCTTGGAATAATCTTGTTCTTAGGCAGTCAGACTACATAAAACAAGAAATTTACGGTAGCTTAATCGCAACTTTCACCCGCTTAGGTCGAGTAAGAGTTCTCTACTTGAAGCGAGCCTAATGACTTGACAAGCGCCAACTTTGCACGTCACACTTTAGCTTGCCAAGTCACACATCGTAGCAAAGTTTTAAGGCGCAGTTCAATAGTATAGTGAACCTATTTTTAACTCCCGACGCAAAAACACGGGTTGTTATAAGTTTAACGTGTGTATCTGTGTATATGTGTGTCTGTCTGTGGCTTCATAGCTCATCAACAGATGGACCAATTTTTATTTAGTTTTTTTTTTGCTTGAAAGGTGACTTTATCGAGTGTTATTAGCTATAATTCGAGAAAATCTGTTCAGCCGTCCGTAGATCATCAGCTGTTTTCTAATCGTGAAGGGATTTTCGAGTCGAGGGTGTTTTAAATTTATAAGTTATACAAATATTGTTTACGTGGAGGGAGGGCTTCGACTCCAATTATTTTCATATGTAAAACCAAATTAAATTACGTCGTTAGGTAGGTACTTAATAAGTGTTTTAATATTTCTTTACGCTATTATTATGTTCTCTCCCAAATACAAATTCCCCAAGGTATACACATAACTTACTCATGCTTATGTAGGTATACTGCACCTAACCTCAATTCCCTCGACTCAAAAATACCTGAAACACTTTTAAATATAATTAAAATAAGTATTTTTTATAAGCACTAGGTTTTCACAAACATTTTGCTGAGAAATTCTTTGAAGTAAATAATTATATACCTGTGGTAAAAGGCGTCCTTTAGTTTAACATTTAGGTAACTAATTAACTTACATTTTAATAACCTCTCCATAAACATTTAACAATAGAGATATAATTACTAAGATGTACTTGCAGTCCTTGTGTGTGTACGTGAGTGTGCGTATATGTACATATATATCTGTAAATTGCATTAAAGGGAAGTGTCTTCTATTATTATTAACACTGAAAGTAATCAAAAAGAAAATACAACCAATAATCAGACTGGAAATCGCTAGGCATGGCATACTTTCGTTCTATTTGCCCATTTATATCATATATTTATTGAGGCCGAATACATTCCGTTCCATTCTAATTGTTCCGACGGTCTACATTCCTTCTCTAGGTCTACAGTCAGCATCAAACATAAATGATCACTTAAGATGTCCAAATAATAAAGATCATCATCATCATATTTATACATCCAAAGTGAACAAAATATTAGGATAATCTTTTTTAGATGATTCTAAAGGCCTAATTCAAAAAATTGGGCAATTGACTTCATGATATAAATTGACTTCAATTCATGGACTAATGATAAAAGAGGGAACATCGAACAGGGGCCTACTATATACAATGATTTACTATTAACGTCTATCGAGAAATCTATATTGCATGAAAGAATAATAGACATACGAATCTTTAATTGGGTTTCCCCAAAATATGGTATTTTAAAATTAAGTCTCTATAATTGTAAAGGTGCGTTTTGTCTACAAATACATTGGAACACGTATATCGGCAACTATGTCGGTACATTGATAATGTCAATAATATGAAAAACGAGCACAACATTGTATGTAACGAAGCTGCTAAAATAGTCATAAATATGCAACGCACTAGGAATGTGCAATTAATCTTAATTTTATGGAATTAAATATTGTATAACTGGTGGACATGGCACATTCGGCCACTTGTAGACAATATCTTCTTAGAATTCCACATATGTTAGTCAATATCACCGAGGAGTAATTTGATAAACTTTAGCGTCTTCAAAACTTATTTTACAGCTGGCATCATCAATTTTGAACACATTAACTAATTCTTGCAATTTTGATTAAAGTAACGTAGGCGTACATCTATTTAAACTAGTTGTCTCAAGTTAAAAGAGACTATAAACGAGTATAAAACATTGAGAGCATAAACAACAGTAGCAGACAAAATAAAATTACTTAAGAGCTCAAGATTTATGATGCCTTACATAATTTATCCTTTCTACGCAATTTAATATTACCTAAAAATAGGAACACTCAATAAAACCGAGTACTTAGGAGTTTTTTCTAACGTACTACTTTCCACTGTAGCCCCTTTTTTCACCTATATTTATCTATCCAACCAATGGTTGCCTGGAAGAGATCGCAAACTGCGATAAGGTCGCTAATTGCGAAACTAAAATCAGTACTGGGATATTTTATAATTCATATCAGTGTATGATGAGTGTCAACCCGAAATTGCAAAACAGCAGCGTACTATGCTCGATAATTTGCTTAAAATTATTCTTGATCTAAAAAAAAAGAAATAACCACATGTTGCCACATTCTACATAAATGTACCTAAATAATTCATAGACTAAAAATATAATGTTTGTGAAGTAAGTGATTGTTTTAAACGTGTCTCTTAATTTGATTATTATAATAATTATGTTGTTTTTAGAGTGTTATTCTAGCATACTTATATATTTATGTGTTACTTTTAATTATAGACTTAAGTACATACATTGACTGTCACCACAGAATAAGCGCTGTCACTATGTCACTATATACGCTGAGGTTTTTGCAATACAACCTTATTTTCTTTCTCCTTTTTAATTGTACAAAACATTATTTAGACCATAAACTTAAATATGTTTATGATTTA
This sequence comes from Callimorpha dominula, assembly GCA_949752705.1. NCBI lineage: Eukaryota > Metazoa > Arthropoda > Insecta > Lepidoptera > Erebidae > Callimorpha > Callimorpha dominula. Next base: position 4,613,591 of record OX456991.1, read on the forward strand.
GACATACGAGTACGTCGTAAGTCAAATATTGTATCCTATTGTTTTGTGTGCGATAAAGAGTACATCTATCTATCTACTTTCCTGCAAAATCGATTTAAAACGATAGTAGCATTTAAACCCGTTGAATCGTAGCCCACTGCCATATAATCGAATTGCTTCTCTCGATAGTCTTTTCAATCCTCAAAATCTATCTGATAAGTTCTGAAATTTCAATAGTTAAGGACCTATACATATGGACATTACAGTACGTTTGAATAAGAAAAAGTTCGACATTATATTGTAAAGAGCAATCGATCCCTCTTTTATTCCTTGCATGAAATTCAATTGAAATTCCATGGTGAAATGAAAATTGAAAGCGAATGTATGGAATATCTCATGTTTAAAGTTGACGCTGAGTCGTAAGTCTGGTAGTTTGATGATTGACAGGAGATAGCAATCGAGATGTTCGATTACGAATCGTATTCGCCAAAGTGCATATCACAAATATAAAGTCGGTTAAAAAATGGCAACATTACTCAGATGTTCTAGTTCTTGGAATAATCTTGTTCTTAGGCAGTCAGACTACATAAAACAAGAAATTTACGGTAGCTTAATCGCAACTTTCACCCGCTTAGGTCGAGTAAGAGTTCTCTACTTGAAGCGAGCCTAATGACTTGACAAGCGCCAACTTTGCACGTCACACTTTAGCTTGCCAAGTCACACATCGTAGCAAAGTTTTAAGGCGCAGTTCAATAGTATAGTGAACCTATTTTTAACTCCCGACGCAAAAACACGGGTTGTTATAAGTTTAACGTGTGTATCTGTGTATATGTGTGTCTGTCTGTGGCTTCATAGCTCATCAACAGATGGACCAATTTTTATTTAGTTTTTTTTTTGCTTGAAAGGTGACTTTATCGAGTGTTATTAGCTATAATTCGAGAAAATCTGTTCAGCCGTCCGTAGATCATCAGCTGTTTTCTAATCGTGAAGGGATTTTCGAGTCGAGGGTGTTTTAAATTTATAAGTTATACAAATATTGTTTACGTGGAGGGAGGGCTTCGACTCCAATTATTTTCATATGTAAAACCAAATTAAATTACGTCGTTAGGTAGGTACTTAATAAGTGTTTTAATATTTCTTTACGCTATTATTATGTTCTCTCCCAAATACAAATTCCCCAAGGTATACACATAACTTACTCATGCTTATGTAGGTATACTGCACCTAACCTCAATTCCCTCGACTCAAAAATACCTGAAACACTTTTAAATATAATTAAAATAAGTATTTTTTATAAGCACTAGGTTTTCACAAACATTTTGCTGAGAAATTCTTTGAAGTAAATAATTATATACCTGTGGTAAAAGGCGTCCTTTAGTTTAACATTTAGGTAACTAATTAACTTACATTTTAATAACCTCTCCATAAACATTTAACAATAGAGATATAATTACTAAGATGTACTTGCAGTCCTTGTGTGTGTACGTGAGTGTGCGTATATGTACATATATATCTGTAAATTGCATTAAAGGGAAGTGTCTTCTATTATTATTAACACTGAAAGTAATCAAAAAGAAAATACAACCAATAATCAGACTGGAAATCGCTAGGCATGGCATACTTTCGTTCTATTTGCCCATTTATATCATATATTTATTGAGGCCGAATACATTCCGTTCCATTCTAATTGTTCCGACGGTCTACATTCCTTCTCTAGGTCTACAGTCAGCATCAAACATAAATGATCACTTAAGATGTCCAAATAATAAAGATCATCATCATCATATTTATACATCCAAAGTGAACAAAATATTAGGATAATCTTTTTTAGATGATTCTAAAGGCCTAATTCAAAAAATTGGGCAATTGACTTCATGATATAAATTGACTTCAATTCATGGACTAATGATAAAAGAGGGAACATCGAACAGGGGCCTACTATATACAATGATTTACTATTAACGTCTATCGAGAAATCTATATTGCATGAAAGAATAATAGACATACGAATCTTTAATTGGGTTTCCCCAAAATATGGTATTTTAAAATTAAGTCTCTATAATTGTAAAGGTGCGTTTTGTCTACAAATACATTGGAACACGTATATCGGCAACTATGTCGGTACATTGATAATGTCAATAATATGAAAAACGAGCACAACATTGTATGTAACGAAGCTGCTAAAATAGTCATAAATATGCAACGCACTAGGAATGTGCAATTAATCTTAATTTTATGGAATTAAATATTGTATAACTGGTGGACATGGCACATTCGGCCACTTGTAGACAATATCTTCTTAGAATTCCACATATGTTAGTCAATATCACCGAGGAGTAATTTGATAAACTTTAGCGTCTTCAAAACTTTTGTATTAGATTTATATTTGGCTCACTTACATATTATGATCATGTAACAGAATTTCGAAACTTGCTCAAGTTTCACCCAAATAGACTTCGACGGAATACTCATAGTCTTTCCATACTTTCTAATGTTTTATTTGATTTGAATTTCCACCCGTTCCTCAATTACTACTAAGATCCTTAAGGTCATCGGAATGTCTGGACAGGAGCTGACAGTACAAATTCAGACTACTAAATTATGATAAATGTTTTACAGAACAGGCTGTCCGATTATGGAACGCCTTGCCGTTTTCTATTAGACGTGCCTAAACACTGACAGCTTTTAGAAACATGGGCAAAGATCATTGCTTATTTACTTATTATATTTGATATCTTACTATACATATTTGATTCGAGGTCCAACAGAACTTATTTTGATTGGCAAATTCCCTGGCTTGGTTGCCCCTGTTTACCAATCACATTTTAACTTAGCTTGAGTCCTACGGTTTTTATTATTTAGGGCATAATCCCTATTGAACAAACACTTTTTTTTTATTACTCTGCCCAATAGAAGAGGCACATTATTCATACAGCCCGGTCAATTTGCTTTTTATATCGTTTTGAGGGACTGCCTATATTGACCTTATGCCTATAGCCTTATATTGACTACTCATATTGACTACTATGATAACTTAGCTTGCTGGGGAGGATCTTTCCTTTGTGTAAGAGGGACATTACAAATTACAACCCATTTCTCCACAGTTTATTACGCTTTTACTGTTTTCGAGAGTACAAAAATAAAGTTTAGACGGTCGTCCTGTTAGAATAATATCTACAATAAAGCTTGTATGTAGGGCGCTACATAAGTTTTGTCGTATGCAAGCTAGATGCCATAATAATGCGATTTCAAGTCATATCCGTAAACTCTAAGCAATATACCCTTTGACGACCACGGGTACACCAGTGTCCCAAATAGTAATAATAAAATAAATAAAACAGAACAAACCAATTTATATCTTTTTGTTAATAAAATAGTTTCTGTACACACCCTTTAAATTTTTTATGCTAGCAAAACAAAATAAATCATTTCGTTCTTTGTCTATGTCTATTGGAAACTGACACTTCGCTTGGCGTGCTAATCGTATATTTTGCGAAAGTTTTTGGAAGTGAAAACTGTTTCTTAAGTATTTACAGTGTGAAATATTCGCTGCCTGGTAAGTAAATTTTATTTTATATATTTATAAAATTATTATTTCTGTTGAGTATAACGATAAGTCATTATAAACTTAAAGGGACACCGGTGTCCCTGTGACCGTAGAGAGATACAATTTATGTGGAGTACTGATCATTAGTATGACAAGTAACTGATATTTTTTTGTCAAATACCCTTTTTTTTTATTTGCGTTTTCGAACTTAGAGAAAACAAAATACAACAGATTTGGATGGCTGATAATAGTGACAAAGAGGACGATTTACTGCTTGGTGAAAAAGATCAAAGGCTTTTGACACAGGTGATTAAAGATACAACACTTACTGAATCAACAAGACGTTCAACGTCCACAGCAGAACTTCTTTCTTGGTATGAATTTGGTTTTGGGCTATCATATCTTGAAATCATTGAGGGACTTACTGATCTACAGAACCAGACATGGCAGTTCCGTTCATATCAAATGTTATGCCAAGGGCCCGATTCAAAGAAATGCACAGGAACCAACATTTCTGTTACAACGAAGCAGTAAGAGACACAACTAGCCCTGATTATGATAGAGCATACAAACTTCGGCCAATAATAGAGTACTTGAATACTTCGTTTTATAATGCCCTCAATAATACAGAAAAACAATCAATCGACGAGCATATGATAAAATTCAAGGGGCATAATGCAATGAAGCAATACACAAAAAATAAGCCTGTCAAATGGGGCTTCAAATTACGGTGCCGATGTGACGCCGCGCCTGGTTGCCTATTTGACTTATATATAGGCAAAAGAACTTCTGAGATTGAGTATGGATTAGGTGAATCAGTAATACTGCAGCTAACAAAAACGTTCAAGGTTTGGGAGGTGAAATGTACATGGACAACTTCTTCAATTCACCTTTACTATTACTAATACTACTATATAAACTGGTTGATCAGAATACCAAGGCATGTGGAACAGCTTGAACTAACAGAAAACATCTTCTGAAATGGATGGATAATAAAGGACTACATTTGTTGACCATCTTTTTGTCGTCTGCTGACACTGACACCGTAAAGCGTCGAAAAGCTGGTTCAGCCGACAAAATTGACGTGAGATGCCTTAGAATTGTATCACGTTATAATAAAAACATGTGTGGAGTAGACTTTATGGATCAACGTAAGGTTCGATATATCAGTAAATAACGCACACACTATCTACACTATGCTTCACAATCGAATGCATTTGGAGGAAAGCCTACTGTCTGGTGGAGCGCCAATATATTTATAAAATGCATACATAATCGCACCATAATATATTTCGTTATATTATTAATTTCATAGTCTTTATAGTAAACCACATTCTGTTTGTCGAATGCAATTAGTGCTGGTACTGCTGTAATATTGCCAATGTACTCGACGATCTCAAGAGATGGCGTTAGCAGTCTTCAAATTATGTAAACGCGCTGCACCTGATTGGTGCAAGAAAAAACGGACATACCCTGCTCTCATCGCTTTTCGCTAAGAAGACGCTTTAATATAAAATTTTGTTCCGCCACGGACATCAGTTATATTTCTCGTGAAAAGAAGCTGATTTTCCGTTAGTCCTATAGCCGTGTAGTGTTTGGACTCGCTTGTAACCTTTACAAGGTGTATGTGGAGTGCTCCAGTCTACGATCGTGACCGGCCGGTCAATACCTTGCAAGAGACCGTAGAAACCTCGCCGCTGCTCGCTGCCTTCTGGAGGATCGGGACTTGGTCGGTGTTGCAGGTTAGTGCTGGCATGATTGTTTTGATCGATAGAAGTGGTTTACTTCCCTACACCTCGTACGCTAACTGTTGAGCAATCACACCCTGGTCGGGCTATTTACACGCCTGACCATATAATTTGGTCCTTACGAGTACGGATAGGCCAGTGATTCACGTAAATATTGGTGAATTTACTTTTCTATTCATATCATAAAAAAGATTCACGTAATTCTAGTGAATTCTTGCCGCCATTTTTCCTCGCTCACAGATTTACGTAAAATTAGTAAATTCTGTGTTTAAAACGCACGAGAACTACGTAATTATTGGTAGACTCGTATTTAAATATAATTAATTGTTAGATTTGGTGAATTACGTATTAATTGGTAATAATATCCATTATACTCAATTTAGTTGAACTTATTTATACCTACCCACTTATTAACCGCTCCACCACTGTACTTTACGCTAAGTCATTTTAAGATTTAAATTTAATTTGTGTTTTTACACTAACTAGGTAGATATACCTATCACTTTGTAGTTGTATTGTGATATTATTTTATAAACATGACGGAAAGTGAATCAAGCCGCGAAGTCATGTTGGTTATGTTGAATCAAAAGAAAGAATTATTATTTCAACGTATTAATCGTATGTACACATCGTCGAAAGGTATAATTTCTTTCGATTCATCAACGCGAGCTAACGAGAATTTTCTGGCTGAAACGGAGATAATAGATGAGTTACGCGATAAATTTGAGTCCATTGTTGATAAAATAAATAATATAAATTTGTTATCAAAGATTACGGTCAATCCCGAGTATTCTTGCCTCGATTCATTTGATGATTTATACTCGAGAGTTAAACGCGTTAGAAATAAAATATTAACCACTTCTAAGGTGCGTTCACTCGAGACCAGTAGCTCGATCAAGTCCGTAGTGAAATTAGAACCTTTAGTAATTCCGAGTTTTGACGGACGCCCTGAAAACTGGAATACCTTTTATCAGTCTTTTAAAGCTAATATTCATTTGAATCAACAGCTTTCTGACTCGCAACGTGTACAGTATCTAATTTCTAAACTCACCCACGACGCACTAAAATTCACTTCCGGTATTATTCCGTCAGGTGAAACATATAAAATACTGTGGGATAGTTTGGTTAAGAAATACCACGACAAACGCTCATTAGGTACATATTATCTCAATAATATACTGGACTTAAAAACTTGCTCGCACACTGCGAACGCTCTTGATACCTTTGTTAGTAAATACTCCGCTTCGATTTCAGCTCTAAAAGGATTGGGCATAACAGATCTAACTGATTTTATTTTTCTTCAATGCGCTTTGAGAAGGATGGATCCTCAAACCATCCAAGCCTTTGAACTTTCGATTCGGGATGTGGAAGTGCCTACGACACAACAGCTTATCGCTTTTATACAAGATCAGGCTAAGATTTTGGAGCGCTCAAACCCGCGAAATTCGTCATATACGAAACCCGCTGCTGTTGTTACGTCGCCCTCACGCGACCGGCGCGTTCATCACACCTCCAAATCTTACGCAGCAGTTACCGCGAATTGTTGTTTGTGTAGTGGTAACCATCGACATTTATATGATTGCGCTCAGTTTAAAACTATGCGAGACGCAAGGGCTAGATATGAGTTTATTAAATCGAAGTACGGTTGCGTTAATTGTTTAAGCACTTTACATAAACTTCCGGATTGTAAGAGTACGTCAGTCTGTTTCTGTAATAAAAGACACCATAGGTTATTGCATTTTGATAGTAATAATTCGCAATCGCATGCGGCTATGGTAAATACCGCCGTCGCGTACTCGCCGCCGCCCGCTCATCGAGCGACCGTTACTTCGCCCGCGCCTTCTCATCGCGCTCACACGACTTCGTCATGCATTCGAGCGCCCCCGCTTGCTACAGAACCAGTTACACATACACAGTCTTACACTTCTTGTCATAAGGGTGATATACTTTTGTCAACCGCTCAGGTATACGCGCGCTCTAAGGGTAGCGCTGGTATCAAATCTGTAGTTAGGTGTTTGATAGATAATGGCTCGCAGAATAATCTAATAACATCTGCTTGTTCTAGTTTATTAAATTTACCGATTATACCGTTGAATAATTCCTATGTTAAAGGTGTTGGTTCCGCTTCAAGTCCGATAATCGGTTATGTTCATTTAGACATTGAATCCCGTATTTATCCGGATCAGAAATACACTATACATGCGCTTGTTGTAGAATGCATTACGGATCAATTGCCTTCGAAATTTATCGATTGTGATCGCGACCTAGATTTTCGTAACCTTCCGCTCGCTGACTTAAGCTGGAATATTCCGGGCAAGATTGATTTATTGTTAGGTGCCCAGCTATTCCCATTTATATACTTAGGAAATATGGTCGAGTGTGGGCCGCGCGCACCGTGTGCTTTATCTACAACATTTGGTTACGTACTTATGGGAGATTACCCGCGTAAACATATTTTACCTACTGCCGCGTCTTTTTCTGCGTTAGCGCTTAATGATATAGTGCAAAAGTTCTGGGAACTTGAAGAAGTACCCATGAAACGCTTGTTGTCACCAGAGGAGACAGATTGCGAAAATATTTTCACGGCTACCGTGACCCGTGACGACGTAGGTCGTTATACAGTTGCATTACCGTTCTGTAGGGACCCTTCGGAATTAGGTAATTCGCACGCTACCGCTTATCGCCGTTTCGTTTCACTCGAGCGTAAGCTCCGTCAGGCACCGATAGTGCGCGAAAATTATAACAAGGTTATTCAGGATTATATTGATAACAATTACCTCAGTCCTGTTAAAGAATCTGAGCTGTCCTCTGATGGTTATTATATACCGCATCACGCAGTAGTCCGACCTGATAAACCGATGCCGCGCATTGTATTGGACGCGAGTGCTAAAACGCATACAGGACTTTCGCTTAACGATATATTACATATTGGACCCAATTTACAGGCCGATCTGTTTTTATTATTGTTAGGTTTTAGATTATTTCCTATTGCAATGAACGCTGATATAAAACAATATTATTTACGGATTGGTGTACCAGTAGACCAACATAAATACCTACGCATTTTATTTAGATTCAACGAATCGGAAAAAATTCGAACTTATGCCTTTAATAGGCAACCTTTCGGTCTCAAGTCAAGCCCTTACATAGCTATGCGCACTGTGCGACAGCTGGCTACTGACATGAGTCCGCTCTATCCTGATGCCGCGAAAGTGGCAGAGACCTGTCTGTATATGGACGATTTGGTTCTTTCTATTGCAAATGAGGATACTGCCACGCAATTAGCTCACAACTTGATTAAGTTTTTCAAATCGGGTGACTTTGACTTAGTGAAGTGGTCTAGCAATTCACCAGTGCTACTTGACTCGCTTCCCGACACGCACCGCAAGTCGCTTGATTTTGATGTTGACAATAATGTCTCTAAGGTCTTAGGTCTCTCATGGGAACCATGTGAAGATAATTTTCATTTCACATGCGCCGCAATTAATGAAAGGTGCACCAAGAGAAACATACTCTCGATGGTTGCACGACTATTTGACGTGCTCGGATTGGTCGCGCCTGTGATTCTCTATGCCAAGTTGTTAATTAAGGAACTGTGGCTCAGCAAGTGTGATTGGGACGATCCTGCACCGGAGCACATACGCACCCGTTTTTTCGCTCTTGCGCAAGAACTTCAAATGCTTGACACTTTAAGGATTCCACGTCATGTAGGCGTCGAAGTTGGTTGTGAATTACGTCTTGTTGCTTTTTGTGATGCTAGCATGAATGGTCTGGGATGTGTCATTTATGCCCATTGTACCTACCCGTCTGGCATTCAAACTCGCATTCTTTGCGCTAAATCAAAGGTTTCGCCAACAAAAATCACTACGCTCGCTCGCTTAGAATTATGCGCTATTTTACTTATGTCAAAATTAATAAAAACTGTGCGAGACACATATGCAACACGTATGACCATTGCCGGGATATACGCATTTTCTGATTCCACTATTGCTTTATCATGGGTTCATTCTTCACCACATCGTTGGTCAGTTTTCGTCGGTAATCGCGTCGCTCAGTGCCAAGAAAACTTGGACTCTAAACATTTTTATCATATTGCCGGAGCTAGTAATCCAAGTGATTGTCTTTCGCGTGGTATGCTTCCATCGCAACTTTTGACCCACGATTTGTGGTGGAAAGGTCCTCCGTGGATTCGCAGCTCATCTGAGAAGTGGCCGATTAAGCCATTCTCGCTTAATAATTGCTCTGTCTTGCCTGAACTCAAGGCAAATGTGTTGGCTGCCATTACTCACACAGAGCCGCCGTTGCTGTGTACGTTAGCACAACGTGTTTCTTCTTGGGAAAAGTTGCTACGTATCACCGCATATGTATTAAAATTCGCAAGACCTAAAGTTAAGGTCGAACCTCGTTCTATAGCAGGGTTGACAAGTGCTGAGAATGCGTTAATTCTCGCCGTTCAATCTGTGCACTTCTGTGAAGATATCAAATTGATCAAGGCTGATAAATTACCTTCAAAAAAGCTGCAAAGCCTCTTCGTCTTCTTAGACAAACAAGGGATTTTACGCATTGGAGGAAGACTTTCTGGATCAATGCTTCCTTTCGAAGCTAAACATCCGGTTCTTCTCCCTAAACGCGATCATGTCGTTGACTTAATAATACAGCATTTTCATGTTGTTAATTGTCACACCGGACCTGGACTTCTTATGTCTATTATACGACAACGCTACTGGATCTTGGATGCCAGGACTGTTATCAGGTCCAAGTTGCGAAAGTGCAACACTTGCTTTAAATGCAACCCAACGCATCCAACGCCTATAATGGCTGATCTTCCTGATTACCGTGTTTCAGAGGCCAAGGCATTTTGTCACACTGGTGTAGATTACGCTGGTCCGATAAGGACAATCCTTTCTCGCCGCAGAGGTCAACATGCGCAAAAGGCGTACATCGTTCTTTTTGTTTGCATGGTCACACGTAGTCTACATATTGAAGTGACCAGTGATTTAACTACTGAAAACTTTCTAGCCGCTTTTAAACGCTTTATTTCCCGTCGAGGACCAGTTTCATGTCTCTATTCCGATAATGGATCTACTTTCATCGGTGCGAAGGCACATTTAGATGAGCTGTATAGTTTTTTATTGAACTCTAGCTTCAAAAACGCGCTGTCGAATGAGTTGCTCTCTCGACGCATAGAGTGGAAGATGATTCCCCCAAGATCACCAAATTTTGGTGGGATGTGGGAAGGGAATATAAAGAGCATGAAAACGTATTTATATAGAGTAATAGGAAGTCAGTTACTTACATACGAAGAACTGCAAACTGTTCTTACTCAGATAGAGTGTATTCTTAACTCTCGTCCATTGAGCGTATTATCGTCAGACCCTTATCCTGAGGTGTTAACTCCCGCGCATTTTTTGATGTCTACTCCGTTGCAATATTTACCCGCTGCTGATTTGTCAGATCAACGGTTGAGTCTGTTAGAACGTAAAAAGTTGTTAGATAGTATGGTCCAATCCTTTTGGAAGAAATGGCACTTAGAGTATTTGCACACGTTGCAAGTTAGGCAAAAATGGGCTACTCCCGACAAACCGGTAGAAATCGGAACTGTTGTTCTTCTTGAGCAGGAGAATTCTCCACCGTTGCATTGGCCGTTAGGAGTAATTACGGACGTGTTCAGAGGCTCTGATAACGTCGTACGCGTGGCGATAGTTAAAACGCAAACTGGAATTTACAAACGCGCTGTAACTAAATTATATCCTATTCCTACACAATAAATTCAACTTAGTTTAAACCTTATTTTTTAGTTTAGGCCGCTATATTTATCATATTTATTATTTAATCGCATAATGCATGTGTTACTCTCGGTCAGTTAGAAAATTTGCGTGTTTTGAAACATCTTGTGATGTTCCAAGGCGGGGTGCATGGTGGAGCGCCAATATATTTATAAAATGCATACATAATCGCACCATAATATATTTCGTTATATTATTAATTTCATAGTCTTTATAGTAAACCACATTCTGTTTGTCGAATGCAATTAGTGCTGGTACTGCTGTAATATTGCCAATGTACTCGACGATCTCAAGAGATGGCGTTAGCAGTCTTCAAATTATGTAAACGCGCTGCACCTGATTGGTGCAAGAAAAAACGGACATACCCTGCTCTCATCGCTTTTCGCTAAGAAGACGCTTTAATATAAAATTTTGTTCCGCCACGGACATCAGTTATATTTCTCGTGAAAAGAAGCTGATTTTCCGTTAGTCCTATAGCCGTGTAGTGTTTGGACTCGCTTGTAACCTTTACAAGGTGTATGTGGAGTGCTCCAGTCTACGATCGTGACCGGCCGGTCAATACCTTGCAAGAGACCGTAGAAACCTCGCCGCTGCTCGCTGCCTTCTGGAGGATCGGGACTTGGTCGGTGTTGCAGGTTAGTGCTGGCATGATTGTTTTGATCGATAGAAGTGGTTTACTTCCCTACACCTCGTACGCTAACTGTTGAGCAATCACACCCTGGTCGGGCTATTTACACGCCTGACCACTGTCCACCCTGCACTTCAGAAAGGTACTCGCCAGGAGTTTGGTAAACGGCTTCAGTAACAGACAACATGAGGTCAGTAATTAAAAAAAAAGGGCAGTGAGCAAATCTGTGAAGCAGCAATTGCCAACGCACCCCATGGAAAAGTCCTCCACCAGTAACAGGTGCTAAATATAAAAAAGAAAATCGAACAAACAACACGTGTGTTCTATGTAAAGTTCACCTATGCTATATCAATAAAAGGAATTTTTTCGCTGATTAACATAACTAATAAATAATGTTTCTATAATAAAATGGTATTTATTAACATATTACCCTACTCCCAATAAGCAAACCTAATAAAAGTAAAATTGAGATTGTTTGAGTGAAAAGTATCTTTTAACAACCATTTTTTTTTTATTAAAAAAAACTATGATATTTTGATGTGATTTGATTTCTAAAATTATTTTTTATAAGCCTAATGAGTCAATATTAATAGCTGAAATGATAGCATATAGTCTCATAGCCTTATGGTCCTGAAAGGGTAAAAAAATAACAAATTTGGTTTCTTCGATATTTAAATTAATTTTCTAAATAAAAATGGCGGGCTTCTCTCGTTATAACATTCGTGTAATTGTTTTGTATAAATTTAAGCGTGGCTAAACTAAACAAAAATGTTACCAGGAATGAGTATTGCACTTGTCTATCTCTAAAGACAATAGAACGGTGATATATATAATGCCATCGCGGCAATTTTAACTTGGAGGATGATGGCCGATAGAAGGGACTACCGATAAGTATATTGAGACTGTGCAAAAATTATTAAAGGAGGAGCAACGACGTGTGACATATCGACAGATCGAGGAAACCCTCAAGTTAGGTGCACTAACCGTTCATTGGATTCTTCACGACCATTTGAAAGTACGGAAACTTTGTTCACTCTGGGTACCGCACTTGATGACTGATGCGCTGAGGGAACAGCATGTAACTTACTCGTGTAATGTTAAAAAAATTTTGAAGACGGCCGATAAAACTACGTGAACTCGATTGTTACATTTGATAAAACCTGGCTGTATTATTTCTACACCGAAACCCTCATAGACCGGATTTAGCGCCGTCTGACTTTGCATTTTTCCCGTATGTAAAAAAACAACTGAAACTTTTGAGCGATGAAGAGCTTATAGGAGCTTTTGAGGAGATATGCGATAATGTTCCAGAGGGATACTGGAGCAATGTGTTCAGCACCTAGTTTACACGTATGAAAACCTATATGGCTGCCAGTGGAGACTGTTTAAAAAAAATAACAAAGAACGATAAAACTTATGTAGCGCCCTAGTATATTATAATAAAACATATTACTTTTTCTAATCTGGATTTATACACATTAAATATTCTAAACAAGAGACAAGCCAATGACGTCATGTATTAAATGAGAAAGAAACAAAGTTACCAAATTTTTTTAGTTTTATTAAGAGCCTTATCACAGTGGCTTACGGTTCATAATTTTTTTTATTTTTTTAAAGGCTACTGGTAACACGTCTCACATATTACTAGTATTCTTGTTGTCCCCTCCAGCTAAGCTAAATGCTTGTGTTAGAAGTGGGTTCACGTCGGTAGTGTACTTTAAATACTAATTTGTTACGATATTTTTGAGCACAGTCATGTTACTTAAAAACATTTGACAAGTCTATACGTATTAATAGCTAAGGACTTCAAGTTGTATTAAATACTAATCGACCCGCCCAATTTCGTCTGCGTTTATATATTTTTTAAACTTAGTTTTTATGGATTTCCTCAATAACTGAGTAGTTCCAAAATAAAAAAAATATGTACGATTAAAAATCCTTGACTTTGACTACCAACCAATAGGCTGAATAGTAACAATAGACAAGGTAAACAAGGATAAATTTATTTAACAAATTATTCTCATTTGTTCTAGAAGACTGCTAACTTGATTTACAGTCGTAATATATCAAATATCTCGTTACTATCGACTATAACTAAAACGCAAAAATTACATAATATCTGAACGAGAATTTACAATACCTTGTTGATCCCTATTCTTTAACGCTTTAACTGTAAAGAATATGTAAGTATCTGACTTAAACAGATATGGATGTTCATGTAAATTGTTCATCGTGATCTCTTGCTGACTGTTCGTCGCCTGATCCATTACTGACGACAGGATTAGGGGCATGTTTCAAGGTATCTAAACAGGAATGAGTTTCAAACTCATTCCTTATTTAATTCGCTCATATACCTTATATAGATATAGTATGGCAGTATCTCAACGTATTAAGAACGTCTTAAGAAATTGCGTTATTTTTATGTTCGTATTGGGTATTATCGGGTGCCTGCGGCTTTTTTCAAGTCACTTACTGAGAAATTGTAATTTTCCAATTGAATTGGGTGCGACTTAAAAAATGTTTTGTAGATATTATAGTAGACAGTTATGAATGTCGTAAGTTTCTTTACATAAATAGGATATTTATGAAAACCAATGAACCAAAAACAAAAACAAACAAAAGCGTGCAATTCGGTAGTACACACTTTGGAGTCAAATTAATTTATTTGTAACTACTTGTAATAAATAGCAACTTGTGACGTTATAAGTTGCTATCGACAAAAATTCACTTTATGCTATGTCTTCTATAGGCTAATAATAATAATAATAAACTTAACCTAGCAACAAACTGTTTAATACTAATTATTTTGTCAGGAATTCTTAATGAGAATAAGTTATACGTTATTATATTAAACACGATTCAATTTATTTCGATTCAGTCTATAAAGTGTACGCTACCGTACAAGTCAATCCAATGCGTCCAAATCTAAGCGAACGATGTCAAATTTTAAATTACAACCTTAAAATACATAAACATATGATTAAATAAGTAAAATCATACTCACGTGAGATGGAAGAGGTATGAATTTAACATCTCACCGCCGCGCTGCGAGATTATATCGCACATTTCCCGCGAAATAATCTCGCGGCGGAAAATCCACAGGATATTGAGCTTATCTTCTTCCTGCTCTTCACGTTGAAGTTTAATAGTAATACATACAGTGTTGCTATCATATAAATTATTACTTGAAGTAGCTTGTGGTATATAACTCGCAAGGTCGTCTTAATGACTTGTGCAATAGGATATGAATTTAGCAATGGTTACTGTCAATACGGAGTTTAAAATAGCAAAAGTGTTAACGAAATAAATCGTAGTGAAAACTTAAAAAAA
Source organism: Callimorpha dominula (assembly GCA_949752705.1). Classification (NCBI taxonomy): domain Eukaryota; kingdom Metazoa; phylum Arthropoda; class Insecta; order Lepidoptera; family Erebidae; genus Callimorpha; species Callimorpha dominula. Next base: position 4,628,609 of record OX456991.1, read on the forward strand.
AAATTAATACAAATATTTATATGCCCAACCTTTTTACTGGTGTTTGGTTTCAATTTATTTGAATAAAAACTGGCCGTTTATTGGATTTTATTTTTTATCGAATGTATAAAACATGGAGGTCTGAAATAAGAACTCCATTCTAAAAAAACATTGTACATATTTTTAACCGGTTCAAATGTTAAAAAAATAATGTATGTGGTTGGGATAATATTAAAGTAATTCACAGCCAGCAGCTAAACCTATGAAAATCCTTACACTGATGATCATAAATGAAAAACTTCTGAATCATTGCAATTTTGACGATTGATATTTTAAAGAAAATTGTTTATGTTCACTGCCTTTTAACGAAACACTTCAATTCATTTTTTTTTAATGTATGTCATGTCATGGTCGCCGTAAATCTGGTTAGTTTACTATCTCAACGGTGATATTCATAAGTCCATTAGCACAGTGTAAAGAGTATAAGTGATGTTTAATTAACGTGGAATGAAAAAATAAAACAAGTTGATCGTGTGAAGTATTTGTTTGACTCACCTCAGCACGGAGCCGCAGGTCTTTTCGCATACATCGCACTTGGCTGCAACCGGCAAGTTTCCTTCCAACCACTGGTGAGGCATTATTATGTTCTGTAACAAACAAATTATGTAATTCTTACTAACATAATTACTGCACGACTATCTAGAAATAAAAAACGCGTGAAGTGACTTTGGAACATCCTTTTGGAAGGATGATCCTTTCGCTTTATATAAATCTAATACATAATTACGGACGGGAAAAATTTCGTTGAAAATTCAATGACATTTTACCGTCCGTAAGCAAAACGAATCGTTTCTTGTTTATTGGAACGGGGCATTAAACGAGTAATTCTTGTATATATGTATGTATGGAAATATATATTATCTGAATTTTGGAAACGGCTCCAACGTTTTTCATGAAATTTTGTATTCAGGGGGTTTGAGGGGCGATAAATCGATCTAGATAGGTTTCATTTTTAGAAAACGCGAAAAACACCGAGCAAAGCTCCTTCATCCAGGTACTATTTAATGGACTGAATAAATTGTCGTCGGGCACGTGAGGTACATATGTTTTTAGCGCGTTTATTGTTTTTAGATGTAAGTTTATTTTACTATAGTTATTGTGTGTCTTAGGTGTCTACGAATAAAACATTTTTCTTTCTTTCTTTCTAAAATATTGTAAAAACTCGAAATTAAAATTGAGCCATCTGTGAAAGTTGCCTGAACTAATATATGGATAATTAGTATACAAAAACATAAAAGTACAGTAGTATCGCGTAGAATCCACAGATGGCGTAAATAAAATAAATCAACTCGCGGTCAGCATTTTTCGTTGCGCTAACACTTTTCCGTTTAGCGTTCCATCCGCCGAGCGTCTGAAGTGTAACTTGCGATAAGGCTTCGATATTGGTTAGAAAATATTTGTAATAAGTAATTTATAATTTAAATACATCATGTCGAAAATAATTTTTTGAGTGTTATGTCTACGATAGTCTCGTAGATAAAGTTTGGTCAAAAGAAATTGTGTTGGTCTATATCAGGGACAGCATTGTATCATTTCAAATTTTCCAATCTACTGTTTTGTCAGCTCCACTAAGAACCTGGATAGTGTTCAGTCGGAGTAAATTGTTTCCGTTTAATCTTCTATCGGTTGACTGCAGCTCGACAAAATATTAAATTAAGGTGAACTGCGATTCAGCGTAGCGTTAATCCAGATTTTGTCAGTTGTAAGTTAATGAAAAAAAAGAATGTTTGGGCGTTTATTGATATATCCTCTAATGCCGAGTTCCAATAAAAAATTACTTCTTGTAGGTATAACTGAGCGAAACATAAAAAAATCACGTACTGAGTTTGAATTTAAGTAAATGCTTTGAAATAATCTAATAATGATGACTACATCAATGTGTAGTGTGATTGTAATTTGTATACCAGCATCATAATCTGTTAAAGCTCAAGCCTTCTGGACATATCATCACCCCCAACTTTTTTTGTCGACGGCCTAATTTAACAAAACCCGTTCCCAAAAGGGCTTTTTTATAATAGCAAAGAAATATCTAATTTAAAATAAGTATAAATAAATGGTTTAATTATAACAATGTTAACATTAAGGTATGAGTAAAAACGACCCTAATTTGATTTTTATATGTTTGACTCAGGTATAAAAGAAAATACGGACAGAATTTTTTTGGTTATTCGAATTCTGATAATAAGGCCTACCTGTCGTATCTACGTTTTAATTATTTATTTTTAAAAATAACTTCAAACCCAATGCGGTAGGTATATACCTACATATATACTAAAATATGTATGAATAACTGGGTACCTAACAATGAAATCGTAGAAAAGCTCAAAAGTGACTGTTGAGCGTAACAAGCTCTCCGTATTAGGGGGTTAGGACATGTTCAGATAAAGGGCGTTTTGCTAACGCGCGTACGTGCGTCCTCAAGTACGAGCTTTTAGTTCAAGGCATTCACATGCCAACGCGCGTTTTGACAGTTTTCAACGCGATAACACAAGGATTCGGCCGTTCAAAAAACAATTCGTATACAATTTTTCACATCGTACGAAGTGTCACCGAACTCAGCTTGAGTTCGGCGACATTTCCATTTCATAAATCTCTGTCTAAAATAAAAACATAAAATACAAGAAATTAACCCGAATTGATAGATAAATAAAAAAAAACTATTTTAATTTTCTGTTTGTGTTGACTATACAGAAACTCAACACGCGTTTGACGCGCGGCCAACGCTCGTCATCTGAACATAGCCTAATGCGTTCCCTGAAATGAAGAACATTAAACGGAACTCAGGTATTGTATTATTATTAATATACATATAAATATAATATTTTGAAATATTACAAACTCTTCTGAGACCATCAACTTCAAGAATAACATGCAAACTAATTTATTCTTTCATGAACTAATAGCGAGTCAAGACAGTGGGAAACTGACTAATAGCAAGGTTAAGCATACGCATTATGTATAGACTCCCAATATGCCTAGTGGAAGGAGTATAATTTGTGTGCTGTTAAATATTAATCTTATTGGCTATTAAAAAGAATTTTATATTTTATGACGTCATATACGTACGTAGGACAAGAAATTCCTCTCTTGCTTCTTCTTTGTCAAGCTTTTTCTTGTTCTACCATTTTGCTAAGGAGTGATGTACATGAGTGATGTAGATTCATGCTATTTATACTCCTCTAATTTATTTCTATTTTTTTTATGGCATTGTGGGCAAACCTGCAGACGGGTCACCTGATGGTAAGTGACTACCCCCATCCATGGGCACCTGGAACTCAAGAGTCACAAGTGCGTTGTCGGCCTTTTATGTGGGAATAGGCGAAGAGGGGAAAAGGGGGGTGCGAGAAGGAGAGGCGGGAAGTTTAAGGAAAACAAACTTAGAAACTCGTTTTTCGATGCCTTTAAAAAAATACACAAATACGCCCTTTATTGTACAAAACAAATACAAAAAAAAATCATTGTAAACATACGCGTTTCATTCACAAAGTAGGAATGTGTGAAGCTCATGCGGAGTAGAAGAGGATGTACAACACGTGCTGATGGAATGTGTCAAGAACCGAACAGAAAGAAAAGCACTGATGGAAACATTGAATTTGAACCAGATTGATGTAGGAATTGCGCAGACTATTCTTTCACTACCAATATCTGAGATATCCAAACAGCTGTGTGTAAGCGATTCAATGTTTCTACAGTGATGTGCATTTTGTAAATTATACATATAGAGGATACAATGAAGTTGACATGTCTAAAAAGATTTAAAAAAAGCCTTAATAGATATAGTAATAAAATCATATAAAATCCAAAATAACCCTTTCTAAATAGGATCTACGCTCTTAACGAGCGCTAGAATCATGGCCCATCCTTTGCAAAGTTATCTTTAATTAATCACTCAACGTCACTAACTATAGCTCTACAACAAACGCTTCAAAATTTTAGTACAAACATAGTTTGATTAACTAAAATAATCACAGAGAAATTTCAAGTTATAACAACTTGAAATTTCTCTGTTCAAAGTAATTGTAATTATTCAGTTATTTTGTAAGTAAACAAACTATCTCTAACACTTAATTACATACTTTGGATTGCGAGAAAGACAGAACAGATTGATGAAATTTCGGATCCGGACGTCGCCGTCGATACGGATATACGAATGATATTATACCAGTACCGGACCGTTACCGTTATATAAGAAATGAAAGTTTTCTTAGGCTTGTTTTTTGCCATTAATACATATAACTCTATATGAACAGGAGTGAGCAGCAGAGCGTAGGGAGAGCAGAGAGAGAGAGAGAGAGAGAGAGAGACAGAGAGAGAGAGAGAGAGAGAGAGAGAGAGAGCAGCAGTCAGCATTATTCTAGTAACATTTTTCTACGGAGGATGATGAATGGAAATGGAAAATTTATATGTAAACCAACAGGAAAATACGGATGCAATTAATTATTTTTTTGAGAAATTCACAAAAAGCAGGATTGGAAAGGTGGACACCAGATTATTTTAGAAGGTGATTAGATATATTACAAAATTACTGGCTCGAATGTGACAATAATAACAAAAGTATCTGTAGGCGAGGCATTAAAGAGCATATCTATTTTACTACAAAAGAGTACACACGAAGGACTTGTTTTTATCAGCAAAAGAGAATAGAAGAATAGAATAGAATAATCAGTGAGTTGATCTATCAGCAAAGTCAGGAACAGTCACTGGTGCAAACTCTATCTTCAATCTTCTAAAACAATGGTACATAAGCCTGAGCAGCAGGAGGAGTCGACAAGAGAAGAAGTAAAACGTAACTCAGAACCGAAAGCTGTTACATCTCGTGGAAAGTCATCTAGGGGGTTCTATGAGCAAATTGGATGAATTGTTACGCAAACAAGCGGTTAACTTCAAAGCGTTTAGGAGAACTGCAGTCTCAGTGGACGACAATAGGTAGCCTACATTGGGAGATCTACATGGAAACAGACGGGAAAGATAAAGAATACAAGGACTTGTTTACGACACACGAGTCCGCATTCAATAATATCTCACAGGGAAAGAATCAGTACCAAAGATAGAAATACCGTTATTCAAAGGTAACTATCGGCAGTGGATGTCGTCTAAAGATCTTTTCAACGAGACTATCCACAACAATTCTTCTTTATCCTCAGCGCAAAAGAACCTGAGAGACTTACGCAGCATTTACATATAAGCTCGGATAAATAGAGGGCTTGCTTTGAGACTCTCACAAATCGCTACTATACAAGAAATTAATATTCACAGCACATAAATATTTTTTTATTTTTATTTTATTTTATTATTATTTTTAAGAAACCGCTCGACTGATTTCGATAAAATTTAAATGGAACCTGGGAAGTATGCCCTATGAAACAAAAAAAGAATTTTCAAAATTGGTTTAGGCGTCTTCGAGTAATCCGTGAACATACATAAAAAAAAAGATTCCAACGAATTGAGAACCTCCTCCTTTTTGGAAGTCGGTTCAAAAAGAACTACATTTACAGTATGTAATGTCTGCGAAGGGTAATATAAATAGTGTAATTGAATTAAAATATATATTTTTTACTCCGCGTTTTAAATTTTAATTTTAGGAATTCTGGGACAGCTACCTCAAAGCAACTGTCAAAAAGATAATTCATTAATGGTCAAAGTATAATAAGTTTATTTTGTTTGTCGTTCTCTTTGAATACATCAAAGACACTTAAGGGCGAGGCTCTAATCAAATTTTGAATGGCTAAAGTTAATTTTTATTTAGAAAAGGGTTCTTTCTGTAAATGTATATCTATGGATGAGTAATATACGAGTATATAATCTTATTGCAATCTACTGCGCATCGGGGGTGCAGCTTTTAAAATCGCACTAGGAGTGCGTCACTGGCCTCCTGTGTTAAATTGATTTGTGTTAGATACGTGGATTTGAAGACTTGATTAATACAATACAATTACAAACAAAGTAACTGATATTACAACTTATGAATATAATTTTTTTTTTTTATCGATTCAAAACAGTACCTACTTTTTTTCTGGATGGTAAGGTACCATTTTCTTTACATTTGACAAAGTGTAAATAAAATTTCACGATAAATATTTTTTTTTCTTTTTTTTGTAATCTCATTCGGTAATCATAATACAATTAATTAGGAGGAGTTGTGTGTGTGTTGTTATTATTATTAAGATTATGAATCCTTTTTTTGTATCCTTCTCTAGCAGTAGGTACTCACAAACCGCGAGTACTTGAATGAATTAATCAATGTTACTTTTAAAAAAGAAAAAAAGGCATTAAAATGTCTACTTGTGGTGTATTACACAAGTAGACATTTTAATACTTTTTTTTTTCTTTTGTTGATTTATTTCAATGATTTTAATCAAATCTTTTATATTAGTACTGTGTACTTTTATAAGTGACAAATTCACTGTAATCTAATACCAATGCTTCTTTTACATGTAGTGTGTAATGTTTTTGGAGTACCTACCTACCTACATACACACAACAAAAGTGTCTATGGACCACATACTTAACTTAACATTTTAGGTGTCTACATAATTAATGATTAAATGATTATAAATTATATAACTTTTACAGCAAAGTTTCTGTAAATCAAATCAAATATAATGTAAACAAAACGACATTTTTAGTCATGTTGTGCTCACCATTCGCCACGCGAAGTACAAATACTACAGTAGTGATATACGTATATACCTAATATGCTCATAAATATTTACTTTACGTACGATTGAAGTTCGCCTTTACATGTTCAAAATACAAAAAATAAAAGAGGTATTTCCTTATGAACAACTCGCAAACAACTCGATACATTTATACTAACTACTTATGCCCGTTTCCTATAATCAAGAAACTATTTGTTTTGCTTACGGACGGTAAAATTTCGTTGAATTTTTAACAAAAATTTTACCGTTCGTAAGCAAAACGAATCGTTTCTTGATTAGGAACGCAGCATAAAAGCGCGTTCCTATAATAAAGAAACGATTCGTTAGTCACCTTGAGACCTACCTAACGCTCTGCAGTTGGTAAACTGAGAAACTATCTACACAACGTATGTACATCTTTATACATATATATGTAACATAATGTATACTTTCATGGATTATTTACATTTTTTGGATCGTTATTGATTCTTTTTAGTGAATTTCACTTTTGAATAAGAAAGAACTTTCTTTGAATTTTGATTAAAAATAGAAATTTAACTGTCTATCAGGATTCCTATAAAAGTGTGTAATAGCGTTTTTACAAAACCATTCCAATTTCTGCATCGGAACTGAAAAAAATTGCATCGTTATGGAGCGACGACATCATTTGACACGAGAAGAGATGATGAGAGCCGTCGGAATGTTGCAAGCTGGTTTCAGGCAAGGTACTGTGGCTGTCGCTCTTGGCACTACACAGAGCGTCATAAGCCACCTCTGGACACGCTATCATATCACGGGCAGTGTGGCCGAGCTATCGACGATCTCGCATCACCACTCGCAGACAGGACCGGTACATTCAAAATACTGCTCGACGGAATCGTACCATGACCACCATGATGTTGGTTACGAGGCTCCACAGCTCTTTAGGCTTGCTGACAAGCGACTAAACCATCCGAAATCCAAATTCAATGATCTCTTGGCTGAGGTGGGTCAATGCCTGTCAGGGCTTGTGGGAGAATGCAATGCCGATTCTCGTTCCCCCGTTCAAAAAACACCGAGGTGTTTTTTGTTTGAGGGCGGAGGACATCCGAAATCACAAAAAGAAAAAGGACGGGCGGAGATTAGCAGTACCTAATACAACCAGCGGTGTTCCAGATGAGTTTCAATGTAGATTTGCTGTCTTTCGCTGTTAGAAATTTTATTTACGCACTCAAATTGATAAGATCATGCCAATATATTCTAGTTCATGAATTTAGTATAAACGCCAATTGTCAGTCTCTTGTAACGTTATTTTTATAACTAAGTACAACATCAAAATTAAAAACGATTTACTTTCTCACGAGTATATTTTTAAAGGAAAAATTCGGAACAACGCTGTTAATTGTTCATGAGAAATAATAAAGTAAAATGGCTAATTGCGCCTTTGTTATTTCTTAATATAAATTTATGAGAACGCTCCGCAAGGTACCAGATTTTAATTAAATAATAACTGAAACAAAACAAGTGGTTATGTTAATAGGAAACTCACCCCATCAGCGTCCTCCACAAGGTGAGGGCCGAGCGATGCTAGAGTACTCCATTTGCAGGAGGGCGGGGCCCGTGACGCGCATCTCTTGTGGGCTTTGAACTTGCACAATTCGCAGGCGAGAGCGTGTGCAGTGCCGAGAGCACCAAGCGGTTCGCGACACACGTTGCAGAATGTTGGGCGAGCATGTGTGGCAGCATACCTGGGGGATAACGAGGTTATAATATTGCTTTTTTAGCACCTACCGGCAGTTTCAGTTTTTACTTACGTTTACATATCGGCGAAATACTAATTACTGATATGTATTGATTTATGCTATTTATATGCAACTAGAAGAAATATATTGTAGGAATTTTGTGTTTTAAAAATGTTTTGGGGCTGAAAATTGGATTTTTGTAGTTATTTCCCTATTGCTTAACAATGTAATTATGTATATTTGTTTTATTATTTTGAGTTGATGTGTTGGTGAATTGACATATAAACTTTTAAGTATACTAAATTTCACATTCCTTCCTGTTCGCGTTTGCTTAAAATATGCGTACAAATAGTTCTCACGTATGATAATAATGTAGCTTTTTGTAAAATCGTAATTTCTTTTTTTTTTTTCTGTAAAATTGCGTTTTTACAAGAAATACAACTATGCAGTTGAACTTAAAATGCAAAACTATATCTGTTTACAAAATTTCATTAAAATCGTTAGAGCCGTTTCCGAGATACCGGAAATATAAATATATACCTACATAAATAAATACATACATACAAGAATTGCTCGTTTAAATTAATAAGATATAGATTTAGATGTAGTAGGAAAGGTGCGATATTGCCTGGCGTTGACGTCAGTGAAATTTGTGGTTGGCACTGAAAATCAGTAGGATTATTATAGAGGAAATTTATCGCAGTGTATGTTTAAATCATCTGAGTGTCATTTCGAAATAGTAAGACAGCAGCGTACTATGCCCGATAATTTGTTGAAACCTAATTATTCTTGAAGAAAGAAAAAAGCAATAACCACCACGTGTTGTCGCGTCATCTCCTACCTAAATTCATCATAGATAAAAAATGTGATGTTTGCAAAGTAATTATTATCAATATGTCATTCTCATTTTAATTATAAAATATTTATTTATTATTACTATATTTCAATTATAGACCTAAGTCACCAAACTGTTACCACAGACTGTTTTTGCAATAAAAACATATTTTCTTGCTTCATTGGAATTAATTATTCTCATTTTCCTTGAATTCTAAGCTCATATTTAGTAATATCGTAAAAATCTAACAGAAAATATAGAACAAAAGTGCATTATATTATACATATTATCTCCCGATACTCGTCATTCTACTACGTCGATACTTTGTCATCTACTAAACGATTATGAATATATTTGTACTGGGTTTTTCAGTATGTGCTATGTACACTCATAAATATATATTGTGTATTTCTATTTATCGTTACGTCGAAAATACTAATTAATATGTTTATTTACTTCGACGTAGTGCGTATAGTTCTTTCAATAAAGTGGACTTGTTAAAAAATATGAAATCTATTCCAAGTCCATCCGGCCGTTCTATCCATCCGATGAGTTTTAATTGGAAATCACCTAACTTTCACCCTTCTCAATTTACACTCAAACGCAATTTCCTCCTGTACATTTCTTATGTGTTTTTATAGCTATCTTTCTCTATATCTCCGGTTCTAATTGAGGTACGCGATTCGGTCTAAGAACACTTGCTCGAAGGAGCTCTTTCATTTTAGCTTTTGCCCACTTAATCTGGTTGAGTTGGAGGGAGCTCGGTGTGAACATTCAACTTAAAATTAATGCTTCCGAGCTGGATTGGTACTGAACTCACAAAACTTAACTTATAATGAAATTAATAATTTAACTGTGTTTGAACTAATGATGAATTAATGAACTCTGACGTCCTATTAAAGCAGAAATGCTTTATAAGTAATGAAAATACTTTTCTGTTTCTTACCAGTGGTGGTCTCCTGATGAAAAGCGTGCGACGAGGTCGGCAACATCGGCGCCCCCGTGAAGGGCTCCTCGCAGCGCCCCTGCCCACGCCTCCATTTCGTTGCGACTGTCTGCGCACAGCACAAGGCAACGGCTTGCTGTTATGACCTGATGAAGGAAAGCAGACTGTTGTAAGAGTTTTCCTCTTGATGTTAACAACGTTAAAAAAAGAATGAAACAAGCAATACGTCTGTTTGGTTTTCTGTATACATGTTACATAATACCTTTGGCAATTGTTACCAAATTTATCAATTCTTCTTCAGTTTTTTTTTATTGGAAGGTCTCTACAATTCTCCTCTCCTACTCTTCTTCTACAAGTCCTTTGTCTCCACAATTGCCCCAAAAACCTTTTTTTTTTACGGGTTAGGGGGCAACAAGCAGAACCGTCATCTGATGGTAGGTGACTACTGCCGCCCATGGGCGCCTGTAACTCAAGAGTCACAAGTGCGTTGCCAGCCTTTAAGGTGGGAGTAGGGGAAGGGTGGAAGAGGGAGAGTGCGGGGAGTGGGAGAAGAGGGGAAGAGGGAAAGGTTAGGGCCTTAGGTTACCTCACTTTCTCGGCGAAACATAACACAAGCATTGGTTAACTAACGGTTTCCTGTGAGGCCGTGGTATCACTCCGGTCAAACCAGCCCATAAGTACCGAAGCATGGCGCTCCCACAGTTAAAGAAGAAGGAATAACCTTAAGGGTGTCAGAATAGTTTCAAGCGGCTTGATTCAAACGCACAATCGTTTGAATTCAATTTTTTTTTATAATTCCTTACATACAGAAGACGCAATAAAGTCGATAAAGACATCTCATGGCTCTGGGAGCAGTACAATGCTCTTATCGCTAGCAACAATTTCTTCCAGGGAATTTTTGGGTGGAAATATTCGTAGTAACTTACTAAATGAGATCTGCATAGGTTTTATAGATACAATACACATATTTGGACATATTTCGTATACAACGACTGGTACTTTAGTATCGTAGTATTGTTGTGTAAAAGTAATTAACTACTAGAGATGATAAATGGTGATCTCTAAAATCAATTTCAATTTATGTAAGGTTAGTGCTCTCCTTCCCTCTATACTATAGGTAAATTATTCTATAGACAATTAGCCGTAATAGAGGAGAATTTGCAAAAATATAAGTTTTTTGATAACCTGAAGTATCTAGTGACAAGATCAATGATAAGATAAGATGTCAAGATATGAAGGAGTAAAGGGTTGATAAAATATGTATGTATATATGTATGTACCTCAATTTTACCAGCACGATAGAGGTCGTAATTATGCACCGATTGCTTTCAAGCCAAGCCAAGTCGTCGCTGCGCCTCGTCACCGTCGTCCATCGGCACCCGGATTTCGTCGGCGGCTTCCAATTTCCATCTCATTCTTTTCATCGTCGAGGTGACATTACTTCTTCCTGGCGCCCTGTCTTCGTCGCGGCACCACACTTTCGTCGCGGCGACGAATCAACGAGCCCTGTTAGAGTCGCGACTCCAATTTATTGTCGCGGCGCCCTTTCTCCGTTGCGGCGCCCTGCTTTCGACGTGGAGCGCGACGTCGCGTCGCCCATTTTTAGAAGCGGCGCTTAATAATCGTTAGGTTGCCCATTCAACGTCGAGGCGCCCTGTTCCCGTCGCGGCACAAATTCACGTCGCGGCGCCATTTCAACGCCGCGGCGCCAATACAACGTAGCGACGCCTGTTCAGTGTCGCGGAGCCCATTCATCGTCGCTGCGACGCAATGTTTCCGTCCTGGTGCCCTGTCAACGTCGCGGCGCCAATTCAACGTCGCAACGCCTGTTCAAGGTCGCGGTGCCCATATTTAGATGCGGCGCCACGTTTCCGTCGCGGCGCCCTGTTTGCGTCGAGGCGCTAATTCACCGTCGCGGTGCCATATCAACGTCGCATCGCCCATTTTTAGAAGCGGTGCCCATTCACCGTCGCGGTACCAATTCATCGTCGCTGTGCCCACTTTTTTGTCGCGGCGCTTCAACATTTCCCACACGTCGAGGAACAAATGCGGCAGAGGGACGTTCAACATTTTATATTAGTTAGTTATATTCTTTCTTAATTTTCTTTATAAATCGAGTAATCGGTTAACGTACAAAAAAAATCTCCTCCTTTTTTTTGAAACCGGTTGACAATGGTTCACGTCCAATTCAAATTCTTGGACAATTGCGTCAAGAAAGAGGCTAGTGAGTTTTGTTTATAAAGAGTCACTTACCGGCTTATAAGCAACAAAACACTCTTGTACTTCGACTTCTTCTTCATTAGTGTCACGTCAATAGTACATTGTCTAGTACCTATGTATAAGTATTTAGACGCCTACGTAAGGATTAATCACAGACTGATGTCTATGGTATGGCTTATGCCTGCTTGACAGCAGTTTATTAGCCTGCCCCATATCGTCAATGCTCAAATGATCGTAACTAGGTTAATAATGATTAAAGTAAAGAAACGGTGACCGGCGCCTGGTGGTAATGTTTCGGTGCGATTGCACCTCTCGCACCGCCCTAGTGCCGCCCCTGATGTTGTGAAGTTGTAGAATTTTCATTGCGCGATGCAGGATAAGTAGTGACTAAGTAGTTCAGCTCGTCTTCGCTAGATGATCTTGAAATATGTTTTGACTGTATGTGGAAGTCGTCTCATACAACAAAAACATATTTCGTAACTTAACAATATAAGCATTCATACGAATTCGAACTGGTTACACCATTAGTTGCTTAACTAATTATGAAATGTATTTGCGAAAGTTAGTCAAAGTCGCATATCATGCAACCGCAGGAACTTCAAACAATCAGTGCTGATAGGATAGGATCTAGAGGTTTCTCGAAGCCATAAGTCTGAGCAGTGAACTATAAAGCAAGAGTGCGCTACAAAAGACCAGAAATGGCCGAGGTAGCACTAGGCACTTAAAACAACAATAATAATAATAATTTGCGGAAGTCACATATAAATTACACTTTATACAAACAATACAGTAGAATCATACGGATATTTCAAGTGTGCTAAACTTTATCTAATTAGTTTTCAGCGAGGTCTGACGGCGACGGCGAATCTGCATATTGAAGAATGGGACGAAGTTATGAATTCGCAAGTAGGAGGAAAGTTTAGGAGATTTCGTTTTCAATAAAGGCGACACATATGTATAACTAAAATCTTGACAACAGAGTTGTCAAAACCTATATAAAATTATATATATATATATATATATATATATATATATATATATATATATATTATTACGTCTTAAGTGGTTTTGAACAAATAACCTTATTTCAAATGTCGCCAAAGTTAAGTAAACACGGATTTTTAGGTTCTTGATTGATGATCTATTGATATTTTCCACGCCTGACTCAGATCAATTGTGCCAGGCGTGAAAACTACGTCAGCAAATCAAAAAACAAGAAAACACAATCTTCTAAGAAGTACCCGAAAGAAAAATAATATATATTAAGTACAACTGATTACAACTAACCAACTGTTTCATGTATCTGTTAGATATTGAGGCAGCAGTAGTCACAACAGTAACTTTAATACTAACACTTCAAAAGCCGAAGGAAGCTAGCGCGCAGGTGAAGACTATTTCAGCCTGTCTTAACGGCGACAGACAGAGTCACATTGCGGCGTGCTGAGCATGAACGAAAGCACGTTTTAACTTTAACATACGAATATTGTTCACAGTTATTCAGTGCAGTTATTGTTACAAGTACCTGATTACCTGATTCATATCTGCATCTTGTATTTGGCAAAGACATAATGATTGGGAAAGATTTACTTGCGTTAGAATGTTCAATACTTGAAAGGAGTCTTGTACTCAAAATAAACTATTTGTTCAATAAACTGCACATTCAAACATCACTGCAAAGGACAAGAACCCATATAGGCTTGTGCTTGGGTTTACTCCAAGAACTACAATGTACCAAAAAAATTGCTACACTATGGTGCTTACAAGTCTATAATAAATTACCAGAATGTATAAAGAATCTTCCTAGGACTACATTCAAGAAAAAGCTTAGAAATTGGCTACTGGAAAATACCTTTTACGATAAAAAAGAAATGGAATAAAATTAAAGAGATAATTCATTCCAATAATATATATAATAAGTATAAACTTAGTTATTTAAGACATTCGAAGGTCTTGGTATACGTTTTTATTATAAAATTCAATAACAGTTAGCTTGATTTTATTAATAAATTCAAGCTAACTGTAAAAAATCATCTTATTAGGAAAGCTAGCTTTACTATACGATCAACGATTATCTAAACGACAAACAGTCTTGGGCTTAAGGTGTCATTAGGTATATACACACAAACTTCTTTGTCTTATAATTAAGCTAAATTATTAACAAACCATTGTCAGTTGAAAGAAATGCGTGACGATTATTATGGTAATTTGACTAGTAGTGATTTTTATCAGTATCTCGACTATGGTTCGTCATGCTCACTAAAATGTCATTGCTCGCGGCGTCGTCATGGGGCGGGTCATTTCTTTCCCTCTGATATGGCGAAGGAGATGATGGCTGGTCCATGCGTCATACTCGTGAACGGGTGCTGCTTGGGGTGACTGGTCGGCCTAGTCAGCGATGCTTTAGCCTATACTATTATTTTGGTTCAATCAACTGCAACTCTAGCCTCTTAATCCAGTCACGAATTATTTTTAACAGTAGATTTTGTAACTGAATGAAGGTAGATGTGCACCTTGAATGATTTCTATGTTTAATAGGTTCAAACCTTCGACCGGTATCACTGAGTGATTTTTATTTTTCAGTACCTTAGCTTTTGGAGCATTTCAATAAAATGAAATTCAGGTGGCATCAGCTTGCATCCTGTTTACCTTTCGTGTAACACTAACACTATTGTACCTGAAGATCTGACTTTTAAAAAGAGTGGCCATGAGTTTCTTTGCCAGTATTCTTTTCATAAGGCTCTACGCATTTTGGAAACTGGAAGTTATAGATCGACACAAGCAGGCAGTAGATTTTGGTGTTTTCTCCTAATTTACCTCGACAATCTAGTACATGCTGTGGCGTCTGTTTGCGCCGATCTATGATTTTAACTCTAGCTTCAATTTAACGTTCATAAATGTCACTTAGTGTCTTAATTGAATAAATGATTTTGAATTTGAATTTGAATTTGAATATTAGTACAATTGACATTACTTATATTTCTTTTTATGACTATGATAATTTACAGATAGATTAAATATTATGTTATTTTTTTGTTGTTTTTTACTTGATCGCAAGTCCGACGCCTTGGCCATTACGCTACCGCCGCTTTAAATTGTTATTATTGTAAGTAAAACTTTATAATTATTTCACATGCTTTTCAGAGGCTAAATAGATGGACTGTAAGCATCTGTATAACACCTTCATGTACTCTATTTTATGTTTTTTCATTTCATTCACTCATTGATTTATTCATTATTATTACTCAGTGAAATAGTCGTATTATTGAATAACGTATACTTCATATTCATTTTGGTGGATATTATATAAACACAAAATGACCGATGCCATCAACGAAGCAAAATAGTAAATCATTATAGTATCCCGTTTGGCAATCCGATATAAGTATATAATTACATTGGATGACATTTAATATTATTTTTGTTGTCTCTACAGGATTTTCCACGGCGGACACAACCGTTTAGTGGCAACTAGAAAATGAAGTGTTTTAAATAATGGAAACTTAAACGCATATAGTGTTCAATTTTAATTAGCTTTTAAGTTCATCCCCGAATCGTACCAAGAGAAAAAGTGATAGGTATATTCAAATGTATAATTACGAATATCTTGCGTACATAGCACATAAAATATTTAAAATTGTTTAGTTTCGTGTTTTATTTATTACTTAATAGACTTTTTAACAAAAATCAATGTTTTTCTTAATAGATTCAATAGACTACGGATCATACTTTCTCCATAATTATTATTTAGTGAATGCGAGAATTACAATAAAAGTTGTGTTATGTTTGTAAGAAACTATGATCCTCTGTAGAGGACGGATCATATTTTCTTTCTAGATATTACATTCTACGGAATGTAATCATATCTGGATCATAGAAACGATTGTTTTGAAATGAACAGATAAATACAGTTCAAATTTATAGTGGATTAGCAGTTCCCGAGCGGCTTCGCTCGCGTGTACATATTTATATATTTTGCGCGGAACCATAATTCTTTTTCCAAAACAAAAGTAGCCTAAGTTACTCCTTATAACACCAGCTATCTGCCAGTGAAAGTCCCGTGGAAATCGGTCCACCCGTTCCGGAGATTAGCCTGAACAAACAAACAGACAGACAGACAGACAAAAATAAAAAAAACTGATTTTTAGACATAGGTAACGTGCAAATAACTGCATGAGCTTGAAAAAAAGCAATTATTTTGACATTACAAACAGACACTTAAATTTTATTTATTTGTATTGATGTATTGATGATGATGATGTATTGATTAATGCTCCACTTATTTATATAAAGACTAGCAGCGCCGCCGCGGTTTCACCGGTGTAAATCCCGATCCCGTGAGAATATTGGGATAAAAAGTAGCCTATATGTTAATCCAGTTGCTGTGACTTGTGGGAGTATATGCTTTTATTTTTTTAACTACAATAACCAGTGGCGTAACTATACCATCTGAGGCAAGTGGTAAATTCATTGGATGGGGCTCAAGTTTACTCGTGGGCCCGTGGCATTATGCCCACTCTTTCACCCTATAGTTACGCCACTGACAACTACTTTCGGTCGTGGGAGAGCCATGCTTCGACACGGCTTTTCACCGAGTGAGTGAGGTTACCGGAGGCCCTAACTCCCCCTCCCCTCTCCCCCTCTTCCATCCTTCCCCTACTCTCACCTTAAAGGGCGACAACGCACTTGTGCCTCTTGTCACAAGTTGCAGGTGCCCATGGGTGGCGGTGGCCCGTCCACTGGTTTGCCCCATGTACCATAAAACCGCTCGCATTCATTTCTTAGCGGTCAGAGTTATAATAAGACAGTAATCGATACTAACTCAGAATAGGTAGCCGAGTCCAATTTGGTTTAAAACTTATAATACTAGTACCCTTTGATGTTGAACGCCACTGGTTTTTGAACAGTGCCTTTAGTCTTCGTGTTATGGATATGTAATATGTCCTATAGGGAAATAGGCCAGTTACCTTTTTTTTTTCGGCGGTAGGTGTAGAAAACCATAGACGTATAGTAAATTTTGAGATCCTTTTTAAATTATATTTATTAAACCATCTGCTTCATTTTATATATTTAGAGACTCATATACAGTTAAAGCACTAGTACTCACGTTTGGAGCGTATTCTAATGTGATAATAAGCCACTTAGTCGACACCACCTGCCAGCACATCACTTAACAGCAATTACGTTACGTTCACAACAATAACTAAAGATGTCACAAATCACTGATATATTATCGGCGCAGAAGACCCTCGAGGAGACATTCACAAAAAGATGACTGATCTTGAAGCCCAAATCCAAAGTGCAGGTCCTGCTAAAGATACCGTTGCGAAGGTCGCAGAAGAATTCCGAACCTTTCGAGAGTTAATGTTCTCAATGCTGGGCTTACTCCGGAAGCAAATCAGTGAATGCTCCAGACAGATCGACGCCATGGAAACCAGACAGCGGCGGAAGGCACTGATCTTCTTGGGTGTCGAGAAAGCTGAGAAAGAGGACTGCAAGGGTTCTGCGCTTCAAATCATCAACAACAAGTTAGGCCTCAAAAATATTTCTGCCTCCTCCATCAAAGCTTGCCACAGACTTGGCGAGTCGGGCAAGGAGCACCAGCGGTCTTTGCTTGTCAAGTTTTCCACTGTGGATGATATATCTTCAGTATGGAAGGCTAAATCGGGTCTTAAGGGCTCCTCCATAACTATTAGGGAGTTCTTGACAAAGAACAGGCAATCCATCTTCGGCAAGGCGAGGTTTCATTTTGGTATCTCTGCTTGCTGGACTCAGGACGGCATCATAGTCGTTAAATTACCCGGTGGTAGCCGGCACAAGATTACCACCATCGACGAGTTGAACCCGCTGCTGACGAAATACCCGAAGGCCGTAACAACTTCCTCAAAGTCAGTCCTCGATCAGTCTGCAGGAGATAACAGGTCTCGTAAATAATAGTTCATGAATAATTGAATTTAGTAGTGACATTTACTAATACTCAATAGTAATATTTACCGTATCGCGTTAGCGAGTATCTTATGAATGTGACCATTTACTTCCTTATTTTAGCACATTCTTTTCTAGTGTTTTTATTTGTTTAGTAGTTTTAAGATTTACTTTGTTACTGAAACGGCAGAATATTAATATACCCATATATATATATATATATATATATATATATTATTTTATTATGGACTCTATCCCGCGCGAAGAATCAACGCAGGAATTCCGCCAATGTCAAGTGTTTTATAATTTTGCAAGTTAAATAACAAAAACGTAAAAAAATGGACGTCTATTCGTCCATCTTGAAAAAAACTCCTCTAATATACCCTTTTTCTGTTTGTTTTCATGTGAGGTGACGTTTCATGTGAAAAATTAATTGGTAGCATAGATTAAAGATTCTATCATTCATTCATTCGGTCACTGCCGTTCGGATACGCTGCACAATGTATATTGTTTTGCATCAAGGGTGCAGTCTTTAAAACACCTTACCTTACGTTCTGTTCACATGCATTGTATTTTACATTTTTTATTTATAGTATCTTATATTTTTGTCTTTCTGTTATATGTTTTCCTTTAGTGATGTTAGCTGGCGGGTGCTGCAGAGATACAATCACTGTACCAGAACTTTTGCACATAATTAATATATACTTTATATTTATTTATTTTTAAATTATTATTTTACTTATCTTATATATTTATATATATATAGTTATAGCCTGTTCGTATTTATGTCTTCAGATAGTGAATGTTATGTTTCTGCTTGTGAATCTGAATCCTCGGTGAGTATTGAAAGCTTCTCCTCCATTACAGATACTCTCGGCGATGTTTTGCGCAACAAATTTAATATTAACAAAAACCACCAGCAATTTAACGTGTGTCACCTAAACGCCCAAAGTGTTCCTAGCCACTTCGCTGATTTGTATGAGGCGTTCTGATCTCGGAGACTTAGCTCAAACCGCATCTTCTCTCCACCTCTTACCCTCTGCCAGGTTTTGTTCTTATCCGGAATGACCGGGTAGGGACTGGAGGAGGTGGTGTGGCCATTTACCTACGCAGTGACTTTCCATATAAAGTAATATCATCTTCTTCTTCTTCTTATTCTGCCTCAGCTGAGTACCTTTTCTTAGAGGTTTGTGTCAAGGGCGCTAAAGCTGTACTAGGTGTCGTCTATTGTCCCCCTTCCATGATGATGGCATTAGTCGGAGAATGATCATCACATTGCTAGACCACCTCCTTCCCGCTATCTCCCATATTGTTAATTTCTCCCTCATGTCTGGCACTTTTCCTTCTCTCTGGCGGAAAGCGTATGTACGCCCGTTACCCAAAACCTCGAATCCGTCTCTCCCCACTCATTTCCGTCCTATTTCTATTCTTCCCTTTCTCTCCAAAGTGCTAGAAGCCTGCGTCCACAAACAGTTCTCCCATTTCATCTATGACAACAACTTACTTAGTCCTTTTCAGTCTGGGTTTCGACCTGGCCACAGCACGGTCTCTGCTCTCCTGAAAGTGACTGGCGATATTAAGGTAGGTATGGAAAATATCATGGTTACTACTTTGGCCCTGGTAGATTTTTCCAATGCGTTCAATACCGTCAGTCAAGAACTCCTCCTTGCTATCCTATCCCATTTCTCGGTCTCTCAAGAAGCACTTCACTGGTATTCTTCCTACCTTCGGGTTCGTCAGCAGTCGGTCCGTATTGCAGATTCCTCTTCTAGTTGGTGTGGTATCGCTGCTGGTGTCCCTGAAGGCGGTATTCTCTCACCTCTTCTATTTTCGATCTTTATCAATCTTATCACTCCAAGATTTCAGTGTTCCTACCATCTTTACGCTGATGACTTGCAGTTATATTATCAAACAGAGTTGTGCAATATATTGTCCGGGGTTTCGTTAATAAATACTGATCTAGCGGCCATTAAACATTGGTCTGATATGTTCGGAGTATCAGTGAACCCGAGTAAACGTCAGGCTATCATCGTCGGAAGTAGCCGTAGTATGAGCAAACTCGACCTCGATTCACTCCCACCACAACTCTGAGCTGACGAAAGCATGTCGCATCTATTTGTCAGAAAGTAACAGGATCATTACGGGCCCTTTATAGGCTAAAGAACTTTCTGCCATCGAAAACAAAGGTAATGCTTGTACAGACTCTAATACTCCCTATAATCGACTATGGCGTTGTGTGCTATTTAGTCCTGAATGCAGATCTGCTCAATAAACTTGACCGTCTTCTCAATAATTGCATTCGATTCGTTTTCAATTCACGGAAATATGATCACGTGTCTCAGCACCGCTCTAACTTGAAGTGGCTGCCAATTCGCCAACGTAGACAGACACGAGCATTAACGACTCTATAATCTATACTCTTCTATCCAAGTCCCACAGTGTACTAAAATAATATTATATCTAATTTAAAATAAATATCTCTCAAACTCTGTGCATCTACCTTGTTTTGTCTCTGCATCGCCCAAAGGTCGACTGGGAGAAAATGCCTACGGCATTAAGTCCACCTTTGTCACATTTTGTGCATAAAGTATAAATAAAAAAAAAAAATACCTTTTAACTTATTAATATAAGTTGTGTAACAGTCCTCTTGAAACTAAATTGTTCTGCGTAGTGCCAGGTTTTAGCTCAGTTAGGTGCTTATGTGCAAGCGTGTAAACTTCAAGGGGTGGCCCTTGCCCCCCAAGTGCCCCCCCTTCCCCTCCCTGGATACGCCCATGTGTGCTAGCGATTTAAGTTAGAATTTCGCTTTGCAGTATTTAATTACAGAATATCCGGATTTATTTAGCAAAGGTGAGGTTAACATAAATACATTAATCCAATTAGCAGACATTTACGTAATAAGGTTACACGCAAATACCGCTGCATCGCTTTAAGATCTTTCAAAGAGATTATATGAAACCACACCGCAGTGCTACCACAGGGTTAGGTGCCTCATTGGATTTTATCTCGATAAATTAATTCCGCTGTGTAGTACAAATATTTCCAGGCAAGTATATATTACTAGCTGCACTCCCCGGTTTTACCCGCGTAAGTCCCGATGCCGTGGGAATATCGGGATAAAAAGTAGCCTATGTGTTAATCCATGTTTCCAGCTATCTACATACCAATCAACGAAATTGCGCTCGTTGATAATGTGCACAATTTCTTTACAAGGCGTAGGGTCCCTGAAGGATTCTTGAATTCAGCGACAAACCCTACATTGCTAAAACCTAGTATAATAATATTATTATTCCTCTTTATTCAACCCAAAACTTTTAATTACATTTTTAAATATGTATTAAACAAAATATATATGTTTAAAAATATAAAAAATTGTAGACCACCGACATCGGGTACAGGGACCAGGACACCGGTGGTTAGGGCTCCAAAGACAGGAAGGAACCTCCTCACTACACGGGCCGTGTCTAGAAGAACTGCCTTCTAACGCGAGCCCCTTAAGGTGTTGATCTAGGCTGTTATTATAATTATTTATTTATTTTTATTTGGAACCTGCAATCAGTCTTGTGCAACTATAATCAGGTTGGTTGTAGTAGAATAGTTTTATGTATTCATTAATAAGAAGACGTGGTTCTACCACTTATTATTAACCACTATAAATCAGTTCGGAATGAAATTCCTTATCGCACGTTACAACTTTAGACGCTCGGCGGATGAGGCGCTAGACGAAAAAAATGTTAGCGCAACAAAAAATGCTGACCGCGAGTTGATTTATTTTATTTACGCAATCTGTGGATGTATACTCCATACAACTGTAATTTGATGTTAGTTGTATACTAATTATTCATATATTAGTTTGGGCAACTTTCACAGATGGAGCAATTTTAATTTCGAGTTTTTTCAAAGTTTACTATATTTTGATACGATGTATTCAATCTGTTAAATATATTTTTTTACGGCGAAAGGATCCTCGTTGATTTTTTTCTACGTGTGGTCTTCCACGGGTCGTCACTCCACCCCCGACGCGGTAGGGTGGTGTGTCGGACTTGAACCGACTAAAATCACACGGTGTTCCTGTCACAGTCCTTATTGCCAGGGCCTCCTCAGGTGTACTAATGTAACCAAATTACTAGAACTCATTATAAAGTTTTAAAATTTCGCGTTCCATGATATAATTATGTATTTCCACGGGAATTCATTAACGTCAGGCAATTCAGAGGTATATAATACAAAATTTAAAATGTATTGTTCAGTTTTTAGGAAAATGCTCACGTCAATAAATCAAGATTCATTTGACTTTGTCCTTTTTTCATTCTGGGTTTCTCGGCTCATCATTTTATGTCTAGGCTATGATCATCTAGGGCTCCTGGGCATTACAGTCACGTCTAAACGAAGGTCTCGCGGTACTTCAGCTCTGAACAGCTGCTTAAAGTTTATACAGCCCAGGTTCGATCTTGCATGGAGTACTGCAGTCACTTTATTGATGGCTCAGCAAAATGTCAACTTGAAGCACTGGACTCTGTCGATCGAAGAGCCCGTAAGCTTAATAACGACAACGTGCTTACGAATAGAGCACTACATAACCTTGAGCATCGTAGTAAAGTCACCTGCTTATCGGTTTTCTATAGGATTCACTTTGGTGAGTGTGAGAAGGCTCTCTTTGAACTAATTAGACCCTCTCCATTCCTCCATTGGACGACTAGACGCAGACAGAGTTTCCATCTTTCATTATCTAAACACCAAAAAAGTCGAACGACGGTTTTGAAAGCTCCTTTTTAGTTCGAGTGGCCAAGATCTGGAATGAACTGCCTGCGTCTATTTTTCCAGGAAATTATAAAAAAGACGCTTCCTCTGAAAATCAGGATATCCACCAACATCCATTCATTTTTGGGCCGCGTATTAGGAATCGGAACCTATTAATAATCTAAGCACATTGTTTAAAAATTTTAACTTGCTGCACTTCTTCTATATATAAACTTATTCCAAAATGCGTACAAAGAATTATCTTCACGTATATATATATTCGGATCTATAAGTGGAGCGTTTATGTGTGTTACTGTTTACGCACTGCCTATTGTTTGGTTAACACTTCAACGCCTGCTCAAAAAATTGCCATCATGTGTAGCTTAAGGTTAAACATGTGTAGACATTTTTTGTAGTGTACAATAATAAATGTAGGCAATAACACATAACTAGTAGCAAAAAAATAGTAGTTTAAAATAAAAAAAACTCTTATAAAAAAAGTAACTTTCAAATAATATGATGTCAATTATAAACTTTATCTAAAAGATTCAGTTTTCGTTATGACGTAATGACCTGAACGCGGCCAGAAGGTCAAGAGATGGCTTGGCATTACCTCAAAACCTAATTTAAAAAGTTTACAGGTACGGGTAGATACGGGCACTTATTGTAACATTATTATTATATATATATTCTAACGAGACACGTATTCTTTAAGTAGTTTATTCGGACATTGTGCTTAGATCTTGAAATTTAGAAGTATATTCATATTTTCACATTAGTAAACAACAGAATCCCACTAATATTATAAATGTGAAAGTTTGGATGGATGGATGAATGTTTGTTACTCTTTCACGCAAAAACCACTAAACCGATTGCGATGAAACTTGGTATGTAGATAGCTGGAGACCTGGTTTAACGCATAGGCTAGGCATAGGCATAGGCTTAGGCTTTTTATCCCGATATTTTCAGCGGGACTTACGCGGGTGAAACCGCAGGGCGATGCTAGTATTATATATATGTTGATAGATTAGAGTGCATCCAGAAACGTTTTGTCAAGTTTCTTAACTTTAAGACGAGAAGGCGTCACGAGTCATATATGGTACCTGTAAACATTATAACATACTGTCACTTACTAACAGACGTACTATGTTAGACATGTCTTTATTCTATAACATCTTGCGTGGTAATATAGATTGTTCTCATTTACTTTCCAAAATTAGTTTCAATGTTCCCAAAAAGCGCACTAGAAACACTAAATTATTCAATGTCCCTCTTCATCGTACGAACTACGGTAAAAATGCTATTATGACTAGGTTGCCTCGTACCTATAACTCACGTTTCTCGAGTGTCGACCTGTTTCACCTATCTAAAAACGAATACCGTGAACGAATTGTGAGTACTCTTGTTAACTCTTAAATTATGCCATAAATCCATGCAGCACATCATTGGGTATTAACTTGTATTATTAGTTGTATCTGTTGTTACTTTTATTTTTGCCAACTCTGTGTTACATTTACACTTCTGCCTTTTTAAATGCCAGGAAACTCTATTATTGGCTTAAGACCTTTTTGTTATAGGTGGCACCAGCAAATAATTCATTGAAAATATGTTACCTACTAGTGTTTAAGCAAGCGTTAGTCAATGCTGCTGGTGGTACCTACACTATTGCCTATGTATATGGAAAACAAGCTGTTGAGTTTCTAATAAATAAATAAATATAAAACGATCATACATAACTCAGGTGCTCTTTCCTTCGACCTGTCTCTAGTGAAATCGCATATTTTAGCCTCCATCGAGACTGCCGGTGACGAAATACCGCAAAATATTTCAATACTCTGCGGTCGAGGATGAGACGGAAATTCATAAATTTTCATTCCAGAAGAATTTCATAGAGCTCGTACCGCACTATGAATGTGATGTACTTTCTATAATAAATGTCTTTGAGAGTAACTTGCTCCATTTTATTTTATCTTTTTTAATACGCCAGTTGCAGCTAGCTAACTAAGTAAAGTTAGTAGTAATGAATGTTAGAAAATGCTTTAGTATATCGCTCACCCTTACACATAATAAAGTTAATTGGGATTATGATATTGACAGCCAGGTACTAAATAGAACACAGGTTATGAAAGACTTAGGCATCCTATTTGATGACACTGCTCACTATAGTCATATTGTTTGTAAAGTCAACCAGCTTCCAGGTTTTGTCTTGAGATCCACTAAACAATTTAGAAAGCCCCGCAGTGCTTTGTATCTTTGCTTGTTATATGATTTGCTTGTGATTGGTATTGTTTTTTATTTCTTTCTTCTATTCGCTGTTTTCAGCTTGAGCTATTAGTAAGAAATTTAAAGTAAACCCTAGTCGGTCTGTTCGCCCTGTCGTCCGTAACTTACAATCAGATGAACATAAAGTAGGTTGTCAGTCTGAATGACGGTTTGAGGGGAATGGCCATATTTATTTCGAGAGAATTCAGTCTCTTAAATAAATACTTACCTATGGTCGGTCGACTAGGATTCAAAGAGGGCACCGCGTTCGTTTCTTGACACACTTTTCGACAGAGGCCTGCTCGTCCGCATTATGAAAATCCAAATTTAGTAAGGAAAGAAAAACAAAAGTAAGTATATCTCTCAAATAGATATTCTACAACATTGAGGCAAATCAGGAAAACTATGATTCCTAACAAAATAAAAAAAAAATGTAAAAAGCATTTGAATGTTGACAACATGACTACAATTTTCACACGTAATCCACATTTAACAAAGTTGAAATCACGGTAGATTTGCTCAAGTTAAATTGCACGCCAAAGATAAACAAAGCACAGCGACAGGGCGCGACACTTGATAAATTCGAGTACTACTGGTGAAGAGCGCGCTAAAAGTTTATTGAGGGCAGGCCTGCCAATGGCAACACAATGACAAGAGATAAATGTCAAAAATCGCTTGTCAAAAATAATAAGGTAGTTGACTTGCAAGTCAAATCAGTTTATTTTAATTAAACGTCAAAATAATATGGTCTGAAGAAGCTGAGGTGTATTAGATTTGTGTCGTCATACTTTAGTATCGTCTAATCATTTACTGTTTAATGTTTTGTTTTAAAATTAGCTGTAGTGCACGACTTCGTTTGCATCGCGGAAATTTCGGTGATGTCCATCAAGCGGGAACAGTACATTTTCCGGGTTAAAAAGTAACCTTTGTGGTATTCCATATTTTCTAAGCCAAATTTTATCCAGATCCGCTCAGCCGTTTTTGACTGATCCATCCATCAAATTTAATATAAGAAAAATTAAAAAATAACACTAAATTTCATCAGGACAGTTAAATAAGTTATTTTAACCACGTGCCATTATCCTGTTCGTTTATTAACATGTTAATGAATTACTTTTGACGTTAAAGCGCAGTGGTTCGATTGACGGCCTACTTAAAACGCCAAGGAGTCATTGGTTGAAGGCGACGGTGAACTGCTGTGTGCTCTTTAGGAAGTCTTTACAAGAGGTCTAAGTTCAGTAGCAGACGTTGTCATTTTCATAGGACATTTTATGTATTGTTTTTTTTCTCTGTCTCTCTAGATGATGGTTCTCGGGATGATTGGGATGACTACTGAGCTTTTTATATATGATTTGTAAATAAACTTTTATGTGATATTTATTAAACGTATTCAATAAGTGATGCCAACTCTGTTAATCGCTATTTTGCGAATATTGGTCAAACCTTGGTAGAGAACTTACAGGAGGCTAATTCACTAAACTCTCCTACAGGCACTCGTACCCTTACTCAGTCACAATCATTTGTTCTCTCCCCAACAGTTGTCGATGAAATTGACTTAACTATAACTAAACTTAAAAAAGATTGTGCTATAGGTTTAGACTGTATTTCTAACAACT
The DNA here is from genome assembly GCA_949752705.1 of Callimorpha dominula. Taxonomy (NCBI): domain Eukaryota; kingdom Metazoa; phylum Arthropoda; class Insecta; order Lepidoptera; family Erebidae; genus Callimorpha; species Callimorpha dominula. The sequence goes on from OX456991.1 coordinate 4,655,548, forward strand.
TCATTAAAAGATATAAAGGTATTCTAGTGGAACCTCTTACATACAAATGTAATCTGTCAATGTCGTCAGGCGTCTTTCCAAAGGCATTCAAACGTGCTCTCATTTATCCCATTCATAAAAGTGGTGACAGAGACTGTGTCAGCAACTATCGCCCTATATCTATCCTTCCTGCTTTTTCTAAGATTATCGAAAAAATTGTCAACACAAGACTTGTCAACTATTTAGAAAATAAAAACCTGCTAGCTGATGCACAATTCGGTTTCCGCAGAAATAGGTCGACGGATGACGCAGTTCATGAGCTCACAAATTTAGTAGTTAGGAGTATGGACGAAAAGAAAAAGGTAATCGCGATATTTCTAGACTTAGCCAATAAGGCTTTTGACACGGTCTCTGTCCCCTCACTCCTAGACAAACTGGAGCGGTTGGGCATTCGTGACAAACAACTTAAATTTTTTGACAGCTACCTTACGGACCGCACCCAGTGTGTACAACTAGATGGCGTGCGTAGTGATGATCTCCCTATTAAAGTAGGTGTGCCTCAAGGCAGTATTCTTGGCCCTACGCTATTCCTAAGTTTTATTAACGATATTTGCCAACTTGATCTGAAAAACGGGAAGATTGTTACTTTTGCGGATGACACTGCACTGATTTTTCAAAGCTATTCCTGGAAGGACACATATCGGTGTGCCCAGATTGGTCTTAACCGCGTCACCAACTGGCTTAGTACTAACTTCCTATCGTTGAATGCGAGTAAAACTAAATATATATCCTTTAGTTTGAAAAACAGAAATCCACAGCCTGAAAGTTCTATCCCGATCGTGGCACACACCTGCGTTAACCAAGAAGTTTTCCCTGCTCGTTGTTCCTGTCATGAACTGCATTCAGTTGACACAATTAAATATCTAGGTGTCATTTTAGATAAAAACCTAAATTTCCAAGCTCATATAGACTTGATAACGTGTAGAACCAGAAAACTCATTTACATTTTTAAGAATCTTCGTCACGTTTCAGATATAAAAATATTTAAATTGGTTTATCTCGCTTTATGCCAGTCTGTATTGACTTACTGTGTTACATCTTGGGGAGGTGCTGCAAAAACAATTTTAATAAAACTGGACTCGCTCAAAGAGCAGTAATAAAAGTAGCTCTCTTTCTCCCCTTCTTGCATCCTACGGCTGAGATTTACCAGAAATTTGATGTCCTTACAGTTAGGCAACTGTTTATTTATCAATTAGTTTTGAGTCTCACTCGTTGACAAGTTACGACCCCTTAATTAACGCAACAAAACGCCGCAAACATAAAATCTTTGACATTGACAAAATATACAAAACTACCCTATCACATAGATTCTTTTGTTTTTTGGGCCCATATTTATATAATAAATTTAATTCCCTCCTTTCCATATACTGCCTTAACAAATATAATTTAAAAGTAACATTGACATCATGGCTGCAAAAATTAACATACACTGAAACAGAACAGCTACTTATCCCAATTAAATAAATTTCAAGAACTAATTTGTGCACAACTAAAATAAAAATATTGGATAGCACTCATACCTACACTCACACACACTCACACGCGCACACACACACATACACACACACACACACACACACACATTAACACGCACACCGTGTAGAACAAAATAAAATGTAATTCTATTTTAGGTTTTTATTTTTGTAGTAATTGCATTTATTTTGTATCTTTGATAACTCATGCACCCCACTTGGTCCAAGAGGGAGCCTGGTGATCTGTAACTCAGGTCTTCCTACTGCAGACACCAGTCTCTCACAATGGAAACTGTTGTTGTAAATATTATTTATTGTGTAATATAACTGAATTTGTGGAAGAAAAAAAAATGAAAAAAAAATAAAAAATAAAAATTCCATCAATTCTATAAGAGTTGTAAGTCTATAAATAGTTCTGTTATTAGTAGTAAATACGGTTGGGTACTTTTTTCTTTACAAAGAATACACTCTTAGATAAACAACAACTCAAGTGTCTATACAATAAAGTGCCAATAAGCTCAAAACCACATGCAAAAGCTGCTAAATTACGCTTATAGACGTCCGAGCTGTTACGTCACTTCTTCATATCACAGATTAATTCAGCAACTGTCGCGGTGATGCGGGCGCATTGTTTGTGTACAGCCAATTTACCTGGACAAAGGATGGCTCGGCGGATTCTATGCATCAGTAAATTGTGTAATTGATGGCTGTGTGATATATGGTGATTAATTCAAATGACGTAGGCGCATCCTGCAGCGCTGAAACTTGAGCCCGTGACTATACGAAGCCCCCGAACATCAGGGTCAAAAACAACGACCACGGCACTCTGTGCATCTCAGGGCAAGTTAAACTACCTTGTAAAATGGAACGAATTTTCAGCAGTATACAAACTGAAAAATTATAAATCCACTTCCTTCTTTTTCCTAAAGAAGGTTCCTAAGTCAGCTATTTAAATCTAATAATAATACATACCCTAAACACACGGAAATTGAAGTTCACATAAGCTTTGGATAACTTACCACTCTACGTGTTACTATTAAGCTTTGTGGTACGCTCATTTTGCCAAAGGTTACACTACCAAAGCAAATGATGGGCTGACAGTTCATGGTTGCAACTGGGTATTGCCATAGTGGAGACTTTCGGCTAACATAAGGCTAAGCTAAACCTGTAACCTGTAAATACCTGTAAGTAGATATACAAATTATGGATCACATTCTGTAGATCAAACAGATAGTTGAATAGAGTTCGTAAGATTTTCCTTTGAATTCACGTTTCCAATGAAGTAAACAATGAATAGGCAGTCATGGGACTGCCGACAGAAGTGAAAACTTAAACGAAACGACGAACTTAAAACGTCACATTAGCAGGTTGGTGACATTAATTAATAAGGAGCTGACAGAATAGCGTTTTTGTGCCTTGTACGATGGTACAAAACCCTTCATTCTTGCGATTCTGACTCGACCTTGGCCGGTTATTTTTAATACTTTACACATCATAAGAATTAAAATTAAATTACAGTTTAATTGTTTCTTAAAATAGGTTAACTTATATATATTATCGATAAAAAAGTAAATTATTTAGGCCTGCACAATCACATTTTTTTAGTTAATTGGATTAATTTTTTTGACTGTCAAATCAAATTATTGAGACGTTGTTACCTAAGTGAGGTAGAAAAGTATATATTTGGTTTTCTTTTATATATATATATATATATATTAACTGTTTACTACATAGTTTCAAGTGTTTCATCGTCGAAATAGTGCTTCTTAATAAATATAAAATTATATTTCGACGTTTGCATCTCTAGTCTGCTCTCTATCTGCATCTTATGAAAGGCTCACCTCTTAATTTGATCAAACTTCGAGATTGGTAATATTACGTAGGAGGCGCGGCTTCTGCCTGCACTAACGCACGTTAGTGAAAATATGCTATAAATATAATTTAGGACGCGATTCTGGTTGACTGCTCGCATTTTTAATATATAGCTCTTAGCTGTCTTTACAGATGAAATACAATTTAGAGACGAGACTTGATCAAGCAATCTAATTTCAGTTTGAAGGTCATCAAATTTAGTAGATAAACACTTACCTCAATAACTTTATTGACAACCAGCTTGCTCGAACGTAGATAAATATATTTTTTTTAAAATAGTCTGTCAACAAGGAGTTACGCTTGGTTTGCACATTAATTAGTGCAATTGACAAATAGTTTTTTTTTGTAACCCCCGGGGGTCATAACCTTTATCACGGCAGGTAAAGTCGTACTAATTTTTAAACTTTCTAATTATGTAGGTATTTATACGGGAATTAACTCGTAAATACATAATTAGGTGAAACGGTATTGGTGAAGTCGAATAGACTAAAGTCACAACGTTTTCACAGGAGGGTTGGGTCTATTGCACGGGTTCGAGTATATCTACGAAGGAAGTCTCCGAGGATCCCAAATGTTGAATAGTAGACAGCTCTATCCGAGAGTACGAGGGGCCTTACTCTCCTCCGGTTTATAGAAGCGCGCTCGGTCCAATACTCAAACTAGTCAAAATTAAAGTATTGGCTGAACTATGGAAAATAATAATCAGTTTTGTTAGAAGGAAAAGAGCCATTTTATTCTGATGACTAGAAAATATATTTGATACCAACTCGTAACTACGTAAATGCGTCTTTTCTCTATAAGAATACGGTTTATTTTAGATGGGTACGCATCGTTTTTTAATTCTGGCATGTTTATTGATTGGATTATCACGGTCCAAATAATATTCCTCTAAAGGCACAATGGTAGTAATTGTTTAAACAGACGAAAGAAGCGTACCAAAGTAAGCATTAAGGACCGAAAGGAATATAATATAGTCCAATGATATTGTGTAGCTTAAGAATATTTTTGGATACAATAAGCCAGTGTACACAGGCGCTGTGCACGTGGGCTGTTTGGGACTAGCAGCTGTTCCCTACTTTGTTTATTCAGCACTGCCACGTATCCTATCCTTGTGCAAAAAACTTTAGGTATCTTCAGTCTTCCGATAAACTACGCACATTATTGGTTTTACATATTAAATGTTGATGTAAAATAAAAATTCAAACCCTTGGTATTGGTATAGGGCTCTATTTTCGCATTTAGACTCATAGGCTGTCCATTATGCGTATGAATAAGCCGACTAGTTGAGCCAGCCTAGCTTCTTACAGGAGCATAAAAGCCTTCTACGGCGTTCACAGGCGTCTAGGAGCGACCTCGTACCCGCGAGGATACTTGCCCGTTGTGTGGCCACTCCCTCGCATTCCAGAATAACGTGGGCGGTCGTTTCCTCCGCGTTGAGACATCCTCTGCATAGAGGACTGTCTGTCGCATTGATGGTGAATAGGTTTAGGGCCAAGTGGCCTGTAATAGTTCCTACAACTATTCCGATATCAAGTCGGTTAAGACTGAGCAGTCTGCAAGTTAAACGTGGTGAGACCTCCGTCAGCACCAGTTTAGACTGCCTGCAGCCGGGTGTGTCGGCCCAGCGACCGTTGTGCACTTCACGAGTCGACTCAAACCCTTACTCTACGATGTTTAATATTATCGGCGTTTTATTTATTCTGTTTCCATCCTCTATGTATTCGTTATGTGGAGCGTTAACGAGATGCCTCATCCATTTACGACAGAGTAAAGCTAAGTTTTACGATCATTATATGACCGTTTCGTAATTAAGCATTGAAGAGTTAATGCCAGTATTGTTTGTGTGAGAATTGCAAACATATCGACAAGAAAATTAGGTATTTATAGAGAATTTTTAATCTACGTTTTTATGGCTGCTTAGGCATTGCATGGCCTTTGGGCTCTTTAAAATTTTGTTTAGTGTCTAGGTACCATTTTGCCTATTGAGGTACGGAACCTTAAAAAATAAAGGAAATGGGCTGACAAACACGAAGAAAATGTTTCTTAAGTTGTTGCCTTGTGTAAACAAAATTATTTTGATAAATTTCGTTCAACTTTTACATTTATTTTATAAAACAAATAATACCTGTTGAAAATTAATTCAGTTTTAATTATTTTTATTAAAAACCGTAGTCACAGTGAGTTTTACTGTTATTATGCAATATAAGCTTCTTTACTTTGACGATTAATTATATGCATCAACAAATTGATGTAGATCTGCAAAATTTTAAGTTTTAGGGTTGTAAGGTGTATAGTTGTAACTTCAAATTTGTTGATTCTTGTTTTAAGGTATTATTTTACATATTACATATATGGTTAGATTGAGTGCCAGCAAACGGAATGACAGTAAAATCGTAATGTATAACAAGGAAATAGAGATAAAATTACAATATTTCAGCATTCTTAATTTTGTGTTACAAACTTACCTCTGATTGGCCTCTTTTTTTTTTCGTGTGGAAACCCCACGGATTTTTCCACCTCTGATTGGTCTGACGTTCTGAATTAAGCATTTCATGGCACGCGAAAGTTTAAAAGTTAGTATTTCAGTATTCTAATTTTGACAACCCTAAATATGTTCCATATCCGATTTCGCTCAATTATAGATGGTAATATACTCTTATCTCAATGCGTTTTCTTTAGACATTGGGGTAGAAAGTGGGTTCTAACCTGGAAGCTGTTGTTTGCGTTGTTGATGCTGCACTCTGCGAAGGTGGCGTCCTCTAACTCGAATTCGTCCCACAAGTGGCTCTGGAGCAATAAAAAAGTTATTTATTAGACATTTTATACTACTTAGTTGGAAAGCGAGTAGGGGAGACCGGTCCAAAACCGTATAGCTAAAGGGATAAGGATATAAGTCATTCAAATTCAAACACATATACACTAAATCAACATTTATTATTAATCAGTCTTATAGGGTAGATAATCACAGTTAAAAATTGTGGATAATTAATATAATTAAGTAAAAAAAACAACTGTAAAGAAAGTTTTACATATTACGGTTTTGCCCCGATATGTGGACAAAATCGTATAGTATATACGATACCTCTTGATCATAGCCTGTACACCCTTCATGAGCCCAGCATTTACACCTTACACTGTAGCCAACCTTTAGTAACTCGGCTTACTCCATATTCTCCGCGGCAGTAACGACATGTGTCATCGTTGGTCGTTTTCCGGTTTTTAGAATTCTTAGGTTGTCTTAGATTAAGTTTATGTATTTTCTTGTTTTGTGTGATATTCATTAAATCATTTTTATACGGAGAGGCTTGGTACTATGAAGTCTTTCTGTATGCATTTTTTTAATAAACAACACAATGGTAATATGAATGGAATAAAGTGTATGCAAAAACATGTCTAGCTTGTTTTTATTCCTTTCATTCTGCGCGTATTAAAATGTAACCCATTAGTTAATTGGAAGCGAACGCTCGGCTATTGTGGTTATTTAATTACCTTGAAATCATACCAATCTTCATATCTCGGCACCGCATATGCCACCCTCGTGGAATTCAATTGCAGGGTTATTTTAAAATTTGATGCAGATTAAAGCCGCTTCAATTAATGTTTTCTGTGTGTTCTATTTTTGAGGTTATCTGTCTTTGCTTGCTTTATATTTTTGTAAAATTTGTATTTTCACATTTATACTACAACGCTCTTATACTCATTACAAAACATGTCAGAGCTACACTCCAGAGGCCGAAAATCTTTGAGGCTTGAGGAAATAGCTGAAATTAAGCCGTCGTTTGTCTATGTGGTCAGTTTGTTGCGTATGCTAGAGCAGAATGGAAGATAAAAATTTAAAAAGTTTGAATACTATTTTTTCATGGTATAGGGGGCAAACGAGCAGATAGGTCACCTGATGGTAAATGACTACCGCCGCCCGTGGGCATCTGCAACTCAAGAGTCGCAAGTGCGTTGCCGGCCTTTAAAGTAGAAGTAGGGTAAGAGTGGAATAAGGGGAGAGGGGGGGGAGGGAAGGGTTAAGGCCTCCGGTAACCTCAGTCACTCGACGGAAAGAAAGTCAAGCATTACTTCACTGGCGGTTTTCTGTGAGACCGTGTGGTGCCACTCCGGTCGAGCCAGCCCGTACGTGCCAAAGCATGGCTCTCCCAAGATAATGAATAAGCATAGGAAATATTCTTGAAATAATATTCTTGACTCATTCTACTCATGCAAATTAAACAGAGCACACAGATTTACTATATATCTTGTAACAAATTTAACCAGAATAAAACCATTTGTCACAGTCTACACCTCGTGGCCGACTGACCGACATGGGGCTCCCCTTCCACCCCCGGCGAACGACCACGATGATTAACAGCCATCAGACAAGCTATTAATGACTGGAAAACATCGCAGTCTGTTTTTATGTCATAATTTACTATAATAACAAAGTAAACTTTTATTTTCCGTACGGAAACCTTTGTGTGCTACCCCGTAGAGGTCACGGCTAAATGGTTATGTCAAAGTTAAACCAGGTGATTCATTATAGAAGTTTGCTCATTCACAGCGCCGAAGAGCATCCGTGTCTATAGGGTGGGTAATCAATACCAAACTATGTCTGCTGCACAGAAAAAAAGCCAGAGACAACGATTCCAGCAGCCGGCGCTGGGGATTTCCAAAGTAGAAAACTTAAGTCTCTCTTTAAGTCAGCGTATGTCTCTACCCACAAAATCAGATAAATAATAATAATATGTCCTCCTTTCCTGCACTAGTAATAGGTTTATATGCTAAATGGGAAATTACAGGTATTTACAAGTGTGAGAGATGGAACTCTGAGTAACATCATACATTTGTACCGTCATCCGCGTCACCTGCCATCCACGGCATCGCTTATAAACAAAGTACAATATATATTTATTTATTCAAACCTTATGTACTACCTAAATGGCGGACTTAATGCCATTGGGATTCTCTACTATTCAACCATAGGGTGAGGAAGTAGTTGGTACTAAATTAAGACTCTTGTAACTGTGGGTACTTGAGCAAAACTGTTACAAGAAGAAACATTAATGTTGAGGGACGAAAGGAATTCCACTCAGATTAAGGTTCGTTGATGCCATACTGTCGACGCAAACACATGTATGCTAACTTTGCCAAAGTATGCTATTTTGCTTCAAACTAATTCCGTATATATTAGGTCTTTACATGTGAAATTGGCGTTTTATATGAAACAAGTAAAACGAAGTTTTTTTTTAAGAAAATATACATTTAATTAATCAAACTATGTACCATTGTCATCTACGCACTTTTGCAATTTTAAAGGAAGTTCGTTAATTCCCTTGCTGAAAAAAATGTGGTAGCAAGAATCAATGAAATCCTTGAATACGGTTTGTATTGCCTCATCGGCATTGAATTTGGTTCGTCGCAAGAAATTATACAACTTTCGGAAACATCTTTTCCGAAATAATCTGTTGGAGCAAGGTCCGGGGAGTATGGTGAGTGTCGGAGACATTCGGAGCATGAAACATCGTTCAATCGGAAATAATCTATTGGAGCAAGGTCCGGGGAGTATGGTGAGTGTCGGAGACATTCGGAGCATGAAACATCGTTCAATCGGAAATAATCTGTTGGAGCAAGGTCCGGGGAGTATGGTGAGTGTCGGAGACATTCGGAGCATGAAACATCGTTCAATCGGAAATAATCTGTTGGAGCAAGGTCCGGGGAGTATGGTGAGTGTCGGAGACATTCGGAGCATGAAACATCGTTCAATCGGAAATTTCTTTTCAAAACTCTTTGTAATCCTTATTCTTGTGCAGTTATTTTTCGGATGAATATTGGACTTCGATATCGACGTAAGTCATAGAACCAAACCGACGTAAGCGACAAAGTAAGTTTCAAGATAACTTTTCTTTACTTTCCTTTTCACCTTAAGAATGGAAAAGTTTTATAGAATCTCTAAGTATTAAATAATTACTCAGTCACGTTTAACGGAAATTCCTTTCCAACTTTTCCTTTGTAATTTTCTCTTTGATCCTATCATTAGATCTTAACTAAAGACCGTCGAATGACAAACAAAAGAATTTTAAACATACTTAAAAAATATTTTAATGAATTGAGAACCCCTTTTTTATCATGTGGACAACCCCAGGTTCATCACCTCACCTAGGTGAGTAAAACCACACGGTGCTCCATCACAAGGGACCCTAGGATGGAAGTCCCGCCTCTAACACAACGATTGGCAGCCACACCCTCCCCCCCTTCCGGTTTTGTCCGGTTGCGGCACCGTCTCGGGTAGGGTAACACTACCATGGTCTCCACTAAGAGGCTTCAAATGCCAAAAAACCCCCGTAAGGTCGCGGCGCTGTTGCGTCCTCGCTGGACACTTCACCTGGGGGTGTAGTGTAGTATACTCGTGACAGTCTCCCCAGTAGTAGCATGCAGACGTTGGCTCTCGGTCTATACGACAAAAGTACTTTTAGAAACAGCAGTGGCTGGTCAGCTTTCAAAAAAGTTGGTTAAATATCAAGGAGACATAGCTATTTATTCTTTTCGGTTTGCTAAACCAATTTTCAGTCCTTAAACGATACCAGAAACAAATAGTTACGCTTTTTTACATCTTAAGCACACTGCCCTTCAGATGGCCCGCGGTTATGACTAATACTGGTAGGTACTGATAAGGGCAAAGACAACAATAGTATATAGGATATAGACAGGCAGCTCTGCTTCTTTTTATTGACAACACAAAACTTCGCGTAGTGGTCAGATACCGAAAACTAATATAATATACATATCTATAGGTATATTACAATTGAACAATATATATATAGGCACCTACGTATACGGTGTATGTGTGTGTTTTGTTGTTCCCTGTTTCTTGTTTTATTGGTTCTAACATGAGAATTTTATACTTTAGCTAATTAATGTATGTTTATGACTAATCTCCGATTATTATATTCCAGTAACGAATAGTTTTACACATAAAACAACCAAAACTTATATTGCAAAAAGAAAAGCACAAGAAACCGGCAATCAGTACTCATACGCAGCCATTTGCAATATAAGTGAAGTGCTGCCAACCTAATATTAATAAGTTTCAAATATTTAAAAAAAATTGTTTATTCTTACGATTGTATTTTTAATTAATATTATCGTGTGTTGGTGAACAAATTGTCGTTTGTATAGAATTTTAAGTGGTTTTAGATATGTAATATGCAGTATTTTGTTTTTTACAAATGCGAATTTTAAATCTTAATACATTTGAGAGTAATAAATTTCCCCTCATAAAAATCATAAATTTAAATATTGTAACACAGTAATTTTAGTTCCGGTATCTATCCTTGGGATGGCACTGTACTCAATAAAAAAGTATAATTCTTTTATGTTCTAAGTTGCCATAGCATGGATAAGGGTTTGCAATAGCTGTGATATTGTCAACCGTATTCGTCAGCAGAAAAACTCGTCCCTGATATGTCCACTACTCTAAAAGACCTCCGATTCACAACCGTTCGTCGTGTTGTCGTTATTTGATCTATTTCATCTGTTCACGGGATATGTGTAGGAAGTAATTACTGTTTTGTTTACATTAAATCAATTATATTATATAATAATTGAGGTGATTGGAACCATTTCAAACGACAAAGTTATTCATAGAATATATGGTGGGATGCAGTGCGCGGCCGTGAAAATGTTTTGTTTTATTGTGTTATTGTTTCAACTCTGTAGGCAGTAAATTGATTGTGATGCGCTCGGAATGTTATGAATATTCCACGCGTAAATGGAAGTATTTCTTTTAAAAAATATGTATTTTGTAACGTTTTTATTAGCTCACTTGCAACTAACTAACCATGTAAGCAAATCTTGGAAGTTAATTTTAACCTACTTCTAATTGTCATATAATATAATAATAACTCCACACATCTCACACACGGCTGTCTGATCCCAAACTAGGCAGACCCTGTACTATGGTAACCAGACTGCTGATAAACATACTTATATATTTCTAAATACATACATATTATAGATAATATATCGAAATGACATGTATTTACGAGTATATGTAGTGTAGGATCTGAAAATGGAGCCATAAGATGGATAGTGGAACTCTTCAGTGGCTACTAGTTAACCCCTCGAGTTTGGGCTCATATGATTTGTTTTCACAAATCCAACAGATTGGGCTTAGTAACAATAGTCTAACAATGAAGCCAGGAAGTGGATGATATAAGTATTTTGCAAATATAACATTGCATGCTCTGAAGTTAATTGTACTTTTTTTGAAGATTATGTACAAAGTTAAACACTGTCAAATGCTCATAGGTAAACATACTTATCCAAGTGAAGTGACTATCTAAAGGTCTGTGTCGTAAAGAATACCGTGACTTTTAGATGCCGTCTTGCCATTATCTGTCAGGCAATTTCTCAACTTCAGCGCTTGCAACACTCTTTGTGATGTTTAAGAACGGTGAAGAATCATATACGTGTGTTGCTATGTGCGTTTATGAAAGGTGGGTGCAGCAGAGACGCGGTCTTGCGGCGACTATCCTTGTGGAAAGCCTCTTGCTCTAGACAATTCTTCAAAGTAAGAGTGCGTGGCGTTTTGCGACGAGGGAATATGACATTATGGCATGATGCCACTAAACGCCTGATGATTTTTCAACACCATTACCTTACGTGAGACGATGACATATAGGGGGGGGGGGGGGTGTACATCACGATAAAGGTAACAAATTTTAGCAAATAAGAAAACATATTCATATATTTATCGCGCAGCTTCTACAGATGGCGAAAATAAAACGTTGCGCTAAAACTTTTTTCCGTCCAGCCCACATTCGCACAGCGTCTAAAGTGTAACGTGCCATAAGAAACTTCATTCCAATAATATAAGTATGATTAGAATATACTCCGTGATTTGTGAGAGTAATAGCCCCAACAATTAGGAGGTCAACATTTTCAATACGGTCAGCTTATAGGCACTATAATGCAAATCAGCAACCTCGTATTGTGTACACTCAAATAGCGTGTCCTAGTTTTACAACCTTGGAACATCTCCATTACAAATACAATGCTTAGAAAACTTCACGTATAATATAAAATCGACCGAGCGAGTGGCGTCACGCGACTGCCAGAACAAAAACTAGGTCGCCGTACCTTACTCTTGGCAAATATTGCAGAAAACAATGGATATCGCCCTACTGGGAGCACAGAAGCGAGGAAAAGTGTAACTCTAACCAGAGATACATATAACAACTACATTTAACCCCCGACGCATAAAGACGGGTATTATAAGTTGGACGTATCTGTGTCTTTCTGTGGCTTCATAGCTCCCAAACAGATAAACCGATTTGAGTGCGTTTTTTTAAGTGAAAACTTCTTTAGGCACGTTTGTGCACTTTTGCTATGGGGAAAAGCACTGAACTCGTGACCGTCACGCTAATGATACATATATAGATTCACTAGAGGGCGCTAATCTAAACATTGAGTTTTGTCAGCTCCTTATTCCGCTGGTATCCTTCTGACGCGCAGTCCTACGACTGACAGGTTTTTTTGTTTGTAAGGTGACTTGATTGAGAGTGTTCTTAGATATAGTTCAAAAACATCTGTTCAGCCGGTCAAAGATCATCAGCTCTTTTGTTATCGTTGAGGTGATTTTCGAGCCGGGAGTATTTTATTAAAATTTTTAATTTATGATTATTGCTTTCAATATATCCGTTTCTGCATCTCTGACAGCGTATATGCAGAATTTCATGATGATAGGCTGAGCAGTTGAGGTGTGTAAGCGTACGAACGTTTCATGACGGCTCACCTAATGGTAAATTCTCTGCGAAAAGCAATGCAAGCATTGCTTCACTGCCGGTTTTCTGTGCGGCCATAACGTTATTGACCCTCTACGGTCGACAAAAAAAAAATAGGGCAAAAAGCTGGGTACGCCCATGAAAACCATGCTCAGTTTGGGTCTAGTCATGCTTGCGCCGTGTAATATGCCTAAAATATTAATTAATTTATAGTAGGAACAAGGCACATTTGTTTAAAACACTTCAATAAATAACTCTCATATCTTGAAGTACCATACAAGTTATAGTTTTAAGAGATTTTACTGCAGCATTTTATTACTCAACCCTAGGTAGTTTTACAGGTAAAACGTTAAACAGTAAAATATTATCGTCATTTCTTGACGCCACCAAAAACTGGGACGTAGGAAACTGTATGTAGGTCACAGTTCAGATCTCGTTTTGTGGTTTCTTTGAATAAAGGTTTTGCTGAATAAAACCAAGTCTTGTAGCTAACACAACATTTTTAGGGTTAAAGAGGTATCATAGAGCAATATAAAACAGCTGGACGAACAGGTGCGATTGAGTATAGTGCGACCAAGCGCGAGTCGGACTCGCGCACCGAGGGTTCCGTAAAATATTTTTATTATATGATGTAACTAAAAATTTACGGATTTCGCAATTTTTCCTTTATCTGTGCTATAAGACGTTGCTTCGTACCAAATTTCAAGATTCTGAGTTCACGCTAAGTACCCTGTAGGTTTTCATTCCCTTGCGAGTGTCGAAAATTTGCGGCAGAAACGGCTGTATCTTTTGATTGCGTTGGCTTAGAAGTTCGATTTTTTCACAGCTCTAGGACAGTAGACTTGAATACTTGATATAAATTCCAGCTTGATACCTCCACGCATTCCTGAGAAAAAGGGTCTTGACAGACAAACAGTTTTTTCCTTTCGAAGTACGGAACCCTAAAAACGTGATGTAACTAAAAATTTAAGGTTTTCGGAATTTTTCCTTAATATGTGCTACAAAACATTGCTTCATGCCAAATTTCAAGATTCTAGGTCGACTGGAAATAATCTTTAGGTTTTGATTCCCTCGCGAGTAGTTGCGAGTTTGAAAATATGCGACTTAAATTGCTGTTTCTTTTGATTGAGTTGACATAGAAGTTTGATTTTGTTACAGCTTAAAGGTATTATAGACCTGAGTATTTGAAATAAATTTCAATTTAAACATCTACGCGTTCATGAGTAAAAGGTTAGTAAGTTTAAAATTATTAAAAATATTTTTATTATATGATGTAACAAAAAATTTACGGTTTTCGCAATTTTCCCTTTATCTGTGCTATAAGACATTGCTTCGTACCAAATTTCAAGATTCTGAGTTCACGGGAAGTACCCTGTAGGTTTTGATTCCCTTGCGAGTGTCAAAAATTTGCGGAAATTTGCTGCATAAACAGCTGTATCTTTTGATTGCGTTGGCTTAGAAATTTGATTTTTTCGCAGCTCTAACGGACAGTAGACCCAGTAGTTCCTAAGAAAAAGGGTCTTGACAGACAGACAGACCTTCGGACGGACGGACAACAAAGTGATCCTATAAGGGTTCCGTTTTTTCCTTTCAAGGTACGGAACCCTAAAAAAATGAAAGAAACACGGGATGTACTCCGGGAGTGCCGCGCAGAAGTGAAAACTTGAACATTAATGTTGTGCATTTTTGAATATTTGGGAATGGTTAGGGAATAATTTCGCACGAATTGCTTTATTTATCAGTATAAAAGTACTAACATCTAAGTGGTTAAATACAATATTCATCTATTACGCTATCCTACACACAGGCTGTAGTACAAACACACTAGCGCAAACGCCCAGTTGTGTTAGTAATGTATGCGTCAGTAATGTTAATGTAGGGAATAATAACATATCTAAATGTATACATAGGGTACACTGGAAGTTCTGCGCTCCTGGCCGCTTATAAATGTTTGAATTTCGAATGTTATATTTTTTTAAATATAAGAAACTCGGCTCCGTCTTACGAATTTTCGATCAGGGTCACGTGTCCTGACGAGAGTTTAATATTTTTTACCCATCCCAAAAAGCGCTAAAGAAGTTTTCACTTCAATAAGTAGTTTTCGTACGAGTGACGAAGTGGTGTTTATTGTAGAACATATCAATATCTAGACACAAAAAAAAAAACATCCTGTGCTAAGGGTTTTATCCAGAACACGGTTAAAACTTCAATTTCGACCATAAGTATTTTTTTTATTAATATTTGCATGTTTTGTTTTACATCAATGACCAATATAACTTGAACTTTCATTGTGTAGACATTCCGTACCATGAGAGATCAACATATACTGGAAACATGTAACTGGAAGTAGCCATTTGTAATTTTTAAATTTGTAACACATCATTCTCTAATCTTTAAACAAGTGTGTACCTATTATCACTACATATTATAAAACAAATACACAGTTGTCAGCAGGGTGACCCTCTGGGACCAGTTATCTTTAGTTTAGCGATACACCCCATTATTAAGGAGATAAAGTCAAAATTCAACATTTGGTACCTTGATGACGGAACTCTGGGAGGGGAAGTAGATACAGTTTTACAAGATTTAGCTTTCCTAAAAAATAAATTTAAACCCATAGGCTTAGAACTCAACTCTGACAAATGCGAAATTGTTATTTGTGACAAGACAGACAGACAGACACTCGACTGTACAGAAATTCAATTCCCGGTCTTGGAAGATGGTTTACAATCTTTCATAGAAGACAAAATTAAAAATTTTGGTGATTTTTCGGATCGTTAACTTAAAATTAATGTCCATTCGGCTGTAACTATACTCCGTTTTTGCCTTTTCGTACCCAAATTTACTCACGCGCTTCGATCATCGCAACTTTGGAAACATTTAACAATTTTAGAAAAAATTGACAAAATTATTCAAAACACCCTTAGCAAAATTTTAAATGTGGCTTTGGACGACCGAGGCTTGCTCCAAGCATCCCTGCCGGTTCGTTTAGGTGGTCTTGGCGTTCGCAAAATTTCAGATGTCAGCCTTCCAGCATTTTTGTCTTCGGTCCACGGCACAGAAGAGTTAACCAGAAAAATTCTAAGAAACACTGGTTAATTCTGAAGTGTCCTGCAAGACCGATGCCATAAATGCTTGGCAGATAGCTTGTCCTTGTACTCTTTTACCTGTTAATCCATTCTCTCAGAGGCAATGGGACGCGCCGCCGCGCCGTCATGCACTTTAAGAAGGGATTTTTTATTTAACACATCATCCAATGTTGCAGAGCGCGCTTGTTGGCTGTGGGAGAATGGGAATCAGGCATCGCCCAACATAGGCACCTTGTTGGACGATAACACATTCCGCCTTGCCACTTGCCTTCGTTAAGAAGCTCCTTGTGTTTCTCTGCATCTTTGTCACTGTGGAGAAGCTGTCGACAGTCTCGGACATCATGGCCTTTCTTGTAGCAGAAGCGCAGGCCGTATATCTCGACATGCCAATCTTAACGACATAATCCGTCGTGCTTTTGTTACCGCCGGCGTGCCAGCAGTACGTGAACCCAATGGTCTGGTACGAGACAATGGGAAGAGACCAGATGGTATGTCGTTACTGCCATGGAAGATGGGTAGGCCTTTGGTGTGGGACGCAACCTGCGTTGACACCCTCGCGCCATCATAAGTACAGCTGATTGTGCTGGCGCTGCTGCTGCATCAGCAGAAAGCCTCAAACGGCATAAATACAATAATTTAATTGGTAAACTATGTTTTTGAGCCGTTTGGGATCGACCCCATGACCATGGGACCAGGGTCATGGGGTCCGAGTGCTCGTTCCGCTTATAAGGAATTAGCTAAGCGATTGATCGACACTTCTCGTGACCAGAAGGTGGGCCTTTTTCTTGCACAAAGAATTAGCATTGCCATTCATCGTGGCGATGCTGCCAGCCTTCTGGGAACACTGCCAGTAGGCGACAATGCGGAGGAATTTTATGACGCATGCATGTAAATAGCCTGTATATATATATATATATATATATATATATATATATATAAAGATCTTAGTATTCTGAAAGTAAAACATAAACATATTTATATGTATAAACTATATAATATAATATATAAATATAACGATAAACTAAAAACTACTGAACGGATTTTCATGCCGTTTTCACTAACAGACAAAGTGATTGATTCATGAGAAAGGTTTAGGTGTATAATTTGTTAAGATTTTGTGACAGACAAAGCTTTATTATATTAGGTGGAGTACTGTGGAATAAGAGTTATTATTATACGTGTAAGTTTAAACCTTCTGAACACCGCGGGACCTTTTCCAGTTGATCGAAATAGGTTTATTTGAGTAAGTTTATTTAAATAGGTCACATCGCATTATACGTATGGCGTTTGCAAATATTTGTATGCATGTATATGTTTTGAGTAGAAAATCATTGGACATTTTTTATATAATTTTACATTTTTTGTTTAAAAGTGATATCACAGTAAGTAAACAGAACATTTTATTTAAAAAAAAAACAGAAAATAGCCAAAAAAAATATCAGAAAATAGCCAAAAAAGCCAATGTAATCAATCAAACAACATTTAAACATTTTATGCAATCAACTGGTCTCGACCACACCGAACGCTGAAGGCCATTCACCGTACCGCACAAACATAATACCTACGGTGGCTTACATTGCATAGCGTCAAATGAAACTAGTGACTATAAATCCTTATTCTCGCATTTTTATGACGAACTAACTGACTTTTGTACTATGATAAGTATACACAGAAAGAAGTTTTTCGCGTAGCTCAAACTTACACTCTGTACATACAGAGTGTCGCATAGGCCGAGAGCCAACGTCTGTGTGCCACCACTGCGGAGGCTGTCGCGAGGATACTGCACTCCACACTCTAGTGGAGTGCTCAGCGTGGACGCAACAGCGGTACAACCTCGTGACGGCTATTGGTGTGGGTAGCCTCCGTCCTCCATGAGCGCTGGCCTGGGGGTAGCGGGTTGGGCTGACCGTTACCCCAGCAGAAGCAGGCCTAAGACGGTGGCGCGGCGGGTTCCGCACGCGCCTCTCGCATCTCCCCCCATATCGCACGGTGTGGCATCTGCAATGGCAATCTGAGCGCAATCACGTCCAGAAGTGCCCAACGTGCCTAAAGAAGTTTTCACTTCAAAAAGTATCTGAGTATTACAAGGCTTACGTAGTCTTTATACAACTGCCCAAAAAAGGGGTCCAATGGTTTAGTTGTGTAGGAGTTCACATATGCATGTATGTGAGTTTCTTAATTAAACCATAACCTCTAAATGCTTGAACAGATTTGGATGTATAGGGTATTGTTAGAATCCTTACATCATCCCGAGTGACACTGGCTCTCCTAAAAAAAGAATAACAATATGGCGGCTGTAATTCTGACGCATTCAGGTTTTTGATCCATTGAACAATTTCTTGTCGTCTAAATAGCGCTACATAGCGCGCTATTTGTCGGGGAAAAGTTTTATTATTAACCTAAAAATAACATAATATCATACTCGTTCAGTTTTACTGTGCTCGTCCCTTTATAATCACTCCGTTAAAGCCTGTCACTACGCCAAGTTAACCCTCGTAATGGCTTTTATCCGCGACTGAGTAACGACATGGTTACTTTATTTTACTTATGTTAAATCCTCTTCGCAGTTTGCCAGTGAAAGGTTAAAATTTATAGTACCGAGATTTAGTGAGTTGTTTAGGCGGAATAGAATTTATTAAAAAAATGTGTTGTTATTTTCGATGGGTTCTTAAGCATATCTTGACCATGAATCATAGAACCACTTAACCAACAATGCCTCCTTTAACTAATATTTCGAATATATATTATAAAAACGTAAAAGTGCATATTATAACAAAATAACAGTATTATTAATTAATCACAAGATTAGGGTTATTTTTTTTTAAATATAAAAAGAAATGTCTATTGATTATGAGATAATAAACGTAAAATGCTAAATATAACATTTAATGTTATCTATTTCGATTTTTTTATAATTTATAAAAAATAAATAAAAAATAAATATAAAAAAAAAACAATACTGTAATAAGAAATGTATAGTCGAAATCTAATTATTTATTATTAGGTGGGTATGTATGTGGGTATGAAATTACGAGTAGGTATAAATGACAAACGTGAAATAGTAAGTAATAGGTTTCGTAAGCTTGTAAATTGTGTAATAAATACCTTTTCATTACTATATAATATATATAATACTGTAGTATATGTACAGGGTGTATTTGAAAAAGGAACACTTATATACTTAAATCATTGAAAGGGCATAAAAAATATGTACTATTTATAATCATTAACTTTACACATTCCATCTACTTTTATGAAAAACGCAAAAATACCTAAAATTTCAAACGGTCATAACTTGTAAACGGATAGTTTATTTTTTTTAATTCTTCTTGTAAGTTCCTATGCCGTTTCAGTGATTTAAGTAATTGTTCCCTTTTAAAATACACCCTGTATATAATATACTTACACATTCATATTATAGATAAATTACACCAAGACACAGATCAAATGATTGTGCACATCACAATCATTTGTACAACTAAGCCAACACAAGCCCATCCATTTTAAAGTAAGTAAAAGCATTCTAAATACCAATTTATATCAAACTTAGATGCGAAGCTTTTCACTCACAGTTCAGCTTGTTGGAAACTTTACGACATATATATGTAAATGATAAATCTACAACTATTCCAATTGAGTCAGCTTCGAATAAAGATATTTTATGCATCCCCCTGTAAAGGTATGACGGGTATTAGAAGTACAGTAGTGAGTATAAATTAATTTACATATCAGAAGTCTATAGAAACAAATAATACATACAGCCGAACATAAAACCTCCTCCTTTTTTGAAGTCCGTTAAAAATTTTAAAGAACTCCATAACCTTATGACACTAAAATAAAAAAAATAAGCAATTAAGTACTTGCGCTCGTTTTGTTTGCTGACTATTAATAATAAGGTTAGGTACAAATGGATGCTTTTTACGGTCGCCATTTTTATAAAATTTCAACTTCGACCTTTGATGTGTTGTTGTTTTTCTTTAAAGATGAAATTCGCTTTATAAATTTACCTCAATTGTAAAGGTTTTGCAAAGTCATGACGTTGGACAACACGTTTATTTTTAAATATATTATTTGTAGGTATTGAAAAGAACATTTGTTACCAACTTCTGTAGTAGGAAAGTTGCGTATATAATATGAAAAACGAAGATTTTATTTATATATTTGTAACTGACACCAAAGGTTGCAGGTTACCTTCATCACAAATTGTTCAGTAGGTAGGTACTCAAAAAACTTGAACTCAAGAGTTCCTTTTTCAATTTCTAAAGAAATATAAATATCAGTACCTTGTGCTACTTCGACAACAGAATTGATAACAGGTTTTTCCTTTCTTTGTTAGAGCCGTTCGTCATATTGTAAGCATTGTGAGCTAAGCACTATCTTCTGAGATATAGGTTTACTTTAATGTATTGTATTGCATTTATTCATTACAAAATATATTTGTGTTGAATACCATATGGATTTTTCATTTAACAATTTGATTCTCTATAGTATTATATACAAATTTACAATATAGTTACAACGAAATAAAAGTTACAATTAAAATTAACAAAATAAAAATTATAATTAAATAATGATGACTGGTGTTATACAATTATTGGATTCATGTCAGAGTATTACATTAAACTACAATATTAAGTTAAAGTCTATGATAGTAATACGATTATATCAAAATAACAAACTAATGTCAAAAAGATAAATTAATGTTGAAATGATAAATAAATGTAAAAATAGTGAATTAATGTACATGTAATAAATAAAAAGTCACTTGATAATTCAGTAGCAAATAATTGAGCCAATAATTATACGTGGATTTCATTATTATTTAATATATTCACAGTGATTTGTCATTAAGGTAATCCTCAATGCTATAGTAACACTTTTTCAACAATATAGCACGCAATTTACCTTCAAACTTATTTAAGCTGTACATTGTTTTTAGTTCGACTGGCAGTTGATTAAACAGAGATATACTCGTAGACTGTACACCCGAGTAGTGTTTAACAATGTTTAACCTTTAATTTTTGTTTTTTTTTTTATCGTGTGGAAACCCCCACGGGTCGTCACCTCACCGATGGTGAAGTGGTATGTCGGACTCGAACCGGCTAAAACCACACGGTGTTCCGTCACAAGTGAGTCTAAGTATATAGGAAGGAAGCTTCCGGGAACCCCTGCAGACTATGGCCTCCTGATCAGCAGGCGACCACACCGTGCGATATGGGGGCCCTACCCCCCCTCCCAGATGGGAGAGGCGCGTGCGGAACCCGCCGCGCCACCGTCTTAGGCCTGCTTCTGCTGGGGTAACGGTCAGCCCAACCCGCTACCCCCAGGCCAGCGCTCATGGAGAACGGAGATCATTCAGCGCTCTCCGGCGCCTGGTGCGTCTTCTGCGGGATGGGTGAGTGCTTGCCCTCTCCGGCTAGGAGACTCGCCGCTTCGAAGGATATCGTGCGGTATCCTCTTATGACTCTGACGGCCATCGCCCGCTGCGGTCGCCGCAGTATGGCAATATTGCGGGCCGTCAGGGTCCCCGCCCATATTGGCGCCCCGTATAAGGCAATGGACCGCACGATTCCGACAGAGTCTCCTTGGAAGTGATAACCGAAATCCCATCGACTATCGAGTGTGAGCCCTAGATATGTCATCGAGGACTCGATGCCGATGGAAACGCCTCCCACGATAAGGCTGGATCCCGCTAGTGGTCTCTTCCGAGGCCCATGGAAGTAAAGGGCCTCCGATTTATGCAAGGCCACCTCGAGACCCAGCCGCCGAATCCTTCGAACGACCTGAGCGACCCCGGCCGTGGCTTTTATGGTTGCTTCGCGATATGTTCGTGCTCGCGCCGTCACGAGTGTGTCGTCGGCGTAGCAGGTGATAGCGACACCTCCCAGGAACACAGTCGTAACCGATGTACCACAAGAGCGGTCCTAAAACCGAGCCCTGTGGAACACCGCACGACATCTCTCGCCGACCATACCCTGCCCGACTCGGGTAGATCACGGCTCTCTCTGATAAGTAGGCCCCGATTATGCGGCGGAGGTAGAGAGGCACTCCGTGAAAAACGAGCGCCTCTCTGATGCAACTCCAGGGCAAGGTGTTGAAAGCGTTGGCGATGTCGAGAGACACCGCCAACATCACCTCACCCCGAGATACTGCTCCCTAAGCCAGGGCCCTTACGCGCATGATTGCATCCACGGTGGAGCGCCCCCGGCGGAAACCAAATTGATTGTCCGCCAGGTTCGGCCCGACTCTTGAAAGGTGCTCGACGAGGCGTTCTACGATGATGCGCTCAAAGATCTTACACACCTCGTCGAGCAACACGATAGGCCGGTAGGCAGAGGGAGAGTCTGCCGGACGCCCCTCCTTCCAGATAAGGACCAGTTTCCCCGTTTTCCATAACTTCGGAAACTGGCCCCTGTCTAAACATGCGCTAAAGAGCCCTATTAGACGGTGCCCGAGAGCCTTAAGGGCAAGAACCCACGCTCGGCCTGGGATGCCGTCGGGGCCTGGGGCGGTGTTCTTGGTTTGAAGCCGTTCCACCGCCGCCATTAGTTCCACCCGAGTAACGTCGGGGTCATCGTCGTGTTCGTTGCTGGGCACCTCAGGCGGAACCATTGGAGGAGGTGTGTGCTCCTCCGTCCGAGATGGGAATAAGGAACCAACGATTCCCTCAAGCAGCTCAGGCTGGAGACTCTGAGTCAGTGGTGGGGCCCACGGACGTAGTTTGCCCCTTACCAAGAGATAAGGGCGTCCCCACGGATCTTGTTCCAGAGTCTCCAGTAACTCTTGGCGGGCATCTGACTTAGCCCGCTTTATTGCTGCTTGAAGGGCCCTCTTGGCAACCCTATAACCCAAAAGAAGGTCCGCCTCGTCAGCTACCGCGTCATCGGGGCGGCGACGCCTCCTGCGTAATCTGGAGTACTGGCGGCGCGCGGCACACTTCTCGCAACTGCGCAATTTCTGGTGTCCACCAGTACACCTGACGCTTTGCTGTCCTGGGCTGGGCCCTGGGCATCGCCGCATCGCACACTTGCGACATGGCTTCGAACCAACTTGCCTCGGCGTCGATATCCACAGGCCTGTCCGGCATAGTGACCCAGGCCTGTACAATGGAGGCTTCCAGGAGGAGCTCCCGATCCAGCCGCTTAAGTGCCCAACGCGGACCGGTTGGAACCGTTCTGACTGGTGCCTCAGAGGTTTGGGCGGAAACGTCAAACCGACAACTCGCCAGCCTAGGACACGGCGTGCTAGGGCAGGGCTCGCAAACGAAATGTCCACGATTGAAGTACCCTGCTGACGCACGCACGTGGCAACGAACCCCCGGTTCAGGAGGGTTAGGCCGCATAATACTGCCCATTCCTCCAGTGCCGCTAACAATGTTTAACCTAGGTATTATAGTATTGGGAAGAGCCTTTCTTCTAGTTGCTTCTCTAATTTTTCTTGTCGAGGGTCTGAAATTTATGAATTTTTTTAACTAAATCGCTAAGCACAACAAAAATATATAGACACAGTACTGTAAGAATTTTTAATGTTTTGAAGTGATCTTTACATGATTCTTCTTGTTTAATTTTTACTATTGTTCTGATGGCCCTCTTTTGCATAATGAAAGCACAATTAATATTATATTTATAGCTATTATAATGTCCAGAATGTACACCAATAATTTACATGTGTAAATTTTTGGTGTATTGTATCTACAATACTCAAATTATCGCGTTAATTCCTGTTAATGGACCTACCTAATCTGGATTTCTCTGAAAACATCACTGTAGACTTGTATCCTTCCTATCGGAAAATAACTATTATTCTATGAATGAATTTAACATCAATTCAAATTTTTGGTAAAAATATAATATGCATAATGTTTAATGTTTTAAATCATGGCATAATTGTGTTTTTTTTTGGTTTCTGCATGACGTAAAATTTAATTTTTTTATTTTATTTGTTTTCGGTCGGCTTGTTCCTAGTCTGAAATAATGGATCCAGTTTATTTGTATTAGTGTTTGTATTGACGTTTCTGGAAATTTGGATACAGTCTTGAGAGACCGCTGGAGTATTTGCTGAACGGTTGATGGTGACAGACCAACTGTTTAACTGAAAATTATGCTGACTGCCTCTGGAAGCGTTCTCAGAATTCTGGAACACTCTTTAGAGGTAACAGGTTTCTCAATCAAGAATTGTATATACCCGAAACACCTTATTTATACAGAAGAAAATTCTCTTCTCAACTCATCTTTATTTTTGAAAAATCTCTTCTCAACTCATCTTTATTTTTAAAAATCTCTTCTCAACTCATCTTTATTTTTTAACTACTCACCACATATTTATAATAAAAAAACAAGTATTATTTAAATTTTTGTCATTAAAGATACAGTCTTCTTAAAATAAAATCGAACATTTGAAACATTTCAAATATTTGGAATATAATTTACTTTGTGCACAGACTCCAAATCCCGACGCCATGTTTTGTTTATCATTTTCATGTTACTCTAATAATAGCCTTAGGCAACGCGCTTGTAAGCTTTGATTATAATATACATGTCTAGATAAAGTAACTCTAACAAATAATGCGCATAAAATGGGCTCCAATTACGAATTATGTGTGAGTACGCGTGTGTAGTTATTGTCAACAAATGGTCACTGTATGCGTGTTTAGGGAAGCCTGCTCTAAATTATTTACTTACCTTGTTGTTTTACGTCATAAGGAGATGAAGGGTAAATAAAATAATGATTTAAAAGAATTTATTACAAAAAACATTAATAAACAAAAAAAAAATTAAAATATAAACTGTTTTTAAAAAGAGGTGTAAGTGATTCAATTGTGAAACGAAAAATTAGCAGTCTAATTCAAATTACAAAGGTACCAATGTGAATTAGTGAAAATAAGTGATTAATTTTAATTGATAAGATGTATTTTTTAATAAAAGAGTAATAATTAATAACAACAACAATAATAATAAAAAAATATTATTATTATTCTTTAAAGTATTTTAACTATTGATGTTAGATGATACAGACGTATCACCTAACATTGATAATTAAAAAACTTTGAGTCAAAATCATCAACATCATTAGGGATAATTTTCTTTAGCGATAGACTTTTTTAATAATATAAAACAGGAATAGCGTAATGGTTTATGATTACCCGTAGTTTTTGTAAAATCACCCCGTAATAAACTGACAACACCGGCTAATCTGTCATAGCTACAAATATTGAAATATAGTATCGTATTTTCTCAGAAAATAGCGTAAATTAAAACAAAACTTACGAATGACAAGTAATATAGTAATATAGTTTTATAAGGTTTTCTAGCTTAGTTTAGACTCAATTTAATAGCACAAACCGGCATGATTAATTATTTTTCGTAAGCACGTCGCCGCTTAGATATTCAAATGACATTTTCGTCTGTCACACGCAAGTCTACGAAATATAGTCGACTTTATTATCGCCGTTCTGTACGGCCGAATGTGTCATCTAGACAAGTATATAATCAAAGCTTGTAAGTTTTTTGAACAAAGGGAACCGAGCTGTTCTCGAAATACATCTCTTAAAAGCTGCCTTATGTTACAGCCTACGCATTTTATTTGTGAAGCCGATGTTGTAGCTGCAGGTATTTTGACTACGTATATAAGCTTAATTAATTAATGTTTGAATGGTGATTTGACTAGACTCAATTTCGGTCTAGATGATCAAGGTTTTATGAACAAGATTCAGCTTATATAGAGTAGAAAAGATTTCAGAAACTTAAGTATATTATAGGCTCAGTATAATGTATATACAGTATTGTATCTTCATACAAACGGTCGGATTGCCACGCCTTGAGTTCGGTATACACTCGGTACCAGGGCTGCCAGTTTGTATAATTGGATACAAAATTCGTATAACTCAAGCAGGTAGATGAAATTATGGGCAGCCCTACGGCGTGTTTGCGTACCGTCCGGCTGTAGGTAATTATTTCAAGGAAGCCGAGTCACAATACTGTATATACATTATACTGTGTTATAGGTATTCTATTTTCTATCTAGGTATACATGTATAAAAGAAATATTATTATTTATTATTATAGAGGGTGTATTAGAAAAAGGAACACTTACTTAAACCTCTGAAAGGACATGACTCTAGCATGCAGTTACAATAACATTATTGAAAAAAAAAAAAACTATTCGATTAAAAGTTGTGATCGTTTAAATTTCAGGTATTTTTGCCTTTGTTTTTCATAAAAGTAGGTGGAATGTGTAAGTTAAACATTTTAAATGATACGTATTTGTTATTTTGGAATTTCTCATTTCGTTACTAAAAAAATACATAAAACTAACTTTTTCATAAAAGTTAGTTTTTATGGATTTTCTCAAAAACTGAGTGAATAGTTCTAAAATACAAAATATGTACGATTTAAAATCTTAAACTTTACACGTTCCACTTGCTTTTATAAGAAACGGATTTAAAAATACCTGGAAATTCAAACAGTCATAAGTTGTAAACGGATAGATTTTTTTCAAAAATTTTTATTGTAACTGCATGCTAGACGACATGCATGAGCATGTCATGCCCTTTCAGTGGTTTCAGAAAGTGTTCCTTTTTCAAATACACCCTGTAGATTAATAGTATATTAATAATATAATAATACCTTGAGACACTTCACACAGGGCTTTTTTTTTTTTTTTTTTTACGTGTGGAAATCCCCACGGGTCATCACCTCACCGGGGTTAACGGTAGGGTGGTATGTCGGACTCGAACCGACTAAAACCACACGGTGTTCCGTCACGGGGTCCTATTGCCGGGGACTCAGGTGTACCCTAGAAAGGAAGTCCCTGTGAGCCCCGGCAGACTTGGTCGCCTTCTCGGCAACAGGCGACCTCACAATTTCGCGTGGGGGCCTTGCCCCTTCCGATTTAGAGAGGTGCGCGTGGAACACGTCGCGCCGCCCTCTCGGGCCTGCCTCTGCTAGGGCGACGGGTAACCCATCCCATCACCCTCAGGCAAGCCCTCATGGAGGCCGGAGATCGTCTCGCTCTCTCCGGCGCCTGGTGCGTCTTCTTCGGGACGGAAGAGTGCTAGATCTCTCCCGTTCCCTTTCCGCCGCCTCCTTGGCACTCATCACTTCTTCGCAAAACGAGGCGGCGGAATCCCATGCGCTCTCGTGCTGGACCATAACCATCACCATGGTTTCCAGTGAGAGGTTACCCACACCCAAGGCCATCGCGAGGTCAGCACGTTGCCGCGCCCACGCAGGGCACTCCACCAGAGTGTGGAGTGCGGTGTCCTCGCGACAGCCCATGCAATGGTGGCACACAGACGTTGGCTCCCGGCCTATCCGACACAGGTACTTACCAAAGCAGCCGTGTCCGGTGAGCACCTGTGTCATCCGGTAGGAGAGAGCGCCATGTCGCCTCTCCAGCCAATCCTCCATGATGGGTCTTACCGCCACAATTGTGGCGTGCCCCACTTCACACAGGGCTGTCTGATCACAAACTAGGCAGAGCCTGTACTATGGTAACCATAAAGAAATATTATTGGTTATATATATTATTTTAAAATTAAAAAAATATTAGTA
The DNA here is from genome assembly GCA_949752705.1 of Callimorpha dominula. Taxonomy (NCBI): domain Eukaryota; kingdom Metazoa; phylum Arthropoda; class Insecta; order Lepidoptera; family Erebidae; genus Callimorpha; species Callimorpha dominula. The sequence continues at coordinate 4,683,339 of OX456991.1, forward strand.
CACACTGGTAGATTCGTTGCTTCCCTATGGACTGGCATGTTATGGACGCACGTTTAAAACCTACGTGGACAAGATTAAAGCCAAAGAAATTATATTTATGAAAAAAATAAAGTAAACAAAACTGCGTTTTTAAATAACCAACTGTAAGGAATTGTTTGTTGAGTGTGAAATCCTAGCAGGACATGAGAAAGTACCGCTATTAGTAGCTTTGTATCATTATTGGCACCAAGAATACAAAATCAGGACTGTACAACTAAGGCCTCCAGGTGCATTGTCAAACGTCCGAGGTGCTTACTTGTAATAATAATTATTATGGACAAAGATGCAATAAATATTTAGTACCAACTACCAACTATTCAACAGTCTGCCTACAGACATCGAAAGTGCTTCTATTTCAAAACGGTCGTTTAAATGCAAAACAATAAAATTTCTTCCAAATATAGGTATAAAAAGTCTTTTGTAATGTAATTAAATTTTGTAATTAAATTTTAATTAATTATATTGTATTATTGTAATTCTTGAGGTTTTTTTTTTGTATTATTATGTTAATTTATTTTATTTCTGTGCCTTTTTTTTAATATAAAGAAAAAACAAAAAAGTAATTTAATTATTAAAGTGGAGAACTAAGAACTAAGAAGGGATTTTAAAAAAAATCATCCCTAAGTGGTCAAAATATATTTATATGAAACTTCGTCATTTTTGAAGTTAAAAAAGTAAAAAAAATTAATAATTGAAATAAATCTAAAGTGTTGAAGTAAACTGTTACTTCTAGCTATAAGTTCAATTCAATTTTACATTCCTTACTTCAAAAATTACGAAGGCAAATAGACACTTTTATCCCCTTTTTTAATTCAATTGGAAATTAATTTCCGAAAATTCCTTTTTAGTTAAGTTTATTTCAGGAACTTTTGTGTAAAATTTTGTGGTTCTAAATCCAGCGAATTCTTTCCTCAGAATTTCGTTAATTGGCGGTATACCGAAAAACAAAAACATCGCGGTGTTAAAAATTGTTAACCAAACCATGACCCCTTTGACCGCTAACCAGCATTAGTTCTCTTTGCTGTCTATTCGTTTCATTGTCGATTAGTTGGTTCGTTGTTAGTTTGTTGTTTGAAATACATATTAGTTGGGTTCGTTTGATTCGATTAATGAAAGAAAACAGGAACAATTCTAAATCATTAAAGAAATTGAGGGAATCGACTTACGACAGGATTGTATTCACATGGGCAGTTTTACGTTGCGTATGCTCTTGTTAACTCACCTCGCAGTTTGGTTATTTTGTCTTCAAATAGTTAATAAGTTGTTTATAAAGAAATTTTGTCATCAATACCTTACGTTGTATCATCCTCAGCGCCTTTTCTCAACTATGTTGGGGTCGGCTTTCAGTATAACTACGATACGACCGAACTTGGATATTTTACTTAAGCGAATGCCATCAGACCTCCCCAACCCAAGCACATGGCGATATCAACATTCTGTAGTGAGACCAAGTTGCCGGACTTTTTAAGATCTGTTGAAAAACTTAGGATCAGTAGAAAGAAACACAATAGTGCAATGTATATCGTGTATGAAACCAACACTGGTCATCGCCTCACTGGGGTTAGCGGTGAAGTGGTATTTCGGCATAGAACCGACTAAAACCACACGGTGTTCAGTAACAAAGAGGTCTTAAGTGATTGGTTGTACACCGCCACCGTAGTATGCAACCAATCACTTAAGACCTCTTTTGTTGTTTGTTGTGACAATTGTAAGCGATTGATTCTATCACATTTAGGTAGAAAATAGTTATCAAAGGTGCGACAGTCGCGGTTTTAATCAAGCGGAAGGACTAGCAAAGAGAAAATAAACAAATAAATTAAATTTACTAAGTACAAATAGGCAAAAAAACAGGTGCTGAATTATTAAGCATGTACTCGTAGGTAGGCATAGCAACATAGTGAACTGTGATTGTGCCCTTTTATGCATGTGTGGAAGGCGATGACAAAGCACTGTTAGACATAGGTTTTAGATAATAACTACCTACTGCTAATTACATTTTGGTATTGACAGCGGTAACTAATATGTGGTATAATAATCCTTTCACCGATCCCCCCCGCGCCCCCGCCATCGAGTGTGCGGCGGCCGGTTTCCACTATACTGAATTAACGGAGCTACTGACAGTATAAATACAATAATATTATAAATGTGAAAGTTTGGATGGATGTATGGATGGATGTTTGTAACTCTTTCACGCCAAAACTACTGAACCGATTACGATGAAACTTGGTATGTAGATAGCTGGAGACCTTGATTACCATATAGGCTACTTTTTATCCCGATATTCCCACGGGATCAGGACTTTTATTTTATCCCGCAACAGTACATGGTTTCCGTGGCCTGTTTGTTTTTCTTTGAAATCACACATGCATAATCTCGGTCTAGCGTCAGTAGGTGTAACAAAGAGGTATTCGATATATACACATATGTATACATACAATGAAAACTAACAAGCATTTTGTATGTGTTACACTCCTACCTAGTGCTCCCTCCTACTACCTAGTGCTACCTCGACCATTTCTGGTCTTTTGTAGCGCACTTCTGGTTTACAGTTCACTGCTCAGACTTATGGCTTCGAGAAACCTCCAGATCCTATCAGCAGTGATTGTTTGTACTTCCTGCGGTTGCATGATGTGCAACCCTAGGTTAATACTTCGGTGCCGCATTAGTGGGCCACAAGAGCATAAAATATGCATTGCAGTCTCTTCTGTCTCTTGACAGAATCTGCAAATTGTGTTCTCACCCAAATTTAGTTTGAACATATATTGTTTGTTCAGTTTGCAGTGTCCGTTCAAATATCATCAGCTCTTTTCATTTGTGCAATATATATAATGCAATAATTATTGTCCTATACTGGAAATAACTACAAACTACTAAGAAGAATGTATTTGAAATATCTGTTACTGTAATCTTTACACAGACACGTCACGTCTACATGACATAGATGATACATTGTAGCTTAGTTGTAGCTACTTTGTAGACATAGCAGTCATAGACTAAAAAAATTATAATTACGAAGTAGGTTATTTATTTAAGTAGGTTACAATGTGTATTTAAATTATAGTTAGTCTATAATTTAGTAACATAATAAAGAAGAAAAATGTACGCTGAGGTTATTAAAATAAACTATATTTTCTTTCTTTCTTTCTTCTTAGTAACTTATCTATATAGTAATCCGTAAAGAAACAACTTTAAACGTATTTTTAAGAAAATTTTGCGGATGGAGGAGCGTAAATTTTTTAATACTTAAAGTTTATTTCACACTAATATTATAAATGTAAAAGTTTGGATGGATGGATGGATGTTTGTTACTATATCACGCAAAAACCATTGAACCGATTGTGATGAAACTTGGTATGTAGATAGCTGGAGACCTGGATTTATCTCGATATACCCACGGGATCGAGACTTACGCGGGTGAAACCGCGTGGTCAAAAAAGGTAAGTGCAGAAAGCTAAATGTTACAAACTTCAAAATTACGTGAAAAAAGTTGCACTGATCTACATGCGTCCAGTATATAATGTTGACTTGTCATGGTACGAACGTCTATACAATGACAGTTCAAGTTATACTGGGCAATGAAATAACCGACCAAAATATCAAACTTAATGAATATACTGGTCGAAATTCGACCACCAAGCGCTTTCTAGTAAGAAAACATGGACAACACTATTAATGATAATATCATCTTAAAATTAGCTATGGTTTTACTGTGTAATTGAAGAGGTTAACGCGGTAAACGATTAATTATTTTGTAATGTTATAAAGGTTTTGCATTCTGAATAAATAAGGCCAGAATCTAATAAACTTATAATTAGTGACACAGTCATTAAAAAATAGGACTGCACGTCAGAAGTGAAAACACATCTACACATAAATACATATACACACACATTTGTATATTATGTTATCTGAGTGAGCGTGACGGTTACGCGCGTTAATGTAATCAATGTATTCTGAATCTAGGAAAATAATAAATAAATGTAATCTGAATCTAGGAAATGGCTCCAAAGATTTTGATGAAATTTTGTAAACAGCTTGAGTTTTGCATTTGAAGTTCAACTGCTTAGTTGTATTTTCTGTAAAAATGCAATTTTACAAAAACCTGCCGAGCAAAGCTCGGTCTCAAAGGTACTATATATTATACACATCTGAATATATGTATCTGAGTTTGACGGTCACGCGAGTTCAGTGCTCTTCCCCCATCCCAAACGTGCCTAAAGAAGTTTTCACACACATCGGTATAATATGTGTATCTGAGCGTGACGGCCACGCGAGTTCAGTGCTTTTCCCAATACCAAAAGTGGCCAACGTGGCGTGCCGAAACAAGTTTTCATTTCAAAAAGGTGTACCTACTATTTTTGTATGTATGTTCACCGTTACCATTTAAACACAGCGAGACTACTTCTAGTAATGTATAGTAAAGCAAAACAGAAAAAACTATACATAACATTAGTTAAAGATTTATTTAGCACTTAGTTTGATTGGTGACTCAAGGTTTCTCACGGAACGTGCCTTGGCTAAAATAACGAACATTATTTCTGTACATTTTAAACTAATTGAAATGAACTTAAATTCGAGCACTGCGCCAAGGTCCATCAGCATATTCGCCATTTACACAATGCCATGGGCAAAACCAAAGGTGAGTGATGTATTTTTGTTTAATGTTAATGACAAACCGTTTCTAATTGAGTGCAATGGTGAGAAGTTCGTGGAAATGACACTGCCTTGATTTACAACTAGCAGCAACTGGATGGTTTGTGAATTGGTATCCAGGACCTGTGGTCTTTGAGTCCAAATGATTTAATAGGCATGTTATACAAGCACTACAGAACTTCAGCATATCAATGGCCGATTTGGCTCCGTCCCAATCCCTCTAACTGGGTCCCATCTGGCATTAGTTGTTATCGAGTGTAACAGTCGCAGCATTGCCCAATTTTCGATGATACTATACTTTTTTGTGAACATTATCATAGTCCGGACACAATGGTGAGTTTTGCCTCCACCACATCGTTGACCTTTGACAATGAAAACTATTTGTAAAATCTGTTTCTCTTGTTGTAGATTCTGTTTCAAACCTATTTGTAAAATTTTATTCCTGAGATTGTCGTTGGAAGACATATTTACGCAGGCTGTTTTTCGTCATTCTAGTAAGAGATTCATATGATGCATACACAGAGTCGACTGAAGGTTTTCATGTCTTTTTAGCTGACTTTTTAATTAATAAGTACGTGACTCTTTGACATCATTTAGTGACGAGATCACGTCATGTGGACATAAAGGAGTGTTTTATCGAACTGTTAATACATAGAACATAGTTAATACATGATGTTTTTCGCTGTAAACAAAGACCTCGAGGAACACATGTACTTATGTTTAGTACATGTGTTACTCGAGGTCTTTATTATCGAAAAAAGAAAAGCTGGGAGCATTATGTCATGTGACATGGGTATCGACCTATGGATTTGCTGTTACTGGGTAGCTGGAAAATTATGTTTATGTACATACTAGCAGCGCCCCGCGGTTTCACCCGCGTAAGTCCCGATCCCGTGGGAATATCGGGATAAAAATGCCTATATGTTAATCCAGGTCTCCAGCTATCTACATACCAAGTTTCATTGCAATCGGTTCAGTAGTTTTGGCGTGGAAGAGTAACAAACATCCATACATCCATACTCACAAACTTTCACGTTTATAATATTAGTAGGATTAATACGACAGAAAATTCTTTGTATATTTCTTTTGCGCACTAAGGAATATAATATGTATTTGAAATAAAAGAATTGGGCTGGCCTGTTGGTCTAGTGGTTAGTGACCCTGACAAACAATTGTGTGATGAGCATGATCATTTGTTTTGTGTCTAGGTATAATTTTTATAATTTACCTATAATATGTATGTATTTAGAAATATATGAGTATGTTTATCAGCAGTCTGGTAACCATAGCACAGGCTCTGCCTAGTTTGGGATCAGACGGTTATGTGTGAGATGTGTGAAGTTATTATTTTTACTTAAAGTTTATATGTAGAAGTGGAGACTGCTAAAATTATAAATCAATATTATGTTATATGTACACATTTAAATAATACTACCTCCGCACGCAGGTAAATCAAAACTTGTTGATGTTGGGATGCTGTAGGTAACCTATATAATTATGTTACCGTATGATTGTAAAAATCGTCACTTTATAAACTGACGAAACCTGCAACTGCAAACAACCATTTATACGTATTATTTCTCGATGGCTTATACGAGTATCAGCTATTAATGTCCCACTTTCGACATACGAGTGTGTACGGAACGTTTGGTGCGCGAGTTGAATCGCTCTTGTCCGGTTTTTTTTTTCATAACAAAGCAAAGCTGTTTAGTCGTACAACAGTACAATCCAAAAGCGCTCCTAATGCGTGTTTACGATTGCTTTTGTTTGCGTTAGTATCTACTCGTATACAAATACAATCCGTTAATAACGCCCCGATGTGAATTGTGCATATCAGGAACTGGCGTCTGCAGCTCGATAAATAACGCCATATGCATAATCTCTTAGACAGGTGAATTTTTTTTCATTAATCACATAATCAACATAATATATAACAAGTGTTACAGAAAGGTGTAGACAATGTTAGTACAGAAAGGAGTAGTCTAATTTTAGGCGCGTTATATGTAACCGACAAATAGTTCATTATTCTTGAAAAAAAAAAATGGATTTTGAAATAGTATTTATTAAAAATCTTTTCTTCGGAAATTACTTTTCTTAGTGTGTTTCATGTAAATTTTAATGATTTTTTATTTTTTTAAAAATCTGGTCATTCCATTCCATGGCCTCTCTCTTCCAGAATATTAGGTTGCGTTATCGGTTAAGTTTCAAGTTTAATTTAAATTTCTGTATCATCATGTAATCAAGATTTTTTCTTAAATTCTTATCGGTCGTATTGTAGACCCCGTGAATAACGTATTTCACGGGGTCTACAATACGACCCTGACATATGACCACACTTTTCTGTAACACCTGTATAAATCAACCTTTGCCAGTGATTTTTTTCCAGCAATTTGAGACTTGAATACATTGCAAGTCTCAAGATCCATTTGGCGCAGAAGGTAAAAGTCACGGTCTAGGTAAAATTTTCTATTTGTTTTTTTTTAAACAATATCTTATAAGTTTTGATGTGAGATTATGAGTAAGTATGAAATCATCTGACATAATTGATTGCGTTAATTTAGACATTTACTGTTTTTCACCTCCGAAAGTCATTGAGATGGAACATCTATGTAGAAATCAAAGAAATTAGTTTTTTACTTTTATGGTTTTGAGATTAACACGACACAATCAATATAAGCATAACAGAATCAGTAGAATTAAGATCCTTCGAGACCTTTCTCACAATAGGAGCACCACGCTCGATTGGTTTGACATTCATCTTTGCATAGTAGATATATTGCAAAAGAGTGCGTGTTCGTTTCATGGTAAGTTTCATTTGAACTTAGGAGCGCGACAATGTTATTCAACTATCAAATTTTGCCCAACTCTCCAACATCAATGGGTGATATTAAACGAACGATAGGATTGACAACAAGAAGCCGTTTGTCAAAACTTTCTATCTTAAAAGGTCGGTACAATCTGGGTTTATCGGAATTCATAATCGGTCTGAAGTTTAACAGTTAATAAAACTTGATAAATATTTTACGTTCTTATGATTTTGTGGCGAACTATGTGTGAAAGCCAGTCCTTCACAAATGATAATTCACCAAGCATAAATAAAACAAATTGTAGGTATATCATAAATCTCTCCAACGATTAAAAAAGGCTCATGATCTTTCTAAATTATAGCTAAGAACACTTTAGATTAAGTAACCTTTCAAACAAAAAAACATAAAAATGGGTTTCCGCAGTAGCACAGTTGCTATAAAGCAGGTACATAGATAAGTAGGTCTATTTCGAGGTCGGGTGGGATAAAGTTTTTCTGGTTGTTTAGATCAAGAACACAACACTGCCTTACTCCTCACTAACTTTGTTTGAACTGTTTGTATAGAAATGCTGGCTCGTTCATGTAGGATCTAATTAAAGTAGGTATGTAATTCACATTTAAATGTGAAGTATTTTTGTGGTGGCCTGTGTATTGTTGAAAATCTATAGAGGTACCTATATTATTATTTCTTTCGTAACAAAATATACACCGTCATGGAATACTTTTTCATTACATATTCATATTTGTGTTTCTATGACGCAGGTCAATTACTTATTTATCGACTGTAAAGAGCCTGTTATAAATAAAGTTCCCCCTAAAAGTGTCTGGTAGTAATGAGAATTGTTTCTTATGCATTATTATTCTGTAAAATGAAAATGTCACTTAAGCCTTCAACAGATAAGCACACATACATACGTTATTAATTACAATAGTCTGTTAAGGTTCCAAATTACAGCATAGCTTTTTTTTTGTGCGTGTGGAAACCCCCTCGGACCGTCACCCCACCGGGGTTTTCGGTGGGGCGGTGTGTCGGAATCGAACCGACTAAAACCACACGGTGTGCCGTACTGCGCTTTAAGTAGGAGTTATCCGGGAACAGATTTAACTAAGACATCCGGAAGCATAGCTAAAACAACCTATATCACATTAAAACAAATCAGATCTAATAGTGTTCCATTTTTCACAGTGATATTTATTAAACATAAAATGCCTATACTCTGTCCATTCGTTTATTCTTGACAGTTCTAAAAGTGGTAAATTAATGATGACCTGACATGTTACCGATTCAATTAAAAATAATAATCGACTTTATTTAACAGGCAGCTTTGATCCCACTTTAGAAAGAAGTAAAAAGTCAATTTTAGCTAATAATACTGAATTCGATTAATCCCAATAATTTTATAAATGTGAAAGTTTGGATGGATGGATGGACGGATGTTTGTTACTCTTTCACGCCAAAACTACAGAACTGATCGCGATAAAACTTGGTATGTAGATAGCTGGAGACCTGGATTCACATATAGGCTACTTTTTATCCCGATATTCCTACGGGATCAGGACGTGTGTAAATTCGCGCGGCGCTGCTAGTAAATTATACTTAAGAAACGATTATTAATGTTACTGAGGACATAAGTGACGTAAATAGTGAGTTGTTTGTTCATTAGTCTAACTTTCAATATGATTTCTTATGTTAATTAATTAATTTTTATGTTAATTATTGCGAACACAATTAAATATAAATATTCACAACTATTGAATTTGAATTATTGAATAGTTGAAAAATTGAATTATTGAAAAGGCCAGCGCGTTAAGCAAGCCCATCAATATTTGCTTCGTTGATTTCTCAAAGGCGTTCGACTCAGTAACGTGGCCAGTGCTTTGGGAGACTCTCCTGTCTATGAGAACACCTACACCACATCTTGCTGACCTTCTTAGGAAACTATGTATATTAAGAAGGAACAGCATCGGTGAGAACAGACGACGTATTTTCGAATCACTTTCATTAAAGTGCCGGGGTCCGTCAAGGCTGCATCTTGTTATCAGTGCTGTCTCACAACTACACGGAACTCATTATGAGAATAGCACTCGAGAATTGGTCAGAAGGAATCACTATTGGAGGCCCCTAAAATTTCCAATTTGCGTTATGCAGATAACACCACCTTTCTGCAACTCGCATCGACAATACTTAATCCCTGCTGAGCAAAGTGGAACAAAGTAGCCTTGATTTTGGTCTGAAAATAAAATACAGCAAGACGAAGATCATGATGTCGATCGAGCTAACAATAACCAGAAGTCGCATCGTTCAATCTTAAATCTACATTGGGGCACTTATATCTAACAATTGTGGCAATCAAACTGCGCATGTCTATCACTAGCTCGGCATTCGGGTCACCTTCGGAACAGTCCTTTTTCTTCTCGATGAAGGGTACCCTTGGTAAGGGTAAAGGTATGTCCTTTTCTGTAGCCTTGACGGTCGGTCTCGGGCTCTGATCGCTTGAGTAGTTAAGGCATGTTAACAAACAAACTGACTTTCGCATTTATAACGTTAGTTAAGATTAGGATTACAAACTCCCTCAAATAAAGAAGTTAGTTGTACAATGAATACAATATTTTCATAATATATATGTTTGTTCTGTATGTAGATATGTACCTATATTATTAGTTATGTGTATATTCATATGTAGGACACCGCCAGATACCACTTACTCCAGTCACTAAGTTCATTCTAAGGTTGTCTGGAAGAGATCGCTTTTACCGATAAGACTGCCCATTGTATCTAACACTAACATTAGTATTATGATCATTTGTAGTTCTACGTATAAGGTGTACAATAAAGCATATTCAATTCTTTTCTATCACCTAATACACTGTACTGTTCTGAAACTTTTAAATAATATAGTCATACTATAAAACATGACTCAAAAGTAAAAGTACCTTGTGATTATCGTTAAATTATGTATTTGAGAGCTTTTATCGTTTAACGTATCCTACAACAAGGTTGTTCATAGTTTGTGTAAACAATGATTTGTAATTATTGTTCATTAGGATTCGAACTAACAAATATATAAATCAAAAAGCATATTGAAACTCCACTTCTAATATTAGTACCTAAGCTCTAAAAAACAAACAATTTCATTTGCCACCGCATTGTTCTCAGTATATTTATCAAAATGTACACATTAGTTCGGGGGAATAACAACACAAAAACGTGGCTGCTGTGTAAAATATGACTTGAGTGTTGTGTGAACTAGGCCGTGGTATTTCATGAAAAGTGTTTCATTATTCCGAGCATGTTTTCTCAAGGCCACAAATATTAACCTTGACATTGGTACCGCAACCTAGAATTCGGCCCAAGGGGCTAGAAACCAGTAGCGCGATTAAGAAGCTTACAGCGGGTTTTGTGTGGTTTTGTAGAAGTATCACGTAGCAAGAATATTTTTTTAAGATAAAAAGATAACAACGTTATTTAAAGTCTTTGACACTGAAGTACTTTATCTTTGCGTAAATACATGATGTAAGTAAATTATTATATAAAAAAATCCTCTAGCTACACTACTGAATATATTTCTAACGACATAATATCCTATATTAGATACAAATTAAGGTGATAGCAGGCACCACCTTGTATACATATAATTTGCGTTACAAAAATGTTTACTAATGAGTTAAGGGGTGACGGAGAACTTGCTCAGACAGCCACTTGGCTGTTAAAGTTTCATCAACGAACAACGTAGTAGCCAAAACAACTTTGTAAGTAATTTGTAGGTAATAAAAACAAGGATAATGTCCAGACACAGCAAATCGAAACATAAATCAGACACCATAGCCGGAATCAGCACCGGCAGCTTGTTTGAGAATTCGATTAAATGAGGAAGAAGAGAAATGAAAAGAAAAAAGACAAGATGAGAAGAGGGGTAGTGAGTACACAAGAGCTTGTTTGTAATGTTTCATCATGCCAAAGTGTATCATCTCAACTCTGAAAAATTCAATTTAGAAAAAGTGATTTCTATGAAAATGTTAACGCAATTATTCTCATGGTAATAATGGACACGAAATTGCTACGACTTCCGCAGTTAACATAGCATTGTCTAAAGTTGTTGGTCTTCCTGATCGATACAAGTATTTTTGAATTTTTTTTTTTAATAAAGATAACAACTGCCGCATTAGGAATATTAATGAGTCGCGGGGGCTTTACAAACATTTTAACAAAGGAGACAAAGAACACCCAGACTCAGGACAACTATTTGTGGATCCCACAATTTTATGTCCCGTGTGAGATTTAAACCCACAACACTCGACGCGGTGTAGTAGCGAGGCGACCACTTAAACCATTGCGCTATCCGTGCAGTCAAAGCCGGAAAGATCAAAATGACTTTGAATATTAACGAGTAAACAAGTCACTCTAACCTTAAAACGTCTTTGGTACGACTTTGAAGTACACAACGAATATCGACATACGCAGAAACGACATTACTTTCCGGTCCCCTTACCTTACGGTTTGGTAAAGTTATCCAGTATATTCTCCTACCAACGCTTTCCAAGATCTAGCCAGATTTTTACGGACTCCATCGTCTTGGCAACATGCATGCAAGGTATGAGGCCTAGATCTACACGACCTATCGCTTACACTCCCCATCTATTCGTATAAGTAATACTCCTTACCTTCCATTGCCTTCCCGTTTTATCTAGCGTGCAACTAGCACTTAGCAGCTTTGAATTCAAAGGTATGTAATACCTATTAACTATGTATGTATGTAGAACGTTAAGTTTTGTCTTAAAGGTTAAAAAAATACTTATAGTGCTCGTTTCATTTCTCAACTTGCGCCTTACGCACGATAGTCAAACATAGTACGCAGGGTTTCATTACTACTCCAATAAAGTGAAACGCTGCGAGGGAGAATATTCGAGCGTTCCCGAGACAATAACTTAAATAAATAATATTTAATTTTTGTAGCTTGTGTTGGTTTTGTTAACGTTCGTTTATTTGTTATTGTTCCTAGAAAGGTTGTATTTTTAATACAGAATTCAGACGAAAATATTTTCTTTTAAGAGAAAATAGTAAAAAAAACGTGAGTTATTTAAATACCTACTCTCCCCTTAACTTTGATTTTTTCATATTTGTGCAATCAAATGCTAGTCCGGTAATTATCGATATCTTTTTGGAAATAATATCTTAGAGAAAGAAAAGATATAAAGAGTATTGTTATAAGGAATGTGAACGCAAATTCTGCCAGGTTACTTACACACAAAGAAATACAGATATATTAAGGAATACGGCGCGAGCTATTCATTAGCGTTTCTTTAAGAAAACGTTACGGTTATTTTACCTTAAACTTTCTTTATCCAACTGTATGTTTAAAGACAGCTAATTAACCTAAAAAGAAACTCATTCCAATAACCAGTGGTTGCACGTACTCGGATGTAGCATCGTTAGCATATTTTCTTTAATGTATCCATCATCATCAGCCTTTCACTATCCACTGCTGGACCTCTCCTAATGTACGCTACTGAGCTCGATCGTCAGCTTACCTCATCCAGTTTTTCCCCGCCGTTTTGCGCAGATCGTCACTCCATCTTTAATGTATGCTCAGCCATAATTCTTTAGCATCTTTCTCGATTTCAATGTTGATTTTTGTTTGGTTGGGTTGGTTATTTCGCAGTGCTTTCAAATAAATTTGGCAAAATCTTAGTAACAGGATTTCTAAGGAAATAACCAAATTCAAAATTTGGAAGAACAATATGGGGTAAATACGTTTTTTCCAAGACAATCGATCGGGAGGATTATAACGATTCTTTATTTATACTTCCAACGTGGTCCCTTAAATTGCATAATAGCTGAGGAAAGTTTCTAGAAATTTCTGACTTAGCAACATTGAAGCATTAATTTTACCTTGGGTTTTTACCCCGCGGTTTCATCTGCATTAAATTTGTACGTATGCGTAAAATGTAATAAAAACGCAACATCATTAAAAATATCACCGGGCGGCCTGTGCTTTTCGTTTCGTAAAATGACAAAATATTTACCGATGAAATTTGAAAAAACATTTCAAAATAGGGGTAAAATTTAACTTTCCTAGTTCCAGTTATTATGTATTTTTAAAACTGGATGCGTGCCGTCAATTTTTCGCGCGGGTGCCTTTATAAATTAAGGGCCGTAATCGTGAACCGTCGTTACCAACTTTTTTACCTTTAATTGCTTTTCAACTTTTTCTGAAGTCAATTTACTTTTTTTAGACGCTTATTTTCTGTTAGATGTCTGTAATCTCGGTATTTTTAATAGTTTTACAACGCTTTACAGGTATTATAGCTTAGGAGTGAGTTGTCAGCGGGTAAGACTTTTTTTGGATTAGCCCGATTTCTGTCAAGTTGTTACATTTGGAGCTAGACTTATTAAAAATAGATTGATAAGCCTACCATGTAAGGGTAGGATCCTCCGTTATAGCTAGGTGATCATAACTCGGGGATTGTTGTCATCATGTACAAAAATATTCGCAGTAGAGGTCGTAACCAAAAGTACAATAATCATTAAAGTTAACTCCGCGATTCCAGCGTGTATTTAGCTTGACATAAAGTCATTTTAAGTCCCCAAACTCTATATTGCCTTCAAGAACTGGTATGCGAAGTAAATAATACTAAAACTGTCATAAGGTTGCGCAACTATATGGCGTGGTTTGATTCAAGAATTTTTTTTTTTCATGTGTTTTGTAGGCTAGTAGTTGCCGTCGTACATTTAGGTGTCGCCATGCTAAAGGCTGTCACAAAGACAACGCACTCCCCACTCTAGTGTATTTCTTAATATTGATGCAACAGCAACTGGACCTAGCAATGACTATCGCTGTAGGAAACCTTTCTCTGCATTCTGTCCATAGTTTAAGAAAAGAGCGTATTTCTAGGTCTTAAGTGCTAGAGAAACGGTGGCAAGGGGACAGAAGAGGTACTATAAAAAAGCCACACATTTCTTTTTGCACAGATTAATAGCCTATTTAGGGTTCTGTTCCTCAAGAGGAAAAAACCTTTAAAGGAATATTGAATATACAAAAAAATTGGACAAGTGCGAGTTTTTGTCTTCCGTTACCGAGTGTACACTGGATATTCAATATTGGATATAGGAGATCTCATACAAATCTTTTTCTGTCTGCCAAGTTGACACGTCTTGTATATTTTAAATAATAGGAGCCGAAATATATTATAGATTGATATTTTAAGATCAATGAGGAGTGGCGGTAGAGGTGTATATTAAATATGTATATCGGCATTGGTTTGGTTGTTTCTATGTCTAATATAGGGTGATTCTGATAATACCATCCCAATTCACACAGTAGAATCTTTGATGAAAATTATGAGAAACCTGTTTTTCGTTTTAATTTCACTTAGCACAAAAATATTGAGTAACTTGCATCACAGTTGTCTGAACAACTCACAGTTTGTGGGCACTGTGTCTACAAACTGTTAGTTGCCCTCCGTGGGCACTAAGTGTCAATAACTGCTCTATCAGAACCATCAGAACTGCCTACTTCACCGCATTTAATATTTTTTAATCAATTCTGGAAGATTTTTGCCCGTCTTTTCCGAAAGACAAACGATATACGACAGTCAACTTTCTAACCGCAAAATATAAGTTTGTAACCACAAAAACAATTTTTTTATGTGATATAACAACAAATTTACGACTCTCAGATTTTTTTATTTACTTGTGCTATCAGACCTTGCTTTTTACCAAATTTTATGATTCTAGGTCAATGGAAAGTACCCTATAGGTTTTGATTTACCTGCAAAATGTCAAAATTTGGTCAAGTTTAAGGGACCACAGACTTATGGTATTAATTTTAACTTTTCTAACGGTTCCTGAGAAAAAGGGTCTTTACAGACAGACAGACAGGCAGACGGTCAACAAAGTGATCCTATAAGGGTTCCTTACTGTATAGCGTCTAAATAATTATGTTATGTCACCGTAAGATTGTAAATTCCAGTCGTGTGTCGGAGCTGATACACACACTTTTTTTTTTCATACCAAGGCAGAGGTTAGTGGTGATGAATGTTCCTGAAGGTCTAAGTAACACGTAAAAACAAGATTTTTTTAAATCAGTGCTGTTCCATCACTTCTTCAGATTTTACAGTATGGTAAATACTTATTTATTTTTATTTATTAGGGTTAACAACAGTCCATAAGAATATATATTACAAATCAAACGTCTATAAATAAGGAGAAACCAATTAATGTTAACCACGTAAATTCAATTTAGATATTATTATAAACATGTCCAGATCTTGTTACAGCTGAAATGTGAGTCTTCGCCATTGATTAAGTTACATTTAAGTTGATTAAGTTTCACCTAAGCTAAAGTGTAATACTTTAGCTTGAGCTTTAGCGTGTTCGTTATATGTCTGTAACCCAATTTTACTATTCGAGAATAAATCTATGTCTTTGAATTCTGTATTATAGGTTGATATTATTCTGGCAAGAACAGAGTTTTTGGCATAATTTGGAGAATCTTGGTTGTCTTCGAGGTTCATTGACGTAGATATATGCATAAATCTAATTATATGCAGCTGACTACTTTGAAAGTGATCACATTACGTTAAGGGCAAAGAAATTACCTTACGGTCAGTAAATTCATCGATTTACCGTTCGGGCACCGGACTGCTCTAGGCTGAATCATTGGTATATATATATTTTTTTACCTACATCCTTTTCAAAAGAAGGTATTTCGTTAGTAAAGGGCATACTATTTTTTACATATTTATTTATATGCAGAGTGAATTTTAAGTGCCAAATCATGCATTACTGATTTTTTGACAGAATCACTACATATTATAAAACAAAGTGATACGCCGCGTCTATCCGTCTGTCTATTCGCGATAAACTGAAAAACTTCTGAGCGGATTTTCATTCTGTTTTCATAGACAGAGTGATTCATAAGGAAGGTTTAGGTGCATAATTTGTTAAGATTTTGTGTAAATTGATTGAAATATGTGATGATTGTTGAAGATGTCTCTGCTACCCGTACGAAGCCGGGGCGGGTTGCTAGTAGATAATAAAAACTTCAGGACTGGTATAAGATATGTCGACCAGTGGTAGTAGTAGGCGAGTGTGGCGTCTGACACCGACGCGGCACGTCGCTTTACTCCTTGATACAGAGTCCGTTGCAGGCCGCAAAATTAGTCGGGTGAATAAAACAATATAATATATATTTAGTAAGTAATATAATAGAGAACACTATAGTTTCGGATTTGAAGCCAGTTCAAAACAGACACTCGTTGTTTATTTGTTTTACTAAGAAATAAGAATTTAAGTGAAACAGAGTATTTAATTTCAGGTGTGCAAGTTTATTCTTAGTCAACATCATAATAAGTATATATTATGTAGTATATACATTATGCTGAAACATCTCCGGACCCTTCGCTCGCTGTTATCGGTCCCGGTCCTTGGCAAATTACTCCGTTTATCGTAGGACTGTGCCGGTGGCGGGTCGTTTGTAGGTCTGTCTACAGACCGCTACGGGTCTAGAGACCTTTTGTATTCTTATCTTTATTTTTATCTGATTGTAACCAGTCCCTTGACGATTTCAAAACAAACATTTTATGTAGTTTAATTTTCATATTAAACTTTTATAATCATCTTCCTGACCTTTTCCTAATTTAATTTAGGTTCTTATTTAGATTATTTTGTAAAGGGTTTTTAGGCTGTTTTTTTATTGCCGGCCGCCTGAGATACGCCAACCCTCCTTGGAAATGTAATCGTTTTTAGGTGATGAATAGAAGATGGTAAATTGGGGTAAGGAAAATGTATATGGCGAGGGAGCTACAGTAAGAGATACAGCAAGTTGTAGCTGGAAGAGGTAGGGGTCGCGTACCCGTATGTCCATCCTGTGATTGGAAAGGACACTACGACAGGGACATCAACTGGCCAAACCCATATGGGATCGTCCATTAATCACATGATGTTTTTTTTAGCAACTGTTTAACCTCCCCCCCGCATCTGGTGACACGTGGTGAGATTTTAGACTAACCCTGAATCACGTGTATTTTTTTAGTTTAAAATATACAAAAAACTTTCAGAATATTATCTTTAAATACAGATATAAAGCGCTTTCTACGAAAAAATTAATACACGTGATATCTCACTACACCCCCCTCCCCCTTGTGATATTTCGTCATTTTTTCCGAAGCCCCTCCCCCCAGTATGAGCCTCACGTGATTAATGGACAATCCCTATATGAAACTTTCATGTACTTAGTAATAATTTTCATCTAAGCGATATCGTTAATACTTTGTTCTTGGTCCTCTTTACAGATTTATTGGATTACTTTTTGATGTACCGAACCAAACTGGGTTACAAAGTTGATTAACACACACAAAGTTGCGTTACTACACTAGTAATATTATATCACACGCGCTGTGTTCCACTTATATTACCGGCTCTGACACGAACACAGAAAAACTGTCATTATACTTATCTGTTAATGTATGTTAACAGATTAGAAAACTTTCTTCTCAAGAGGAGTATGGGACCAACTCTCGATTATGTAATCATTGTCATACATGTCTTTTGTCACATTCAAACTAGACAATCATGTTAGGCAATATTTTATTTAATGTGCAATGAGATTGATTCACGTCTATAAGATAGTCCTTGGAGTTTCTTGCCTGTTCTTCTCCATAGGATCTACGTATTGGAACAGGCAACTAGCTTCACGACTGACTTAGTCTGACTGACTCCTACTCCTGACAATTCAAAAATACCTATTATTGGATTGAAATAAATATTTTGATTTGATTGATTTGATATCGCAGTCACTCTCTATGTATTTGTATTGGGTGTGCCTGTGTAAGACTACCACTGTGGATCTTAAATTCAAAAGGTATACCTACTGGAATTGCACTAAATTTTATAACAGAGTATTATACAATTGTCAAGATTTTAATTTAATCGTGGGAGAGCCATGTTTCGGCACGTTTGGGCCGGCCCGACCGGAGTGATAGCACGGCCTCACAAAAAACCGGCTGTGAAGCATTGCTTTTCGTCGAGTGAACGAGGTTACCGGAGGCCCTAACCCTTCCTTCCTCCCCTCTCCCCCTCTTCCACCCTTCCCCTACTCCCACCTTAAAGGCTGGCAACGCAGTTATTCCTCTTGAGTTGCAAGTGCCCATGGGCGGTGGTAGTCATTTATCATCATCATTCTGCTCGTTTGCCCCCTATACCATAAGAAAAAAAAACCATTTGTGTCATGTTAAACGACGACGGACAGGTAAAGAAAAAGTCAAAGTCGTTTAATGGGTTTAGTTACTTAAAATGTTTGGCGTCGAACTCAGAATTAATTTACTTTGGGTTGGAATCTAAATTAACAGAAATTTCACCAAAAGTTTGTTGTCGCCACATCAAAAACTCGTATTTATTTTATTAAAAATTTAGGGAAACTATAATAGACGGTAAAACAGTTCACTATTACACAAAAAGAAGTTAATAGACACAATTATGACTAGTTATACCGGTAGCGCCACGCCATTGGTCGGTTGTCAATGATAGGGTTATAAAAGGCTAGGCATGCATTATAAGTTGATAACAATCACTTGAGTGCTGATTGAGGCACGAATAACATAGCAGTTAGTGTTATTTAATGGATTTGATAGTTTATAGCAATAGTGGTTAGATTGTAGCGAACAGGTTTTATTGTAATATACTTTTGTAGGTTATATTAATTAAAGATATACGATTTTACTCACTTGTAATCGTGGATGCCCGACTAGTTTCGGGCCTGACGGGAGCCTATTATCAAAGGGTTAAACGACCTGGTGGGTCGTTATTACGTAATTGTTAAAAATGTTATGTATTTGTTTTTATTCACAATTATAATGTTGCTTAAGTGCGTTCCGCCCCACGTTGGGCGCCAGCTGTAACGTAGAGGGTGGCCTCGTGGTTTACACGTGGTCCCCCGAAGGTAAATTTAAGTGAGGAGAGGAATAGTCACGTTTAACCATTTTCACAGTTTATAATTAAGTTTGTAGAAAAGTTATTTAACAGAATGTTAGGCTCAGGTCGTGAAGGTTTGCAGAGGCTTTAGATGTCGCTCCGGCGCAGGTAGGTGAAGGGCACTTAGCTTCGTCGTAGCCTGGAGCGGAAGAGGCTGGGTCTTTGCACGGCGTGGGTATATAGTCTGCCGAGGCGCAGAGGGGCGAGGTGTGTGTGATGGCTTGAGGTAGGGGAAGGGACGCGTACGGTTCGCGTGACAAAGTCTTCATTATGCTTCACAGCATTATAATGATAATAATAACTTCACACACCTCGCACTCGGCCGTCTGATAACAAACTAGGCAAAGCCTGTACTATGGTAACCATACTGCTGATAAACATACTTATCACTACATATTTTAAAACGAAGTCCCCCGCCGGGTCTGTCTGTTCGCGGTGAACTGAAAAACTACTGAACGGATTTTTATGCGGTTTTCACCAGTAGACAGAGTGATTCATGAGGAAGGTTTAGGTGTATAATTTGTTAACGTTTTGTGTAAATTGGTTGAAATATGATGATGATGATTGTTGAAGATGTCTCTACTACCCGTGCGAAGCCGGGGCGGGTTGTTAGTATATTAATAAAAATTAAATTAAATTAAAAATTAAAGGAAGAAGATACTATGCAGGAAACGTGATTTTTCGGCGTTTTCGTTAAATCTTTTACGAGGGTACGGTACTAAACTACTTCCCTTACAAGTACACAAACTCTCTAAACTCTCTTTCTTTAAAACATTGATATATTTATTAACCGACTTGAAAAAGGAAGAGGTTCTCAATTCGGATGTTTATATATTTTTTATGTATGTTCGGGCATATCTCCGTCATATATAGAGGCATTCGCAAAATTATTGTTTGTTCGTAAGAATTTTCATTTAAATTTCATATAGATTTGATGATGAGTTTATTTTTTGTTATATATTTTTTTTTAAGTTAATTATTTTTCTGACCTTATTATATTTTTGTATCATGTCAGTCCATTAAAAAAGGAACAGTAATTATTATAACTGAGTATTATATAGTCTTAAACTTTAACAAAATAAGATAAAATGCAATAACACAGATACATACTTGCACAAGTGTTGTCACGGCAAGTACATCTCACACGAAATATACAGGGCGGGAGGGACCGAGTACATTAATTTATATTACATTATTCATTTGCTCTAATTCATCCCGTTCGCAATATCACCCAAAGGGTTAATGGGTTGAAGGTCACCGAGTACTAAATGAGGTGAATGGGAATGAAATGGTAATTTCCTCGTTTTGGAATAATTTCTTTTATAACACAGTGAAATCATTTATTCCATTCCTGGTTTGTCAAAAGAAAAAAACAAGATATCTTTCAAAGTTCTTTATACCTTAACATTAACTCAAAACAAAAATCCCAGAGTTCGCATCGGTCCCCGTCTAGCCGTATGTAGTCCATAACAATTAAAAGTATAATGCTATATACTTTTATTGTACACTAGCTGAGCCGAAAGACGTTGTCCCGCCTTAACTATGAACATTGAAAATTATATTATCTTGTAGGAACCTCATTAAATTAAATCCCAATTTCCCTTGGTCACGGCATCACCCGTAAACGGCTGGATTGATTTCACTGATTATTTTTGTGTTTGTTATTGTCAGCAGAAGGTTCTTATGAAAGAAAAAAATAATAAAGTGGAGCGGTAAATTAGAAAATTTAAGAAAACTTAACGAGGGACTTACGCGGGTGAAACCGCGGGGAGCAGCTAGTTAAATATACAAATATATGCACTAAGCTGGAATCAAATCCTCCTGACATTGTAATCGAGAGATCGTCCACCACCGTCACATGGGTGGTCAATTTCTAAATTCATATACTCGTGTATTAATTTTGTTTATTATACTTTACTAGCAACCTGCCCCGGCTTCGCACGGGTAGCAGACATCTTCAACAATCATCAACATATTTTAATCAATTTACACAAAATCTTAACAAATTATACACTAAACCTTCCTCATGAATCACTCTGTCTATTAGTGAAAACTGCATGAAAATCCGTTCAGTAGTTTTTTAGTTTATCGCGAAGAGACAGACAGACAGACCCGGTGGGGGGCTTTTAGATAATACATCAAATTCAATTTATATTCAGTCGGTTGAAAATGATCGGTTACTTCCGTAATCAACATTATAAATCAATATTAACTAGTAAGCACAGTCTTAAGTAGTTTAAATTTATATAAAATACAAAGTAACGCTGACATTGGGATAAAAGCACTTACAACGCTTTTTTATTAAGTCATTATAAATTGTAATGTTGTTACCTTTTTGGTATTTGATAAGGGTTGTAATTATATTCCGTTAGGAGTCATAAAGATCTTGCTAACGAGGTAGGAGCTTGCCGAGTGAGGAAATATCTCTTCCGTAGAGAAGACTACTTACGACCTACTTGAGCGGCCAAGCTTCTCTCGGTGTTTTTGATTTGTAAAATCAATTTTTTAGGAAAGACGGCTATTTAACCAAACTTAAAAAGTAAAACCTTATCTAAATACTGTTATTTTACCAATCATTCGAGCAGTTGCCGAGATACAAGAATTATATTTATATACCTACCTATACATATCGCACTGCTATTACGAGACTGTATCAACTCAAAATAGGGTAAATTTGAGATAATTCATTTTTCATACGTAAATATCTATTCCCTACGCGTCAAGAAATATAAAATAATAATAATAAATTGTAATAAGCCAATTTTTTCAACAAAACCACTAAAAATAATTCATATTTTTTTTTGAAGTTTGTTAAGACTATAGAGAAATGAGAATAGAGTATTGAGTCAAAAATTGGAAATAACTTGATAACCTGCAATCTCTTAAATAATTCAATAATACAGAAAACCCTTAATTTTATCAATAATCTATATACAGTGTTCACTTTTTATAATCTTTAACAAGAAGCGAGTAATCAGTTTTCTGTCGTTTCTGAAAAAGCTTCATTTTGAGTTGATACACTCTTGTAATAGCAGTGCGATATATATAAGAACTGCTCATTTAAAGTTATGATATACAAATTTAGTTGCGTTTCTGCTTGTGAGTAGGGTAGGGCTCCAAAGTTCAGTGAATACTCATTGAAGTAAACCCATTCCCAACAAGAATTTCTTTTAGCTGGAGGGCTAGTAAGGTATGAACCAAGGTAAATAAAAAAATATATACGATTTAAAATCTTTAACTTTACACATTCCAGTTGCTTTTATAAGAAACGGAGGTAAAAATACTTGGAAATTCAAACAGTCGTAACTTGTAAACGGATAATTTTTTTTCAAAATTTTTTTTTGTAACTGCAAGCTAGAGTCATGCCCTTTCAGTGATTTAAGGACGTGTTCCAATGTCAGATACACCCTGTATTTCACAATGACAAAAACCATTTTAAGTGGAAATTTTTAAAGACTACTTCGTGCGTTCAAGGGCAGTATTCTCAAATTCAGCCACGTTCAGCCTCAAATTTAGTATCGTAAAAAGTTGGGAAAGGTGGTAAAAAGACTCATACTGTAAAGGGTCTAGGGACATAGCAACCCCTTACATAGCGAAGCGTTCACGACGGCAGGCGTACAGGCGTACTCACCTAAACCAGCCGGGGAAATCGGTGGGCAAACATAGCCGGTAGGGAACACATTACATTAAGGTGCAAGAGAATTTTTAGCATGGCACCTAGAATCCTACTATAATATTATAAACGTGAAAGTTTGTGAGGATGTATGAATGTATGGATGTTTGTTACTCTTTCACGCCAAAACTACTGAACGGATTTCGATGAAACTTGGTATGTAGATAGCTGGAGACGCGGATTAACATATAGACTTTTTATCCCGATACTTAAGCGGGTAAAACCGCAGGGCGCTGCTAGTTTATAATAAAATGCCTAGGGCCATAAGAGAACTCCAGCTATATTTATTTAAAGTTCAGTTTAAAAAATATCTTATTAACAAATGTTTTTACACGATTGATGAGTTTTTGAATGACCGTGATAATAATATACTTTGACAGTGACATTTCCATACTATCTATAATTAATTCATTATTATTATTTGACCACTTAACTATTGTTATTATAATTTGTTGATATTTGACCAACAAATTTAATTGTTATTAATTTACGTATTGCATGTTGTGAAGGTATCCGCTTCTGACGAAAAATATTTGCACGCCTACCAGGTAGAATATAATACGAACTTTAAACCATTGTTATTATATATTGTCCAACCCTGAACTTATATTCATGCAAATAAATGATTATTATAATTATTATTATAACTGGGCACTGTCCATCAGGTATATACACATACTAGGAATCTCTAACATTTATCTATGTCGTCTTTGAAGGAATAAAATCTTTGCTGTAGTCAGCGGAGCAAAATTTCCAGTTCCGTAAATGTTAGCAGATACTTCTGGACCTAGATATCATGGTTGGAATAGCACTTAAAACCATCGTGCACGCAAAACAAACCAAAAAATCTTTAACTGCAGAACCTGGATCTCATTAACAAAACTCATGTATTCGTCTGTACGATACTTTTTTCGAGTACAGTTAACAACAAAAAAAATAGCTGCATTAAATTTAAACTATCTCAAGTGTCATAGAGACATGATCTACAGATTATTCATCAACCAAACACAAAGGAACAACTCAGTATGCAAAATGGAGATTGCGTGGTAGCTTGTAATTAAACACTCACCGCACCGTTACATCTTCATAGTAGCAATAATAACCCTCTATAGAGGGATAATCTACCCTCTCATATCTCTTGGGCTGGTCACGTCAACCAAATGTGGAGCGGTAGAATGCACAAACCTTCAGGTCCACTATGGAGAATTCTTTCAGCGGTTAAAGCAAAATATTATTAATTTCTGATATGTATGTAACCAAACTTCGGATTCAGAGGTGTGCTACCGGGGATCGAACTAACCGTAGTCAGCGTGAGACGCATGATTCTATACATTGAGATATTTTAATTATACTATTGGGCTACCACTGATTTAACCGAATACACCGAATACATCATTACTCCCGTTTATATTTGTACAAACAATAATGTTCATATTGTGCAGTTATACCTATATTTGGATACCGCATCGATGTGTACTTTTAATCCAAACTAGGCTTACTAGTACGGAACAAAATATAACACGGTTCAATGTGCTATTATTCAAATATATAAAATAGGTTACGTTGACAATTCGGTTATGGTTTCTTTACTATTTAATATTATAATATTTAAAATTATAGGACTTAGTTTTTAGTAGCCTGATTTTACCTATCGGGTGAGGTACGTCTTTAGAGCTAAAGTTAGCTCTAAAGACCTATTTAAAAATATATGTATACAGGGTACAGTAAGTAAAATCTACTTTGAGCCGTCAGTGTGTCTGTCTGTGGCATCATAGCTTCCTAACGGGTGAACCGATTTGAGTGCGGTTTTTTTGTTGGACTGGTGACTTGATCGAGAGTGTTCTTAGATATAATTCAAGAAATTCTGTTCAGCCGTTCGAAGATCATCAGCTCTATTGTATTCGTTGAAGGGACTTTCGAGTCGGGGGTATTTAAAATTTTTAATTTATGATTGTAAATATATTATGTTGAACTTATTGATTAATTCTTACATCACACCAAATGTATGAAAATGTCATTATATTCAATTTACTGTAATGTAATTTTATAAATTACGAAGAAATGTTGAATGATTTATTATAACATATCCTATAAAGGAACTTAAAGTTTGACGGGCATGTAAAAACAAACATTTACATGGGAGAGCCATGCTTCGGCACGTATGGGCGGGCTCGACTCCACTCGATACAAGGGCGTCACAGAAAACCGCCAGTGAAACAATGCTTGCATGCATTGCTTTTCAGCGCGTGACTAAGGTTACCGGAGGCCCTAACCCGTCCCTCTCTATTATTCCCGTCCTTCCCCTCTCCCCCTCTCCTGTCCTCTAAACCCCTCCTCCCGTGTTCCTGCTCTTCCCCCCTGTTCCCCTCTTAAAGGGCGGCAACGCACTTGTGACTCTTGAGTTACAGGTGCCCATGGGCGGCGGTAGTCATTTACCATCAGGTGACCCGTCTGCTCGTTTGCTTTATACCAAAAAAAAAAAAACGCCTTGAAGCTCAGTTTGGAACTTTAAGAAACATAGTATAAAAACAAATAATTCAACTCACAATATATAATCCCTATTCAAACCCAGCTCGAAGGACCATGTACATGTAAAGTGAGATACTTTAAACCTGATAATGGCTGAGTACTGGGAGGTTGTGTGTACCGTGAACCGAGATATCTTCGACTGAATTGACGTTTAGGCATTGTTTGCTAGTTTTATTGATTAGATTAAAAATATTCGTGAATGGTACATATTCATAGTTAGTAAAGTTGCCTGACCAGTAGACTAGGCACCTGAAACTGACGCGGAAGGGGGCCTTACCCTTTGAAGGGCCCCCGTTGGGTCCGAAAATAGTCGGGCATCCCCCATACACACGCGACTAAAACCTATATCTATACAAATAAATTGAAGCGACTTTTTGTAATGTCATAATGACAGCATAATGACAGCTTTACACAGTACCTACTTTATACCAAAAAATCAATGTTTAATAATTTTTCTCTGTCTGTCTGTTTATTTCTAGCCGGAACAAACAGACAGACAGAACGGGTGCACCGATTCAAAGTTGAGTTTCACTGGCAGATAGCTGGTGTTATGTTATGATAGGGTTCCGCTCAAAGTTTAATTGATACTAAAAATTTAAAAACTAGTCGAATATACAATGTTAATGAAGTTAACACAACACTGCGCAAATGATTTATCATTTAAAAGTAAATTGTACAGGTTTGCCAAGTAGAGTGCCTACGAATGCCTGCTTGTAAAGACAAAATTCAATTGCGTGCATGAATAATTCATTTTGTCTCTTCCGTCTACAACACGAGACGTGTACTCTGTAGTTAAGATAAATCCAATGAGTCCAAACAGAATTGGATTTTATTAAATAAATAGAGACTAGTTCCATCATCCGACCATCACTATAGCACTAAAATTATTACACTATCAGTAAAGTTACATATGAATTAGAAACTGCATCTAACTCACTTGAAAGGTTTGGCAGAACACTATCAAAGCAAATAATAAAGGCTTGTAAAATCATAAAAGTTGCACGAAATTGATTAGAGCGAAGACACATTACAAGATTCGTTTACTAACTTGTATGTGAAAGTCATTATTAAGTGATTTTATTATGTTTACACTAACTGTCCACTGAAACGATTGATGGCTATGATCTCCTCAGCAAAATAAATGTCAACGCACCGTTTCGTCTCCCGTGACAAATTGTTAAATTTTGATGGAATTAAATTCTACTACATCGTGATTTAAAAAAAAATTATGCAACTAATTTCTCTAATTATAATTTATTACTTTTATCTAATTTCGTAAGCAGTTACCAGATGTTTAGGGTTTCCAGAGTTGTTTCAAAAAAATATGTCGTAGTGTTAATGAAAGACAATAATCTTAGTTCCTTAAACCCTCAAACTTACTTAAATACTATTAAAAGCGGTTCCACATCGGTAGTGAACTAAGTATTGTTGGAACTCGCATCGACTTCATCGCAACTCAGATACCTTAGCATTTTAATGGTAAATACAGAATACCTATTAAAATGTTATTGATAGGCAATTATTTTCTGTTCAATGAAAGTCCGTCACAGTAAGCTTTGATGTATATGTCAGCTAGATTGTAATTTAAATTTATTTATTACTAGCAACCGGCCCCGGCTTCGCACGAGTACAAATTATACACCTAAACCTTCCTCCGTCTATTAGTGAAAACTGCATGAAAATCCATTCAGTAATTCTTCAGTTTATCGTGCGAACGTCTGTCAGACAGACAGACGCGGCGGGGGACTTTGTTTTATAATATGTAGTGACTAGCCGCCCCCTCAGTTTCACCTGCGTTTATGGTCACTGCTCCGCTATTATTGGTCGTAGCGTGATGTTATATAGCCTATAGACTTCCTCGATAAATAGGCCATCCAACATTAAAATAATTTTTCAATTCGAATCAGTAGTTCCTGAGATTATCACGTTCAAACAAACAAACTCTTTAGCTTTATAATATTAGTATAGATAAAAGTTTGATAGTTTATGTAAATAAGCTCAATACTCAAGATTTAAAAGGTTTAGTTATTTTTTAATTTTTAGTCTATTTTCTTCGGTTTAATTTTTTGTTAAACAGTTTTTGTAAAGGTCCTAATGCTTGTGTTTGCCTGATAGAAACTGGTAGGGCATTCCAGAGACGTGCTGTTTAACTGTAAAAGATTTATGAGCAAACTTTGTCAATGCACTGGTATTTGAAGTTTCCCGATGATCTCAACATTTCGAATGTGCGTCACGTAGAAACCTAAAACGTATTTTGTGATAAGATTGAGTGAGGGGGTTGAATAACATGTTATAAAGTAAACGTAGGATAAGAATATTCCGGCGAAGGATTATACGAAAGTTTTGCGTTCCAGTTTCTCGCGTTGCTCCTCTGTGAGATCAAGATAACAGGTATCAGCATATTCAAATATTGGGAGTAGGAGAGACTGTGCAAGCGAAATCTTTGTAGAGGTTGGTAGAAAGTTCCGCGGTTTTCGTAAGGACCCCATTGAGGCAAACAATTTGCGACTCACCTTTTGCAGTTGTGGGTCCCATGACAGAGACTTATCTATCGCTTCGCACCATGGACAGAACTATGGTCTCAAGCGAAAGGCTTCCCACACCAATAGCCGTCCTGAGGTTGAGGCACCGCTGCGCCCACGCTTGGCACTCCCCTAAGGTGTGGAGTGCAGTGTCCTCGCGACAGCCTCCGCAGTGGTGGCACGCGGACGTTGGCTCCCGGCCTATACGACACAGGTACTTACCGAAACAGCCGTGTCCAGTGAGTATCTGCGTCAGCCGGTAGGAGAGGCTGCCATGTCGCCTCTCTAGCCAATCCTCCATGAGGGGTCTTACCGCCACAATTGTGGCGTGCCCTGCGCTCGGTCGCCCAAGTCGTTCTTGCCACTCGACCATTGACCATTGAGACCTGGTGAAGATGGGACCGTTGTGCCTTGATTTCGCAAGGCATGGGTCTCATGCCCCTCTCCAGCGCCTCCTTGCGCCAGTGGTATAGCGACGCAAGGTTCCTGGCCTCCAGGTCCCAAGGTAAAGTCCCGGCTAGGAGACTCGCCGCTTCAAAGGACAAGGCCGCAGTATCGCGGCATTGCGGGCCGTCAAATTCTCCGCCCAGATTGGGGCCCCGTATAGGGCCCTTGACCGCACGATTCCGATATAGAGTCTCCTACAGGAGGTGTCGGGCCCCCCTAAGTTAGGTAGCAGCCGCGAAAGCGCAGCCGCCGTCCCTATGAGTTTAGGGGCCAGACTCCGAAAGTGATGTCCGAAGTCCCATCGACTATCGGGTACGAGCCCCAGATATTTCATCGAGGGCTCGATGCCGATGCGAACACCTCCCACAATAATGCTGGATCCCGATGGTGGCCTCTTCCGAGGCCCATGGAAACAGAGGGCCTCCGATTTATGTAAGGCCAAATAGAAAAGTATCTATCTGCAGATAAGATGTGACCATATTTGTAAATCAGGCAATATAACCCATGTAATAAAATCAAAGAGAAAATTACTCCGAAAACAAACACAAAGATACGGATTTTAATTGATTCTTTAAGTTTTTAATCACTTATTTTCACTTTACATTAGTACCTTTTTAATTCGAATTGGGCCGGTCATTTTTCATTTCTAACAGATGAAGAACATTAACACCTTTATTTTAAACACTTTTTATTATGTTTTTGTTGATTAATATGTTATGTAATAAATTAGTTTTCTTTTAAATAATTATTTCATTTCCAATTCATCTCCTTACTATATATATATATATAATAAGAGAAGGTAAATAAATAATTTAGAGCAACAACAAATTGTCACTGTGTGCGTGTTTAGGGATGACTATCCCAGTGTAACTACTACACACACACAGTGACAATTTGTTGACAATAACTACACGTGCGTACTCACACATAGTGCGTAATTGTATCCCGTTTTATGTGCATCATTTGTTTGAATTACTCTATCTAGACAGGTACATAAGGAAAGCATTTTTTTCTCTTTTACTTGTGAAAACCTGTACCTACGGGTTGAACTCCTTTGAGGGCATGGTGAGTGATTATTTTATGTTGAAAGGACTAAAAGGTTTCTATTCAGTTTCAAGTGGGAATGTCATGTTCCCATGAGATCACGTGTATATGGGTCGTACTAGCAAATTAGATATTAACTAATCTAAACATTGTGTACAAATCGTTACAACCCGTTTCCGAGAAACCACGATGCGATAAAAGATTTGATAAGATTTAAGTAACAGATACATGTTGCAAGTAAATAGGGCCAACATATTTGTTGGTCAAAATAAGAACTGCATTTGCCCACAACTTAATGTACATTCAGTAACAATTCTTTTAATTTTTGTTTCTTAATAATTTTTTAGATTACTAGTTCAATAAGTAAAATTTAAAAGTTACATATCTTATATATTAATACGTAAGAAGGATTCGTTGTATTAACTATTCAAGCAAATTTCGCGTACGGAGGTATGTGACATTTGGAATACTTAAAGTTTATGTGTATTAGTGTAGAAAACATGCGGAAAGCTAACAGTTTAAATATCATACTAATATTATAAACTGGAAAGTTTGTGAGGATGTATGGATGTTTGTTACCTTTCACGCCAAAACTACTGAACCGATTGCCATGAAACTTGGTATGTAGATAGCTGGAGACCTATAAGTAGGTAAGAGCTATATATTCATATATAACCTACTTTTCATCCCGATGTGGGTTCCTAACTACTTGGGGTGTCCAATCAAACGCGAACTCCACATAAAAAAATTTAATGTTACTTTGCACTGATCAATTGGTTTCGGGATGTAAGACAGTTCTATATAGGCGCGATTTTATAGAGCAAAGCGTAAGCGGGCAGAGCGGCACAGGTCTAGCGCGGGAAGCGATTTGCGTAGCTCTGGCGCGTGCGGCGATCGACTGGGAGCCCGTTCCTCGCCCCTCGCTGACACACACCCGCACCTCTCGCAGGCACCCCGCCTGCCTGGCGCGGCGGTGGGCGTGGTGATGGGATATCTTGCCTCGGTAAATGGGCTATCCAACACTAAAATAATTTTTCAATTCGAACCAGTAGTTCCTGAGATTATCGCGTTCAACCAAACAAACATAGAAACACTCTTCAGCTTTATAATATTAGCATAGATCTGAAAATGGCTACA
The DNA here is from genome assembly GCA_949752705.1 of Callimorpha dominula. NCBI lineage: Eukaryota > Metazoa > Arthropoda > Insecta > Lepidoptera > Erebidae > Callimorpha > Callimorpha dominula. The sequence continues at coordinate 4,714,160 of OX456991.1, forward strand.
TCAAGCTACATATGTCCAGTATATATACTTATACGTTGGCCTGTCATGGTACCTATAGCACAGATTACTAAGTAGTTACTACGTAACCTATAGTCTTTAAAATGAGAGTTCAACTTATACTGGAAAGGAATGGCTTGATTTATGTTACATTGAAACTAAAAACAAATTAATAATAATTCCAAATTTTATGAATTATGGTCTTAATTCGACCGCTAGGTAATCTCTTGTAACAATATACAGACGCTAAAGAAAATAATATGATACAAGTAGGTGTAATTGAGTTGGAAACATATTGCAAAAGTAGATAAATTATGATGTACAGTATCACAATAATTGTTTTTAAGCTTCGCGGTAATAATTAGAAGGTAGAATACCTTCTTTGGTTACCCGACGTTTCAATCGAATTCCACCGAACGTGGTCGGGGTAGACTGGTGAGAGCTTAGCGACACCTCCGTGAAGTGCGAGTTTCGGCAACTACCCGAACTTGGTTTTGATTATTTTTATTTTCGGAACTTCGACACACCACACTCACGACGTCCGTTGAGTGTTGTCAAGTAGCGTGTATTCGCTGACGCTTGCATGTTGACAAGCGGTACCCATCTACACTGTTATTACCGCGATTAAGTCCCGATTTACACATCTAATATCACAATACGTCCCGGATACGGAGTTACTAATTATTCTTAGTTTAGAAACAAAACCAACATTATTACACTAAAAAAATAAGTACAAACAGCAGTGTTTATGAACAACAATACACTGTGAGCGTATAGTGTATGTTACGTACGTTTGTTGAATCTGAAAACAAACAATTCATCTAATAATACTTGTGAAGGTCTATGCCCCGCCAGATATAGTTTGTGACCAAAGAGCGAAGTGGGCCGGTTAAAGAGCAAAGTAAGCATGAATCTTAAAATTCACAGGCACTAATGTAATTACAACAATATGTGTGAACATCTATACACACATAAATCTACACGTACAAACCACATGTCAATCGAAAAAATATGAAGACATTATGCGTATGTACCTACGATAATAGAAAATTTCATGGTAAATTCAAATGTCAGGAAATTTGCAGTACTTGCAGATCAACCTTCTTATGATGCACCGGGGCGAAGATAGATAACAAATCTTCTATATATATAAATAAATATCAATGTATGTTTGTCCTGTATACTTTTCTAAATTGTGATGAAACTTTAGCAGGGTCTTCCGAGAACGCCTACGAAGACGCTTACTAAAAACACAGAGCAAAAGAGATGGCATTCAACGGATAGCGGCTCTCGCTACGTGGTATTAAAGTTTATTTAAGCGTATCAGACTTTAGTCGACAAATAAATTGCTTATTTCGATAGTGACATATGTTACCTACTTGTTTCAATTTGAAATAAGACCTTGTTTTAAGGTGTACAAGGTTTACATCTTATATGAAGAAAATTTAGTGAATTTTAATTTAGCGAGTGAAGTAACAGAATTGGGACCAATATCTGTTTCTCTATATTTCTTTTTCTTTGCTTTTGGAGTACAATAAAGAGTATTCATTACTTTTATTACAGTCCTCTGGTACAAAGGTTACTTTCCTATTCTTTAATCCTTACTTGTTTTCTCTTTAACGTTTCTATGTAGGTGATAAATTGATGACCTACACTCGTTTTGAAAAACTTGCGAGGGTTAGGTATTTATTCTTGCCGTGGATATACCTCAAGATCTAACGATGAGATAATATGGTTGCAGCCCCGGATATCGAATCGGAATGTGCTCAGAAAAAGATTCATGATTTATTCATAGAAGTTTTCTTCCTAACTTAATTCCGTTTTTTGTGCGTGTGTAAACCCCCTCGGGCCGTTACCCCAACGGGGTTTTCAGTGAAGAAGTGTGTCGGAATGTAACCGACTAAAACCACACGTGAGCCGTTCTGCGACTGAAATAGGAGGGATCCGGGAACAGATTTTATTTAGACATCCGGTTTTTCTTCTTAATAGCCCCAAGATAACCCCATTTTTTGAAGGATTTTAAAGGATATTATTCTCGGGGCATACAAGAAATGTTTTTCTTAAATTCAGTACCTAAGAAGAAAATTTTAAGTTAGTAAGAGAATTTCGGTGACCGTACTTTTGCCACAGATTACTAAGTAGTTACTACGTAACAGATAAATAACTCTCTGCAAAAATATCGGTACCTTTTTAAATACCTACGCTTTCCGGGCTTTAAAATGTGTGTAGGGTAACCTCTTCAATATTTTTTTTTATTAAAAAATTACAATTGTTATGTAACTTAAGTATTTAACGCTTATTTTTCATTTCCTATATTTTAGTATACAAAAATCCTACATGTGTTTTGTTTTTATGTAAAGATTAATAAACTTCTTACCTTTTCTAAAACCTCGATTATTAAACTGTATGGTGAAAAATGTTCTAAATCTTGCAAAAAGCTTTATTGAATAATTTGAGGGAAACAAGGGCATGTAGGGTCAAAAGATTTATAAGCAGCGCTGACAGTGTTTTTTTTTCTTACTTTATCTACATTCTTATACTGCACATAATCAACCATGAATTTTACAGTATTTAAATATTATATCAATGCAATCTCGAAATAAATATTCGTGTGCGCGTGATGCAGCTGTTGGCAACACTGCGCGTGGCTGCGTATAAGGTCCGCCGTTGGACTAGCGTCCGGTAGGTATTTAACGCGCGCAAGTTCATCGAGTGGCATAGGCCTGCTTTTGCTAAGGTGTTATCTTCTACACCTAACTTGGCACAAAGCTTTGTAGAAACAGTTCTCCTTGTTTGTATATATCCGCAACAGCTCCAATACCCCGGTAATTAAAATCGAGTTGATGACTTCGAGAGTAAGACCTATGTTTACACTGCCCTTAAACCATCTGACTTTACCTAAAGCTATTTCTTGACGGGACCTTCTCATGTATTGTTGGCGAACTGTTTGTTTATAGATTTAACAAAACAGTTTACAGTCTTTAGTGAATAATGTGAGTATGAAGCGGCGGTAGCGTAATGGTTAAGGCGTCGGACTTGCGATCAAGTGGTTGCGGGTTCGGACCTCACCTTATCGACGTGAACCCACTCCTAAAACAAGCATTTAGCTTAGCTGGAGGGGTTAACAAGAATACGTTACTATGTTGTTCCTAAAAAAAATGTTGTACATTTTTTTATGGGATAGCGGGCAAACGAGCAGACGGGTCACATGATGGTAAGTAAGGCAACTCTTGCATACAGTTACAAAACTCATTTTTGAAAAAAAAAACTATCCGTTTACAAATGATGACCATTTGAAATTAAAGGTATTTTTACCTCCGTTTCTCATAAAAGCAGGTGGAACGTGTAAGTTAAAGACTTTAAATCGTGCATATTTTTTTTTTTCGGAAATATTCATTCAGTTATTGAGAAAATCCATAAAAACTAACTTCGAAAACAGCATGCTGGAGTCATGCCCTTTGAGTGATTTAAGTAAGTCTTCCAATGGCAGATACACCTTTTATTATATACGTCGCCACCCGGCAAGAAAACTATCATAATACAAAAACCGCTATTTCGAGGAAACACGACTTTTATGCCGGTGAATTGAACAAAACAACTCAGTGAAAAAGGGAACTTTTTCACTGAGCTAATAACGATGTTTTTACAGCTGACCAAATGCAACATTTGCTATTCAATGCTATAAAAATGTCAAAACGTACCTAACATGTGATATAACACTTTTTTTGCCGGGTGGCGACGTGTTGGTTTATTTATAGGTTGTTAAAAGCCTTCATTCTCTAACTATCATATTTATTTATTTCCACTTCTTACAAGTACATTTTCTACAAGTCTACATATATTATTAATTAATTAATGTGGTTTCTTATCCGACGTAAAAGAATTTATGATCTCAGAATAAGGAGAGCTATCTTACAGAAATCGTTTATTAGATGGGGAGAAATTGCCACGGTGGATGTTTAGAGACAATGATATTCAAGTAATAACAGATCTCCTTTTCGAATTTTCTGTGGGAATGTGACATTCCCAAGGGTTCACATCTATCTAGGTACCTACATAAACTTGGAAAGTAAACATAAACATTTATCTGAAACAAATTTTCATATAAATCATTACCGCCAGTATCTGAGTAATTATTTAGTTACTCGAAAACACACTTCCCCTACCCCCACCTGAAAGGCCGGCAACGCATTTGTGACTTTTGAGTTGCAGGTGCCCAAGGGCGTCGGTAGACATGCATGCCCTTTTAGTAATTGAGGGAGTGTTCCATTTTCATATACAGCCTGTATACGGTCAATCATACATCTAAAAAGGAAATTTAATAAACTGTATTTAATTGCAATCGAACATTTTAAATTTCTGTCCAATAAAACACAACAAGTATTGTTCAAATCAGAGAACTCTCTTGTTTGATTTACACAGATCAGATACGCACCGAACTGTAATAATTTTCAGTGCGCGGGAAATATATGTTCCCTGTGAATCTCCAAAGCGCAGTGTATGTTAAGGTACACTGGTGTCTATGAACATCGACCAAGCTAGCTGGTTAATAACTGTTATTTATTTAATTTTTTATGGAGATTACGGACATTCATCAGTGAATGTTTTCATATCATAGACCACAACGACATGGTATATCACTATTATGAGCGACAATAATATGAAAATGTGACGAGTACCACTGATTTAGAAAAAAGTTAAGAGCAGGTTTAAAATGAGAACGTAATTGTTACAATAAATAAAGTCATAAACACATTGAAATTGTTTAGGTATTAATCAAAAGTAATACAATTAGCGTTCCGACTAGGTAACATAAATCAATGACCTTTAACATTCGTGTACATTGTAAATGCCTGAATCAAAGATTCCCGGAACAGCCTTGGTGTATGTTACTATTCACCGGTGAATGTTCAATTCAATGTAAATTAATGAAACAATTTCAGACTTACACCATCGCAATTGGTGCTAATTGGTCATCTTAACATTCACTAATTTCGGACCTTCACAGTAACATATAAGTATAAAGTACATACCAAAACATAAGAAACAGCAATTGTGAAGGTAATTTTGCATCAGCTACTGAATAGAGGCAATTTGTAGAAACATTACCATTATGATTAGAAGGTTGTGCTTGTTAGAAAGTGTGCGTTTTCATGTCATCTCTGAATAGATTGATGAATATGGTACGATCTTGTAAGGGAATAATATACCCTTGGTTACTGTAAGGTTATAATAATAAGAACATTCTAGAATAATGAAACAAACACTTAAACTAAGCTAGGCTTGTACCATAGGTTAAAACAATGACACCCATACATAAAAAGATGAGGGTTTTAGTATTACCTTATTTTATATCAAATATATATTGCATATAGGGGCTCGTGGCTAAGTGGTAACCGAGTAGGTTAACACATTAAAAAGTTAAGTAATTAGGGCCAGGTCAGTCTAGGATGGGTGACCATTCTTAACACATTGAGACCCCTCTGTGCCTCGGAGAGCACGTTAAAGCTTCGGTCCCGGGTGCCATACAAACATCTGTGGCATTCGTTACGGGTAGTTGGAGCCCTAAAAAGTCCGACAATCTGGTCTAACTACAGAACTTCGATATCACCTAGTACTTGGGTTGTGGAGGTCTGATGGCAGTCGCTTCACGTGAATTATCAAAGTTCGGCCGTATCGTAGTTAGATTGAATGCCCATATATATATATATGCATATATTTTTCATGATATTATATATATTTTTCATAATTTGTGTTCCTTAAGTGATGCCAGCTGGCAATAATTACCGTTCTGCGCGCTTGCTCGAACATCATTTCACAGGGACAGATGTCTGACATGAACTAAACTAGTTCGATGTTTCTTTGGAAATGAAATAAAGTTGCACAATAATACAAACCTTTTTCCCCTACCCCACATACCGTCCCACTGCTGGGTAAAGGCCTTCTCCAAATCCTTTACCTCTTCTTGGGCCAGCCTCGGCTAATTTTCAGACACACATTACGTGGAGACTTTTGCCATACTATTTATAAACCTTACTTGAAGATATTCAAACAGGCTGTATTTTCTTTCCTACTGTTTTTTTTTCAAGAATTCTACTAATATTATAAACGTGATGTGTTGTATGGATGTTTGTTACTCTTTCACGTAAAAACTAATAAATCGATTGCGATGAAACTTGATATATGTAAATAGCTGGAGACCTGGATTAACACATAGGCTATTTTATCCCGATATTCCCTCGGCACCGGGATTTACGCAGGTGAAACCACGGGGCGTAGTTAGTTGTACATAATCGGTTTTTTATCCACAGGCATTCTTCAACGTAACCAAATGGCGTAAAGGCTGTTACATCGAGGTTATTGTTTTCCAGTGCAAATTTATGGAATAAAATACGCGTTATACTTGCAATGCGTATCCTATACTGATACCGAAAAGCTACCTATTTAACTTTCAATGTATATGAATTAAGCACGACAAGATCAATTGCAAATTCATTATTATTGCAAACTTGAAAATAAATTCAGTACAGTTACTTAGAAGATAGTTAAATTATACAATCTGCGTTCGGGTCGAAATAACATATATCCATATAGTCAATTACACAGGCGACATTCCAGTCTGCTTGAGCATAACCTAATTGGATACGACAAAGCGAGCGCACTGTCCCGGTAACTTACTTTAACGTTAATACCTATTCCAAGATATTTAATAGCCACTACAATACAAATTATTATTAGCCTGTTAAAGAGAAACTCAAGGAATTAATTCACTGTCAGACTATCAAAAGAATGAAGACTCATTATTCTGACAGACACATGCTTATTTAAAAAATTCTTCCCTTGAATGTAATTGACGGGCTTGTTGGTCTAGTATCAGCGATTCTGACTGCTGAGCCAGAATTCGTGGGTTCGATTCCCAGCCAGGACAAATAATTGTGTAATGAACACGATCATTTATTTTGTGTCTGGTATTAGTAATATATAAGTATGTTTATCAGCAGTCTGGTTCGTATCGTAATGTTAAAAAAAAGTGTAAGAATGGACAGACCATAGGTGATATAAATCGTTCTCATACCCTATTATCAACCCTACTATTATCATTTATTATATAAATTTTCTTTTATTCAACAAAATATTGTGTACTCAAGCGGGACTACACTTATTGGTATACATGACTCAGAGTTATTTGATGCCCGCTTTGTAGTTTATGTGTGCGATCAGGAACATGAACATGCACTTTGGACCGCTTTGGTGATGCATGCCCATTCTGATATAATATGACTATCAAGTGATCACTTAGTTGGGATTGTGGCATGTGGCATTCCCAGCGAATGTGTAGGAATTTGAACGATCGAGTACTTGTACAAGGTTCTGCAACAAGTTCCTTCTTATTTGTGTTGTAACACTTAGTTGTGTTTTAAATTGCAAACTTATTTTTAATCTAACAATCATTATTTCAAGCTAATAGATGGATATGGGCTTCTTTTCAGCACGTGTAAGAAGGTAAGGTAGTGTAAAAGTAAGTAAGGTAAGAGTAATAGTAAGCCGGTGTAGTGGACTATAGTGTCACACCGGCTTATTATAAAATTATAGACCTAATAAAAGACAACTGGGTTTTGTTCGCTTTTATTATACTTTATTTTTAATCAATATCGTTTACTACGAGAACACTCGTATCTAATTAGTATTACATTAGGCATACATTCATCATGTATACAGGTGTATCCAACAAAGGGTCACTTACTTAAATCACTAAAAGAGTTTTCTTAATATCGGAATAAAAAAAATCCAAAATAAAAAAAAAAATATTGAAAATCTTTGACTTTTCACTTATACAGTACACTTTGGACTTATACAGTCCACATTTTTTTTATCGTGTGTGGAAACCCCCACGGGTCATCACCTCACCGGAGTTAACGGTAAAGTGGTATGTCGGAATCGAAACGACTAAAACCACACGTTGTTCCACAACAAGTGGGTCTATTGCAGGGGACCCGGGTATATCTTAGGAAGGAAGCCTCCGGGAACACCTGCAGACCTTAGCCGCCTTCAGCAGGCGACCATACCATGGGGTACATACCACCTGTATTTATGAGAAACGGAGGTACAAAAAAAGCGGTCCCGCAGCAGGCCCGCAGAGGTAGATTTCGTTTTTTTTAATTTGATCTCCAAAAATATAAGTCGAATTCAAAACTTTAAATGTCTACATTGTAGAGTAAAAACAAAAATTTGGTTTCATTTAAAAATATTACCGATTGTAAAAAGGTTTACAGTTTCGAAGCTATGAATTTTTTCCAACAAATTTTGGTTTTCCGCCTCCCCTCCCCAAGTTAAGGATGGAATCATTTAGGGTTCATACTAAAAAATGTTTGTATTTACTATGGGCATGCTATTAATGTTAAACGGTCCAAAAAATTTCCATAGGAAAAAAGTTATGCTGAAAAAACTGATTTGTGAAAATCTGCTGTCCCCCATTCACGAACTCAACCTTCATTTTTGCTCTGTTGATTTGTCGTCCAAGTTTGAAAGCAATCGGTGCATAACTGCGACCTCTATCGTGCCGGTAAAATTGAGGTACATACATATATACAAATATACTTTTTAACTGGCGGTTGTTTTGGGGTCTATGGATCATAACTAGACCTCCTGTGAAGAATTTTTTGGAAAACTCGACAACTGGTACAAAACCAATAGGTAGACTTTTCTTCGAAAATCTATCTAATAGCTGGAAATTCAAACGGTCATAACTTGTAAACGAATGGATTTTTTTCAAAAATTATCTTTCTAACTGCATACTAAAGTCATGCCCTTTCAGTGATTTAAGTAGGTGTTCCATTTTCATATACACCCTGTATATAATTATTTAGATATTCATTATAGCAGCTTAATCAATCTAATTATGTTGTAGCGCCTTCGTAATACATTATCTTTTTAGTACATTTTTTTAAGTACATTAATTATTTCTGAGCGGTTCATCTAATGGTAAATTTAACAACGGATAATGGACAAAAAGTAGAGATTGCGTCTCCTGCGCTCTCGTATTAAAAGCCTGTGCGAAACCAATTTATTTCCCTCGATTACTGTCAGAATTGTCTCGACACAAGACTCTGAGCTATACTTAGTAACGCGTTATTGAACCTCTAGATAAAATTTGCGTCCTGTGATTGATTGATTTTAACGTTTATCTTCTTATAAACACATAGGAGGGTTTTCGTGACAGTTTTGATTATAATTTATCTTAAAGGCTGTTAATATGTCTGCTTGCGTTAGTCTGGGTATTTCCATGTATCATATGTATGTATTTACAAAAAAAAAGTAGCAAATAGGTTAGTATATTTGTGATCTAGAACAAGCTATACTTAAAAATAATAATAACTTCAGACAACTCACACACGACCGTCTGATCCTGATCTGGTAATCAAATTTTGTTTTGGATAGTAATATGTCCCTGTGTCCCAGAATATTATTAGTATTTCGTCGTTAGTTCTGTCTTATAAGTAGTAGAGGTGATTGCGGTTCATTCAGTACATCACTTTGGTTCACATCACACTATCACACATCACTATAGAACTCTAAACCTGTAGAGCTGATACGAGCAGTATTATAGGGTCTTAGAAGTGAACCCACTTGCTTCTTAATGGGATTATATTAACTATATATATATACTATACTATATATATACTATAATTAAACTATATTTCCCCAGTAACAGACTCCGAGTCTATTCCAAAAGTCTCAAATATTTTTATTTTAAATTTGCGAATCAATGTATCCCGTCACTTATTTAGTTATTGATTACCGTTAGTTCGGGTATCATTGGTGTCAGGGTATTTGGCGTAAACTATTACTTTTTTTAATTTCGTGTAACTTCGTCTACGATAATTCGTGAAACTACTTACACAATAGTATTACAGAGCTGGGTATGTGTAATAATAACAATAAATTTATTTATTTTCTCTTTAGGTGTTATAATTAAATATGTAATCTATGGCATTCTCTTAAATTTCACCTATGTGAGAGACTGGTGCCCGATGTAGGTTTTTAATTGAAAACCTCTGTTACAGGTCATTAGTGCTCTCCCACCCTTGGTTAGGTTAGGTGAGAGAAGAAAAAGGAAGAAAAGAATTCGTTAATTTAGAAAAAAAAGGTATACGAGATGCAAAATAAAAATTAAAGCAAAATCAACTGGAACTATGTTTATTGTGTTATGCTTATGAGTGTAATTTTGGATAACTGTATATGAATGGATAGTGAATTTAAGAGTGGGAGAGCCATGCTTAGGCACGTATGGGCCGGCTCGACTCCGATCGATACCACAGCCTCACAGAAAACCGGCAGAGAAACAATGCTTGCATTGCTTTTCGCCGCGTGAGTGAGGTTACCGGAAGCCCTAACCCTTCCCTTATTCCTGTCCTTCCCCTCTCCCCCTCTAGTCCTCTCTAATCCCCCTCTCTTGTCTTCCCGCTCTTCCCCCCTCTCCCCCTATTCCCCTATTATTACTGATACAGCGAGATTTTGGTTGAGGGTATATTTTAAGAATTTAATTTAATTTATTGTATAAATAATTATATTATATCCAACTCTACCTCTAAAGAGACGGTGCCAATAGTTGACTTTTAGTCCCTAGATTTTTTTAGTTTTCTTTAGATATTAATACACTTTTTTTTAAATATCACCGACTTTAAAGCGCTTAAATCATGATACATTGTATATATTTATGCAATCCATTAACTGATTGCATAAATCACTACAAGCTCTTCCTTGGCATTGTGACACCAAAACCACCCACGTATATCATAACACTACTGTTCATCCTAAGGTTGCCTGGAAGATATTGCTTCTAGCGATAAGGCCGCCCATTGTGCATTTTGTGTATAATTTGTTCACGTATTGTTTCCTTTTTTTGGTGTACAATAAAGAGTATTTATTATTATAATCTGTATTCTTTAAGTCTTTTTTTTATAGAATTAAAAGTCAAATTCAAATTCAAAATAATTTATTAAATTAAGACACTAAGTGACATTTATGAACGTTAATTTGAAGCTAGAGTTAAAATCATAGATCGGCGCAGTCTAATGTTTTTTTCAAATTTAAATAAAAAGCAACCTAGAGTACGTACATCCAATTCAGTTGAGAAGAGAATCATTGAAATTGGTTCACAAAAGGCGAATATTTCGCGTAGGTAAAAAAAGAAAAAAAAGTGGAAACCCTCGAAAATTGTAGGAACGAATAGTGTTTCTGTTTACTTTTCATTACTTTATCAGGTATTGCGTTTAGAAATCATCATCATTTTTCATCATCATCATCATGATGATGAAAAAAACCATAAAATAAAATCTTTTTAACAAAAAATTAAACCGACGAAAAGAACTAAAAAGCAAAAAATAAATAAACCTTAAGTCTTAAGTATTGAGCTTATTTACATAAACTATCTAATTTTATATAAACTTATTTTGAGTCGGCGCCAAATAAAATTGTTTGGCGCCGACTCAAAATAAGTTTATATAAAATTAGATAGTTTATGTAAATAAGCTCAATACTTAAGGTTTATTTATTTTTTGCTTTTTAGTTCTTTTCGTCGGTTTAATTTTTTGTTAAAAAGATTTTATAAGTATTTGAACTTGTTACTAAACCGCACTTTCAACTGCGAAATCAGTTCACTCTTTAAGCAATTGCTCTTCTAAACAGAAAAGCCGTTACAAACGCGACATGAATGCTGATTTTCTTAGCTAATGGAACCTTTGAAATTATCTCCAACCGCCCTCAGTCATAGTTTTAGGTAGATAGATAGAATATTCTATATTGTACATCAAATTATAAAGTAAATATCTATAAATCGATCTTGTCTCTAAAAGCGATGTCTTCCAGATAACCTTTGGATGGAACACTAGGCGACAATAAGCAGTAGGCCGTAGGGCACTAAATTACACTTTAAGTACCCTTAAAGCTGAGTATATTTTCGTTGTTGTACGGTTGACTTGGAATCATGTAAATTAGCAAGAAGCGGAGCTTCATAGTCATAGCGCAATAGCACAAGGTACTGTGAATTTAACTCTTAGCTGAATTTGAAGTTAACTATAATGTATGTTCCGTAGTAGGATTCGAGTTTAAGGTCAAAAAATGCATATAGTAAGACAAGTAGATAGATAATTATCTTAGTGGTAGTCCAGAGATTGAATTTGACCGAAAATTATTGATAACAATAAAACATTACTGTATGTATGTAATAGCGACTATACAAAAAAAGGTTGACAACGTAAGGAGAGAAAAGGAACAGAATTGTTTCTTCTTTTTCCCATACATACCTAATAAGGCTCACACCCTATTCTCGTTCGAGGTTGGCAAAGAAGATAGAGCGCCATTTCTCACGATCCTGACAACAATCGTTCATCCATCCATCATCTCACATAGCCCCTCAATTTTCTCATATCATATATCCGATCATCATTATAGGAAATGTCATAAACGACGCCAAATAAAATTCTCCGTCGGTACTATTATACACACTTACCGCAAAATGTCCTACTAACACCGCATTAATAGCACAATCAATCAACAGCCAGACCACACGAGAATATAATATAGATCGACCAGCGTAAACCACGAAGTGCTTTACTAAATGCTATCGACATTATTTTAATAGGACTATATATTGGGGCATAAACCACGGAAGTGAACATCTATTTGTGGGGTATTTTATATTGAAAAAGGTTTCTGGATATTGTCGATAAGGTTAAATTTCCTTCGGTTAAAACAAATCATCAATACAAATAAAAATAAATTGAAATGTTAAAACGATAAGAAACACAAAAGAAAAGAATTAGCGCAATCGGTCCAGCCGTTCACGCGTCATGCCGTGACCAAGGGAAATAGGGATTCATTTATATATATATATATATATATATATATATATATATATATATATATATATATATATATATATATATATATATATATATTGACTGAACACGGATGGCGCAATGGTTTCAATGGTCACCTCACCAAGTGTTGTGGGTTCAAACCCTACACGGGAGAAAAAATTGTGTGATCCACAAATAGTTGTCCCGAGTCTGGGTGTTCTTTGTGTCCGTTGTTTGAATGTTTGTAAAGCCCCTCCGACACAGGTATATTTCTAATGCGGGAGATGACTATAAAAAAAAATATGTGTAAAATGAGTTAGCTTTTAGATTTGGTATTACAGCTACTTACTTTTGACCTTTAGTGTGGACACGGGTTAGAAATTAAACTCGACAACAGTTCGTCTTAAAACTCAGATTATTTTCATAAAATGTCCTTTTTTTCTTAGTTATAGTTTAACCTTTCTTCTGTATGCGATTTCATAGAGGTCATTATTACCTCAATCGACAATTTACGAGTATGTCAATCAGAGCGACAACGTGAAAAATAACGACCCTTCTCATTTAAAAGCGACATCATAAGTTTAACCATAAACACTACAACCTACAACACTGTAACTATGAAACAGGCGCTAATTAATCCTAAGCCTTTTGACTTGCCAAATACCTACCTAATCCGTAGAGCTCAGGGCGATGATGCCGCTGTTGCGACGCCACCATGTATAAATAGGAGCGCTTGTAGGCTTTGTGTAGGGTTTTTCATTAAGAACGCTAGAACTTTGAAATAAAATATACGGAGGTCACACTGAAAGTTTTTAGAAAATAAAAAACGGAATGATATAGAAGCCTGTTAATATTTTTATTGCTTTCTGAAGTAGTCTCCGTTCCTTTCTAAGCTCGCACTCGCACTCTTCGTTAGGGATCTAGTGCCAGGTCGGGACTGTAAGGAGGATGACTCACTAGCTCCACACTTTTGATATACAAATATTCGATAGTCCGTCTGGCGTTGGAGTTGGAGCGTTGTCGTGGTGGAGGAGGATCCTGCTACTTGGGTCCTGTTTAACATTTTCCAAGAAAACTGGTAGACAATGACTGACATACTAATCTGCAGTAACAGTCTTTTTATCTTCTAGAATGATTGTTGCGAAATGAACCATCCGTCTAAAGAATGAGGCAATCATCTTTTTCCCTTGACTTCTGCTCTTCTTTACTTTTGCCGGCAAATCTTCGAATGGAAACATCCATTGCGCTGATCGTCTTTTGGTTTCGGGTTTGTCACTAAATATCCAACTTTCATCACCTGTGATGATGTCATGTACAGCATTCGAGTCACCTCCGTCATACTTTTCAAGAATTGAGCGGCACCAATCTAAACGAAGACGACGGTCTTTTTGATCTTACGTCAAATTATGAGGTATCCATCTAGTATAAAGCTTTCTGAAATGTTCATGTAAGACTTTTCGTACTTGACTCATACTAATACCTAAAATTGCCCGAATCTGGTTATATGTTACCCTTCTATCACCTTCTATCATTAGTCGCACAGCACTCACGTTATCTTCAGTAGTCGGCGTAGAAGGACGTCCTTCTCGAGAATCATCAGTGAGTTTGCTTCGACCACGTTTAAACTCATTAAACCAATTGTAAACAGTGGTACGAGATGGGGCTTCGTATTGAAATGCCAATCAAAGTCTATCGTAACATTCTTGTTGAGTGAGACCACAATGAAAGTCGTAATAAATCATTGAGCGAAATTTTTCTCTAGTCAAATTCATTTCGATGCACGACAGACACTTTTTAAATTGCCGCCAATTTGCAAAAACAAATGTCATATGAAATCATTAAACATCTACAGATTCCGGAAGAGTTCCTAATTTGAAATTCAAATATATTTTTCATCGGCAGTTTTTCTTACTGGCCTTTTCAGTTTCAGTGTGACCCACGTAACAACCTGTGTAACTGATATTGCCACCATTTTTATTTTATTTTAAAGGACATTCGATGACATTATATATGGAATTTAATTTCAGCCAAATGAATTTGTAGGTTCTATTATATTTATACTCTGCTGTATCCTGGTGGACCAATTTTGGACGACATCTTCGAATAAATTGGGGCTCAATTTCATGAAAAATGTTGGCTTTCAGGGTGGCAATCGTCTGTGGGGTACCTACATAGACTTGAGGTTTCACGTAGCCCCACAGAAGGTAATCGAGTGGTGCTAAGTCACGCGATCTCGGTGGCCAGTTAATGTCGCCACCAAGCGAGATGCCGAAGCCCGTGAACTTAACATCCAATAAATTCAATGTTTTCCGTGCAGTATGGTAAGTGGTGCCATCGTGTTGGAACCACATGATTGTGAGATCCATGCCATGTATCTTAGGCCACAAAAAAATTGTTATCATATTCCGATATCGGTCGCTATACTTTAGGTGACTTTAGGCACAGAGCACTGATTTTGATAATACATTTTAACAATTTCAACGCGTTGTTCAAGCGTTTCATGGTGAAATGTTTAGACTAAATAAATATCCCTGTCAAATTTAAATTGCCTTACCAAGATTGCCGCTTTACGCTGTCAAAGTTCCAGCGTCTCTATTAAAAAACCTTTAGGATCAATCCGAGTTTTGTTCCATAAAACTTCTCTGTCCTCTACTAAACTAAAATGTTCAAAGTGGACATTTTCCATTATTTTCGTGCCGTGTTGATGGCGCGGCGACGCCGCTATCACAACGCCATCCAGGATTTGTTTTGTACTGTGTTTTTGTTATTCCATTTCCGGCCGCCTAAGGACGTGCACCGACTGCGAAATAATGGCAGATGTTGACTTTGAACATTTTATAAATTTAGTAGAGAACACAGAAGTTTTAAGGGGCAAAACTCGAATTGTTTATAGACAAGCGGTAAATTTTAAAAGCTTTGTATGATATCATCAAAATATAAATATTATCTATTCGTAGATTTTCATAAAGTGTATGGAATTCACCATGTTGCTCATCTTGTATCCCATTTCTGACTTCTTTCTTGATATTTTAGTTTCTTTTTTTATTAAAATTCGACATTATGATGCGACTGCAGCCAGCAATGTTTCACTAAAAATTGACCTTCATGAGCATATGGTGTAATACGCATAATATGGTCTAGAAAGACAAATCGCGCTAAAAGCAGTTCAAAAAGCAATTGATGGAAAACGCAATTCGATGGCAAAAACAAACAGCAATGGTGCCGTGACACGGTGTCGGCGTGGCGGTAGCATCGGCAGCGTCGCATTAACGTCCAGTCTACATGGTTACACGATGCAGTGAGAGCGCGGCTGCGGCGCCATCTAGCCCTTATTAAACGGTTATAAAGTAGAAAATCCGAATCATCCAAACCTTATATTTGGAGAGGTCGGTGTGCATATCTTACAAATCATAGCCAAAATGTTCGTAAATAATCATTTAAATTCATCTCTTTTTTAGAAAGATTACTAGTAGTCGGTCACTTAGACTCAATATTTTTATTACTAGGTATTCTTGTTAATCTCTCCAACTCATGTAAATGCTAATGTTAGGAGTGCATTCACGTCGATAATGCAATGGCAGGTTGTTAACCCGCTAACACTCGATTAAATCCAACACTCCACATTACCATCGTTTTAAAATCTTTTTAAATTTTATGAGATTATGCTAACGTCTTTTTCTCGTTTTGATTTTATTTGTGTTTCACTTCATCGCACACAATTTGCAATGCGTTTAAAAAACTATTAAAATGTACTTCGGGGTATCATTTAACGATTACACTAGGCAACACCAAAAAAAAAAAAACAACCACTAACAGTAATTCGAATGAATACTAAGTGCCAGCGATAATCAAAGTGACACTTGCCTAAGTAATTACAGGAAAATAAATCATTCTGTGGCCCAGAATCGCTAATGTACGGGATAGATTAACTATCTTTCTGAGACATTACTGATGTTGAGGATGGTGGTCGTCTATATAGAACGAACTACATCATCTATCAGCGATACTCGTCTATTATTTCGCTTATGAGAGAATACGCCACTTCCACGTACTTTAGACCCGTGGTCACATCTGGCAGAGGTTCATCATCATGTGTACTCATGTACAATGTCAATAACAAGAATACCTACTATTATATTTTAAAAGTATAACATGTAGTCCTTTCAATTATGTTTAAAATCGATTATTTTTAACTTTTCAGTGTCCTTTCTTAGTGCTTTTTGAAGTCGGTATAACTTTTTTTTTTGGTTTTTATTTTTCCATTTTTAGTGTAAGGTACGTACGTACTGAATATGTAGGTACTATATTTATAACATTAATTACTTTAATGTAAATTACCGAACTGCAGTTCGTTAGATCATATTAACTTTAAGCCCGATAATTTATTTAGGTAAGGTGGTAAGATTTTTTTTGTAGTTTTAAACAAACACACCATTCGATATCATCATTAGATCCGGGAGAGGGGAACATGAGTATTACAACAAAAATTAATTTTTGAAATCGGTCCATAGATGACGGAAATATCGGTGAACATACATAAAAAAAATACATACAGCCGAACATAGAACCTCCTCCTTTTTTTAAAGTAGGTTAAAAATAAGTCTAATACTTTGGCCTGTTAATTGTGGTGGTAGTGTGTGTGTAGTGGACAAAATAGACCTAATTTCTCATAAAAAGAAAGTAATGCAACCCAAATTCCACGGCAGGTGTAACCGCGGTAAGAATTAATTACAATAAACACAAGCTACTTGTTAACTAATAACATTTAAATTCTTCTTCACACCAAGGAATAATATAAAAGATAGATTTCCGCGCTAACAGATGCGTCTCAGCGGTTTACGTCAACTGTATCAAGATCGTTAACTTTTATCGTTTATTTGAACGACGGCAGTAAAACTGTCTTACTGCCCACCTTTCATTATGCTTGATTAAATATTTCTATAGGGAAGATAAAAGATTAATGTTTGTATTATTATACTGCTAAACTAGCATAAAATAAAAATGCCTGTAAAAATAATTTTGCCCATAAAATTACCACTAATAGTTATTTTATCAAAATAACTTCCCATTACAAGAGTAAAATGAATCTGTTGAAGGTAGGACGGGGGAGATGTTGCTGCTTTCAGCTCTTCTTCTTCCAGAGGAGGCGCATAAATTCGAAAGTAAAAATAATGGAATCACTTGCGTGCCTATTGTATTTGTTATTATGTACACATTCAATTCACGAGTAAATAATTCACTTAATAATAATATTCAATCGCCCTGACGCCCCGGCCGACGCGACGACGGTTGCCCACTTCGCCGTGGCTTTTCTTGCCGCTTCTTTAAAAGCGAGGCAGTGTTTGTTTGTTTGTTTATTATAATATGTATATATAATAATAATGATATCTTGACACATCTCAAACACGGCCCTCTGATCCTAGGCAAACTAGGCAGAACCTATGGAAACCAGACTGCTGATAAACATACTTATATATTTTTAAACACATACGTATTACAGATAAACTACACCCAGACACAGAACAAACCCTCAAACTCATCACTGTCCATGTTTGTCCTAGGTGGGAATCGAACTCACGACCTCTGGTTCGGCAGTCAAGGTCACTAACCACTAGACAAACGGGCCAGTCTATAAGAAATGAGATACTAAACGAACAACGTAGTCTTTGCTTCGCTATGTATGTATAGCAAGGTAAAGCTCCACTATTCTCTAGGTTGATTTACGTACTTCAGAACGTGATTCACGGTGATAATACGCGATTACTGAACCGATGCCGGCGTTTGATTGTTGATTTTTTTTTTTAGTTAGCCTCACACGTGTCCCACTGCTGGGAAAAGGCCTCCCCCTTACGCTTCCACTCCTTTCGGTCCTCGGCCACTATAGGCCACATGTTTATAAAGCTGTCGAGATCGTCCCTCCATCTCCTCCTCGGCCTTCCTCGCCGTCGCCGACCACCTTTAGGTATCCACTCCGTGGCTATTTTCACCCATCGGGGCTCCATTCGACAGACGTGTCCCGCCCAGCATCACTTTAACCTGGCGGTCACCACTCCAACATCAGCGATGCCAGTTTTGGAACGCAGCTCAGTGTGTCTGACGTGGTCCGTCAAGTTGATTATATTACACAAAAAATCAATTCAGCAGCGGTGTTTACTGTTATCTGTGAACCTATATAAAAGAATGAAGTTGTCATCATCATCCAAATTTTTCCCAGGCACTAGGTATTACTCTACGGCACCACTTTTGCAAAAAAAACAGGTAAATAATTTTTTTCCCCGAAAGTGATACCTAAACAAAAAACCGGTTTCTCATACTTTTCACCAAAGATTCTACTGTGTGAATTTGGATGGTGATGACAGAATCACCCTTTATACAGAGAAAAAGACAAAATAGTAACTTTGTTCTTCTGTTTGTGTACCGATTTACTTTTTTTGTATATGTATTATCATTGATAACTATCAAACAATGTGAAAATAAATGGAAAATTATTTACCCACATTCATCGGAGCTGCATTGTTTTCAATAAATAAATAATTTACGGTCGAATTTCTAAAACTGGGCGACTACTAGTAATGTTCATTTCTAAAAATGTAAGTAATAATAAATGATGTTTACTTATGCCAGGATTGGAGTTATTACTTTGCGTATTGACATGTTAATTAGCCTCTCTACTTGATATGGGCGCAGCGCCAATCACCTAGAACTAATATAATTCGTTCAAGCGGATTAATTTAATGCCTAATGCATGACATTAATAATTATTATATGCAAGCTCTTGTGAGTGAAGAGGTCATTTATCGTGAAAATCTACCTTTCTATTTTGATGTTTTTTGGATAAAAATAGCGCACGTATTACTTGACCCCCATGTGTGCAAATATTTCTCCAAATCGGTTGGTTTATAGGGTCAGTCGAGTTAAGAGAAGAAAATATAGTTCAATTTTAAAATAAACTTAGAATGTGAATGACAACTAAATACAAATTGAATGGTAAAGTAGCTCCCAGTTGGTTAAGAAGAATTTAAAACAATTGTTACATGGCAAACCAAGCTTTAACCAAGGCTTGTGCAAAATTAGTTGCCAACCGTCGTCGTTCATCGCAGTAACTTTACGTTTGGAACACGCATACATACAGCTTTCAAACTACATGATATTGCTCTTTGCCTTTTAGAAGGTGTGTTCGAACAGGTTTATTTATGCAAAAGTACGAGAAGAAATGTAAAGAAAGTAGTCGAACTTTTGGCTCAAGAAACGACAAAAACTTTAGAATGTGTCTAAAGTCCCAAACTTTGCAAAATTAGTGAAGTAATTAATAAAGTTGAAATATCTACCTATAATAACTATCCATTTTAACAAACGTGTCCATGCAGAGTTGTATTTACAACATCTGACGAAGTGCGGACTGGTCACTTGAACTACTCAAATAAAACAAAACTCAAAACAATTAAATCATCTACGTATAGCCTTGTGGTATTTTTTTTATTCGCTTCGTTTTATTTTCACATTAATTAGCACATTACTACTTAAAAAAATAATACTGTCTTTTATACATATACCGTTAGTTACCACGTCAAGACTTTGTACACAACTAAACAGATTGACTGACAGCTGATGGGTTAGCAGATCGTAAATATGTGTTTATGTAACACTGGCGCCAATCGTTTGCATTTGTAAATTATTTATGTGGTTTCGGCACAATGTTGTTCACTAGTTTTGAAATGACCAATTGGAAAAATGTTACAAATATATTAATTTGGAAGACTTAGACCCGTTACCAAATCTAACCTGATCAAAAGCTGTTTATTTTGACTGTAAAATATTCTAGTTTAATTTGCTTTGGATCTTTGCGACTCAGGTATGCAATACTCGTCGAGCAGCACATAACACCAGTTTTTGAAGAGATTGGAAGGCATTCAAAGAATTTAATCAAACTGTTTGTATGCAGGGGTCTTTGAGATAAGTATGCTTTAAAACTATTAAGTAGATAGTGTTTTTAAAACCAAATTTTGAATGAATTTGAAATTTACCGATAACAATAAGATATAACTTATTGTCAATTAAGATGTTGCGGCAAAATTTCATAATGAATTTAAGTGAAATAAATTCAGTGGTAGCATCGACCACTACAATAAAATATAATCCTAAAGACGCCATGCAGATATTGCCGCATTCAGAGTAATTGCTAATTGTATCTGGTTTTAGATTGAGTTCCAATATACCTAACACAGAAAGCTTCTGGTAAATAATTTCCTTAAATTAAAATGTAAGTTTAGAATGCTTTCCTGGATGGGTTCTAAAAGTTTGATCAGACACAACATTGTTGATGATCTTTTATTCTATTTGAATGGAATGTTATAACAAGTGTCATAGTATACTACACATATAGTATTCAGGGTTACAACACTATGGTAAAAGCGGGGACAACACTAGCGCACTCCGCCGCCATCTTGTGTAGGTATAATTCTTTTTATAATATATAAGGGTTCGTTCAGTTCGTTCTATTGTATGTTGTACGATAAACCAAAAGGCATTGCAAAAGGGGTGGTATTAATGAATTACCAATAAATAAATACAAAAAAATGGCGACGTTGTAAGAACGCGTTGGAGACCGCAAATGGTTGCGTTGGCACACTACAGCAATACGCTAAGGTGAATTCAAACAAGATTCTGAATAGGTAGGTCTGGAAATATCAAACCAACATGAGGAAGTTCTCTATTCACCGGAAAGCTATCTGGAAGAAGGAGAAACCATATGTTCAGTTCATTTCTGAATATACAAATTTATTTTGTTTTTATCATTGTTTTTGTAATACAATTTATTATGTCAAATGAGGCTTGCCAACCTTTTTTTGGCATCCATTACGTGTCACTGTTGTGTATTAATATTATAAAGATGTGAAAATTTCAAGTTTTTCAGGTCGCTAGTTTATTGAAAAGTATAAGTAAATAAATATCCTGTTGCTTTTTACTTAGACCAGCTGAACCTTCACCTTAGCTATATATTTCTACTTCTAAAATAATAAAAAGGTAAAACAATACACACCACAAAGCCGAGTTCATTGCGTATTGCGCGCAAACAAGAACATAAAAATGTAAGGTAGTTAGTGATTTATTTGGGCGCACCAAGCCCGTACCATAATCTATTCTCATGAACGTAGTATACAATAAATTAATTGGTTTTTTTTTATAAAACAAACTTTTATACGAAATACAAAATATATAAACGGTACGTCGATCGATCAATCGAGCCAAAACTCGTTTGGTTTATCTTGTTTAGTTAAGAAGTTTCTATGGCCGTCTTACGGCTCCATCATCAGAACATCTCCATGGTACCATGGAGCCTAATCGGACATCGGGAAGTGGTTCTAATTCAGCTTCCAAGATTCGTGCTGAACTTACATACATACATTCATACGAACATTGCAAGTTAAATAAAAGTTTGTAAAAATTAATGACTAACTTACCCTTTTAATCCTTAGTACTTACCGTTCAGTAGAATTCATTATTGTAGCGTTATTATAATCGAGAAACGATTCGTTTTGCTTACGGCCGGTAAAATTTTCGTTCAATAACTTACCTGTAACAAAAGACACATTAAAACGCTGTAATTGGGTGTAATTTATCTATAATATGTATGTGTAATACATGCACTCTGGTTACCATAGTACAGGCTCTGCCTAGTTTGGGATCAGACGGCCGTGTGTGAGATGTGTGGAGTTATTATTATTAACTATGTAAACAAATATTGGAAAATTTTAACCTACTTCTAATTTCTAATAAAAAAAACAAAATAAAAAAAATTGTAGTTTTGAAATGAAATTTTGTATGCAGGTAGGTAATTCTATAATTTGGTAACTTGGAGCGGATCTCACGATGGAGCGAGGAGGTGCATAGTGGAACTCATCAGTGGTTACTAGTGAACTGTTCGAGTTTGGGCTCATTTGAAGCCAGAAGGTGGATAGTAGAACTCTCTTTTGATCTAATTTTCGTCTCATCTAAGGTTCCTCATTATAGCATGTTCTTCTGTTTTGATTTAGATATATTTATGTTTGATTAAACAAGATGTGATATAAAATACGTGTTTCTAAAGTAGGTTCTAACACATCTAAACTATTACCTATATCAAAGTTATTGTCTCACTTTACACAGAATAAACTTAATCTTCATTTTTAATAAAAAAAGTAATAATTTACTTATCAATAAAATAGAGGCAAACTATAAAACAGTTCACTAGACTTTATTTTGATTGGTAATGCCGGTAACGCAATGCTATTGGTCGATTAATAAATATTAATGAATAGTGGGGTTATAAAAGGGTAGGAATGTATTATAAGTCGAGAACTATCACTTGAGTGCTAATAGAGGTACGAACAACTTGGCAGTTACTGTTAGTTAGTGATTTTCATAGTTTATATCAGTGGTTGTGAGACTGTTTCTTACACTTATATTTTTAAACCTTGTGAAAATTCGCTATTTTAAACTGAGACAAACGGATTAAAATCTGATTTTTTTTTTTGTAAAATTACATAGGCTTTGTCTTCCAACTCACCTGAAGGTGACGATGAAGACGAAGATGGTACACGACTATCCAAGAGAAACCTATTCACCCTACACTTGAACGTTCAAGGATTATAATTAACTGGTAAAATAGACGCAGGCAGCTCATTCCACATCTTGGCGCCTCGAACCAAAAAGGAGCTGTCAGAGCGTTTAGTTAGCGACTTTTTATTGATGTCTATCTGTTTTTTTTGTTACTTATTATTAACTAGCAACCCGATCCGGCTTCGCACGGGTACTGAGGTACGAGTACCGAGTACTACGGTACGGGTACAGAGAGGAGACATCTTTTTTTTTTTTTTTTTATATTTGAGCTGCCAAAATTATTCTGCCCCGCCTGATGGAAAGCACAAGCAGAATCCAAGAGTGGTGGTCACCATCCTCACTGCGAACAGGGACAGTGCAGCATGGTGACCAGCACTATGGCCTAGTGAGATGCTTTTTCACGCCCCGCTTAAAGGACCCGGGATCATAGTGATTCAACAATCATCATCATATTTTAACAATTTACACAAAACCTTAAACCTTAAAAAATTATATACCTTAACCTTCCGCATGAATCGCTCTATATATTGGTGAAAACCGCATGAAAATCCGTTCAGTAGTGTTTAAGTTTATCGCAAACAGACAGACAGACGCGGGGGGGGGGGACTATGTTTTATAATATGTAGTAATGATAGTGATATGAATGTATTTATTAATTTAAAAGTATGTTTATCAGCAGTCTGGTTACCACAGTACAGGCTCTGCCTAGTTAAGGATCAGGCGGCGGTGTTTTAAGTGTGTCAAGTTATCTATTCGTCTCTAAATCGGAGAGGTCGTCTCTGAATCAACAGTCAGGATCACTAACCACTAGACCAAAATAAAAACCCGTCGCATTCGTCAACAAACTGACATAAGGTGTGATCATATTTTAGCAGCGTTACATTTGGAAGGAAAATAATTCATTAAGTCTGAAAAAAAAATATTGAAAAGAAAATGTTCTTTAAAATACCCAATAATATATAAACACTATAATTAAATGTAAATTTCGTTATGTATTCGAATTATTTTAACGTAACCAATAGTTAGTGGCATAATTATAACAAAATAAAATATCGGGCCTAAAGGATTTGTAATCTTAATCACTGTAACTTACAAACCTCAAGGGACGCATTTTCAATATTATTAATTATGCTTTAGTTTAATCACAAATTGCTTGCCGTTAGGGGTTAAAGTCTTAGCTAATATAAATTATAACTAGTTTACGCCCGCGAATGGATCATGGTTGTCTCGGAAAGTACATACATTTTACAATACATACACTTACGCATAACACAATATATTATTATTATTATAGAAGAGAATAGAAATAAACTTTAGTACTGTCAGCTCCAGACATTCCGATGACCTTAAGGATCTTAGATATCTATCATTGCGGAATACAAAACGTTCCTTTATATAAGCTGGGGTGGAGGGTCGAATAAAATATGAGTATTCCGTCGCAGTCGAATTAGAAGCCACTTGAGAAAACTTAAATTTAAAAATAAAACAATACGTGACGTATTTTAGTTAAACTGCGGCGGCGAGCGACGTTTCAAAAATGCAATCTACGTTGAAGTACGTCGCAAGTGTAATGTGTCGAAGGACCGACAATACGATCAATAATAATAAAGACCAAGTGCGGGTAGTTACCGAAAGCTCGCAGCTCACGAAAGCGTCGCTGAGTTCTCATCAGTCCAACCGAGACAAGCGTGGTCGGTGGAATTCAATTGGAGCATTGCGGCGCGACCGTCGAGTTATCAATAAATAACATTTAAAAAAGCATTGCTGACTTGGAATAGGTGGAATATTTTCCTCAAATTTAAACGGGACCTTGAGTTGAGTTGAGTCTACGATGATGATGAGAAATGGCTAACATATCGCGTAACAAAGAAACAAAAAAAAAACAATATTCGGTCGAATTGAGAACCGAGAGAGAGAGAGAAGAGGTACTTAAGTCCCGATTTACACAGCTAATAAACACAACACAATATAAATTTATTTGTTTCACTATGGTTTCACATAACGTAGCATAACGCACAATATTATAGAAATCTATTTTGTTCCGTCTGTTTTCTGTTTGTGTAACTTCGTATGTCAATTTAAAAATGTACAAAGAGTTTTGAAAGGCATTCATGAGTGTATATACTCGTACAATTTCTGCAAGAGCACACTTTTGCAGCTCTTGAGGGTTGCAAGGTTAAAACTATTTACATACAAGGGTAACTATACTGGCCAATTACCGTCGTTATTAGCATCGTCCAGAATACATTAATTCAACATATTATAGGTTTATTTAATTATATTCATATCTTAACTGCGCAGGTAATCTTTTTGGTTAAGCGGTCAACCCTTTTGTTGACCTATTTCGTTATTCTTTTAAAGTATGCCACACCAAAATTTCTCATTTTATTATTTATTGTTCAGAATATTTTGAGATGATTTAAAATGTTTCTTTTTTAATTGTGGTACGAGTTTTTATAAATTTCAACTTGATCAAAAAGGGTCTTGGCAGACAGATAGACAGACAGATGGACAACAAGGTGATCCTATAAGGGTTTCTCTTTTCCTTTTGAGGAACAGAACCCTAAAATTGTGTTAAATTTGAGGTGTAAAGTTAAAATCGCACGTATCGGAGCAGCTCTTATGCATGTTTATCGTTTGGAAACACTAATTCAGTTCGTCTTGTCTTGCACGTATTAAAGTAGCATTTCGATATACCTGGACCCAAATTCAGTCTGGATTTCCTGAAACACACACGAGACTCCGTATCTATCTTAAACCTTTAAACGAGCAATTCTTGTATATTATGTATATATATTATATATAATCTGAATCTCAGAAACGGCTCCAACGATTTTCATGAAATTTAGTATGCAGGGTTTCATTTTTAGAAAACGTAAAAAAAAAACCGAGCAAAGTTCGGTCATCCAGGTACTTTCTTTAATAAGGATGAATCTCATTCACTTAAGTCATTATTCTATTGTAAATTAATTTAACAGTTAACGCAGAATGTTTACATTGAAGTCTAAGGCGCAGGTTTATTCAGTTAGTAGGTACGAGTTAAAATATTCAAAAGTGCTTTATGTCTTTAATTTATCAATGTCTACTTGTAGTACATTAGTTAATGATATTTTAATTAATTAATTCCATCTACGCAGTACATTGGACTCTATTATTTGCACGAATAAGTCCATTGGCATTGGTCTGGGTCAATTTATAGGTATTTACAAAAAAAAGTATATATTATGTATGTTTATCCGTGTTCTAGAATCATAAGAACAAGCAAGGTCACAGAATACATAATAGTACAGGTACTGAAGTCTCACTCCGCCAAAACATTTAAATTAATAGCGACTTTTGGCCCGACACAATAAAGTCTCAATTCAGATTGCACAGCGCTAATTATTTACAGTTATATTCACCTAGAAGTTGCCTCTTTTTCTATCGCATAACTCATATCTGTTCTGACGGCGTGGCGACGTTAGGGTTGTATTTTTTTTAAGAATGAATTAATCTGAATATTTAATTACCAGTTAGTTATGTGCTTATTACTCTGTTTTTGTGAACAAATAAACCTAGGCCTTACTAATAACTCGATAGTCTATTATATAGATAATAGACGAATGAATGACGCGATGCGCGGCAACCCACTGAATTTTGACCTGATTATTCGACCCTAACGTGTCCTAGCTACGCTTAGTTTGGATCTAGATAGCGTTATAAAAACAATCTAGGACATATAAAGTATTAAAATATTTTGATTATTTGGTTATACGTTCAAAATCGTGTACCATAAACTCATTTAAATGATCGCAGTCACGGTCTAAATAAGATCCAACTACTTATTATTAAAAATCGTATCAAACTAATTCTTATACAATATACTAGCGGACCCGACAGACGTTGTCCTGCAGAAACGAAAAAAATATTATTCCTGTAACCCTATCGCAACGCCATCTACCGGGTCCATTGTAAATCGAAACCATTCTCGAATCCACCTGAAGCCCCACAAAAAATTTCATTAAAATCGGTCCAGCCGTTTAGGAGGAGTTCAGTGAACACACGTACTGAAGAAATATATATATTAAGATAGGCAAGGCAAAACAGTTAAGAACCATTTTTTTCCTAGGTTTGTCATCCGATTTTCTTTTGTTTGGTAGCTATTAGCGAGTTTTAAGTAAAATATATATTTTTTTGATCAGATAGTTTATTCTTTTTAAATGGGGTCCAGTATATTTGACCTATCATATTACAGAAAGCCTTTACAATGACAGTTTAAGTTATACTGGCCAAAGAAATAAAACAAAATATTCAAAACGTAATGAATTAATTCATTAAAATAAATTCCACCACCAGGCTATCTCTAGATAAAATAAATAGCCTTACACGTTTTAAGTGTTTCTATTTTGCGATATCAGAATTAATATCATATAACAAATAGTCCGGCTTTCATATAATTGTAATAAATGAAAAATAATAATAACATGAACTTGTCGAAGTATAGTAAGTCTGTCATAATGATATTTTTTTCATTAAAGAACGATCGTTCATAGTCATGCAATGTCGAGCAAGATTAAAATCAAACTTGGTATCGATTATTATGTACCTATACAAAATTCCGGAAAATTCGAGATTTTTTGAAAGCGGGAAATCCAATTTACATACTTATATTTGATATTAATAGATTATAAGAGATTACAAATATTTTGTTGTGTTTTGGTCGGTTGTTTTTTACATTTTTTTCGCTAATAGAAACTCGAAACAAACACATCAACCGATCAACTTCAAAATTCTACTATATAATAATTAACCATAGACTACATTACGTTTAGCTGTCAGTTGCGTTTTGTTTTGTTATACCATTTTTAACAAATGAACGGCTAGACTGTTTTTATAACTGATAAATTGCTTTCAGTTGCGTTTTGTTATTCCATATCAGTTGCGTTTTGTTATATCACGTTTTATGTCACGTCCCACGGGAACGTGATGAAAAGTATCCTATGTCCTTCTCCTGGTTCTAAGCTACCTCCCCACCAATTTTCAGCCAAATCAGTTCAGCCTTTCTTGAGTTATAAATAGTGTAACTAACACGACTTTCTTTTGTAAATATATAGATGTATATAAAATGAGAAAGATAACTTGCTTTGATTGGTTTATCGAAAGTACTAATAAAATCTCATATCATAACTGTGTCGCGTAACTATCGACTTATCGATAAATGTTGTCAACGACCGAAGTGAATAGTGAATATTATTTTATTAGGTAATAAAACACCTTTAAAAGTGTGATAGTTTATTAAACGTACTTTTACGAACTAAGAGAACTGAGCTATTCTTAAAGTAGTTTCTTATTTATATAATTTCTTATTACGTATAATAAATCTCATCAAAAACATAAATGTGAAAAAATGAGAGCCGAGTAATTATTTTGACTACGTTCCAGCGACGTTTCTAATATCATAACAAATATAATACATATACTAATTCTAAAGATTAGGATTGGTTTGCTCGTTCATTTCTGACGTAAATGAACCGTGAACAATCGCGAGTAGATTGATCTTGAGAATAAATTTCGAGTACCATCCGTTTGACGTACCATTTTCATTGATTGATTCAGATTAATATTTCAGAAGGCATTATCAATTTATGTCATCGACTCATCAGTAATGCTGTGTCCGCAGAAGGATTTAATGGGCGAAATATATTAAATTGTCAATGATGTGATACTGATAAAATATTCATTTGATTGATAAATTGATTATAGTTTGCTTTATGAGAAACGGCAAAAACCGGCCAAGTGCGAGTCGGACTCGCCCACGAAGGGTTCCGTACCATTATCTATAAAAACGGCAAAAAAATCACGTTTGTTGTATGGGAGCCCCCTTAAATATTTATTTTATTCTATCTTTTAGTATTTGTTGTCATAGCGGGAACAGAAATACATCATCTGTAAAAATTTCAACTGTCTAACTATCACGGTTCATGAGATGAACAGCCTGGACAGCGGAGTCTTAGTAATAGGGTCCCGTTTTACCCTTTGGATACGGAATCCTAAAAAAAATCTGCAGGTCTCGCCCAGCGCTTAATTTGAACTGTTACTTTCGTGTGTGTGTGAAAGCGGTCATCTCAAGCTGGTTTTAGAGCTTATCCAACTCCTTGGGAAGTCTGTATTGAGTCAAATATATATATATACTAGCTGCGCCCCGCGGTTTCACCCGCGTAAGTCCCCGTATCGTGGGAATATCGGGATAAAAAGTAGCCTATGTGTTAATCTAGGTCTCCAACTATCTACATACCAAGTTTCATCGTAATCGGATCAGTAGTTTTTGCGTGAAAGAGTAACAAACATCCATACATCCATACATCCATACATCCTCACAAACTATCACGTTTATAATATTAGTAGGATATGAAATGAAACAAAAGATACATAGATATTCATGAAATATCATAAAATCAAGTTTCATTCCATCAAGTTTTGTAAGAACATCAGCTCAATGTTTGAGGCAGGTCGTCTTTTGTATAATACAAAGTTGATAAAAACACGGCGCATCTGACGGTAGCCGGTTACCGATTCCTTGCAACATTCTCAATATCAATGACATCATTGGTGCGTTAAATTCACGGTTTAAAATGATTCTATTAAATCCATTGAAACTTTTAACTTTTGGAATATACTACTTTTGTTGAAGTCGAATAAATTTGCATCAAAAGCCAACGTCCAACTAAATAAAAAAAAACTAAACGTGTTCCTTCTTTGTTAAGCTACACGTTTGAGCTCAAGTAAAAAAAACTTTGCTATAAGAAAGTATCCTGAGGATGCCGTCTTTCATCGTGTTTTGTAATAATCAGGTCTATAAAATAGGTACTAATATAATTAAGCTGCAGAGTTTTATTGATGGTTGAGACGCCGATCTCTGGAATCATCTTTTTCTGAGGATTCTCTTTCTAGAGGAAGGTTACTATCCTAAGGAGCGCAGAAGTGACCGTGAACGAGAGCGAAACTAAAAATAAAAATGTCAACATTCATGATAAGAAAGTCAATATAAAAACCAAAATACATTTTATAATCTTACGTTCTTACCCAATTTATTGCTCCAAATGGTTTACGTTTATACAAAATATATGACAAATCAATGCCAGCAGCTGACGAATGGCGAGTTTACCGTTCTCGTATTTTTACTCGTATACATCGACAGTCAATGTACGAACAATGAAAAAAAAATGGTTTTAAACCTTCACGACTATACATATTAGATGTGTGATAATACCTTCTTTGGTTAGCAGCGCTGAGCTCTCACCCGTCACTATGATCGGTGCAATTCCATGGAAACGTCGGGTAACCAAATAAGGTATTGTAGTTATTATCGCAATGAAGCATGGTATGGAATGGCAGTATGGAAACAAATACTTGAACCCGCATCTATTAAGTCGTAACCTACCTGGTAATATACAGGTCTATCTGGAAACTTATTAACCCAAGAGGAAATATGGTACAGGGTGGTTTTAGTGAGTATAACTTGATATAACTTAGCCAGCATCTCCAGTGATTTAAATCCCTTAAAAATTTTAGGGATAGATATTTGAAAAAGAATATACTTATTTATATTTCATTTATTTATTTATCGAGGAAAAATAATTTACTTGTGTGCTTAGTTATAGCTAGGAAAAAATATTGGACCTAACCAGTCCAGTATCATTAAAAATCCATCAACTGTTAGTCTATCGTATATAAATATGTCTACTCAATATAAATTTCTCGCTTAACGTCGTTTTTCCTTTGAACTAAATTTATTTATAGTTGAATTTATATTTACAAACGATTCTTCGCCATTTTCCAATTCATACGTGTACCGAATTCAATGCGATACGTCTCCCTTCACAACGAAACGCAAATGGTGTCTCAAAGGAGTTAATAGTAGCATGAATACTGTTTTTGAAAACAGATTAAACTACATATTTTACAGCCAAAATTATGATCAAACGTGGTGTGAATACACTTAAATAAAGCATACTTTTCAGCTTACGAATTAAAAATCAGTACAAATCAAACTTGTTTAAGTAACCATGTAAATTCGTAACCTAGCTAATTATTTATGTATAAATCCTATGCCGACGGTTTCTTGTCAAGTTACAAGTTTCTTGTTCATAGAATAGTTACAATGTCGCATAGTTTGTAGTAAAAGTTGCACCCTAAACTTAATTCCGGATCCCGAGTTCAAAAGCTAACAAGAACGTACATACGTATACGATTGTACTGTAAATTCTTCTAATGACTTTTAAGAATATGCTAAAGTACTTTAATATCTCAAATAAATTATTTTCATTACTTTAATTTTCATTTCGATATAGGTATGCATTCGTGTCTCGGTGCTTCTATTGCGGTAAGGTGCACGAGACTGTGCAGGCAGGTTTTCGAGTCCCAAGCACTCGCTATAATTACACGAACCATTTCGATCCATATTCAAACGCTCTCTAACTTTGGATCGGATAAACCTATTGAAATTTGTACACGCCCGATGGGCTTTTAATTACACTATATGCCAAATTTCAAAACTCCATGTTTGATACTTTACGAGAAAATTGCGTCTGAAAATCATAATTACATTTTGGGGGTGACTGATCATCAAAAATCGATTTGTCCACTTCTAGGCCACCTAGAAACATGAAATTTAGTACAAGGCTAGAGTTTATTAAAACGTCAAAGGATATACCTTAAAATGCGGGAACCGGACCGAGTTATCTTTTCGCTATAACGGACTCAAACTTGCAAGCGGAGTGTCTTTTATATCTTTCTTTTCTTACTTTAAGTAAAGAATTTTATCTTGTTTAGTTCTCAGTATCCATACTTTCAATACTTAGTTTTAGTTTCTTATTTTGAATCTTAATAACATAATAGCGCACGATAAAAGTGTTGTATTACATTATTTTACTAAATATTCAAAAACTATCTGGTGATTTAAAAGAGTGGCCGTGAGATTATATGTCTGATTTTGTCTCATAAGACTTAACTACTTGGAAACGAGCGGTTATAAATTGACACATCCAGATAGCGATCTCACCTATTTCTAACACGGTATTATTTATTTAAAAATATATATAGAAAGAGGTAAAATCGTATGGCTTACCTCTTTCAAAGTTACCCTTTCTCACTGCACTGCATGCAGGGTGACAAATTTATTATTTTTAAATTAAATTTAACTCCCTAAAAATTTTAACTCCCGAATGAGGTATATCCCTGTCTTTACAAACATTTAAACAACGGACACAAAGAACACCCAGACTCGAGACACTATTTGTGGATCACACAAAGGTTTGTCTCGAGTGGGATTTGAACCCACAATACTCGGCGCGGCGTGGTGGTGAGGCGACCACTTAAAACATTGCACAACCTAGCACGTATAACAGCGGATAAAATTCCACGCCTTTATTCTTTATAATTTTAAACTAGGTCACGTGGCCGCTTTGTGGGATTGTTTCGAATCACGGCTTTTAAGAATTGTTCAGTGCCCGTAATGCGTGCTATTGTGGTTGAAACTGGGCTCTCGGTGTCTGGCTCGCTTCTATGGTCGGCCGTTATTAAATTTCAAATGTCGTTTTGGTTTAGAGCAACGAGCAACGATTCGATTTCTACTTTAAAAAAGTCTACATTAAAAAGGTTTGACTGTTCTAAATGTTTAAGGTATCGCCTTCAAAGTAGGCCCCTTCAGAAATAATACACTTACGCCAACGAATAATGTAGTTGTCAAAACATTTTTAAACGCATTTTCCGGAATTGATTTCAGTTCTCGCCGCGAATTCTCTTTGATATCTTCTATCGACTGAAAGCGGGTAACTCGAAGTGGTAATTTGAGTTTTGGAAAGAGGAAAAAGTCGGTCGGAGCCATATCCGGTGAATCTGTGGTTGTTCGATGGTATTTGTTGAATTATTCGTCAAAAATTCGTTCACAATGATGGCTTTGTGCGATGGCGCGTTGTCGTGGTGTAATTTCTAAGAAAAAAAAATCCGTTTTTTTTGTAGACGTTGATGCCGTTGATGACGTTGACGCCGACCAGAGCGAGGTAAATCTTCAAACAAATTTCGACCGCTTTTGAATGCACTGTACCACTCATATGCGCAAGTTTTTGATAAAGCCGATTCACCGTATGCTTTCTGTAATTTAATTTGAATTAAATGAACTTCCATTTGCAATGCAAAATTTGAGACAAACTCTTTGTTAGATGTGTTTATCCATTATAAAAATCGCAAAACACTCTTGAGATGAGCTTACAAACTCGAGTACTGAAAACAAACTAAATGACAGATATTGCTCAAACTTGCCAATATAGAAAACAATTGTGCCAACTTAACCACAAAAAATAATAATAATTTAAAATTGAATTAAAATTAAATTCTCGATTCATGATACTTTTTTGACATATTCTGTCAAAAAAGTATCAGGAATCGAGAATTTAATTTCATATTCATATATGTAGATTTATACATAGATAAAACACGTATTGTAAAATGCCGCTCGCATATTATTTGACATTTCATTAACAATAAAATGATTTGACATGTCAGTGTCAAGTGAGCATGATGATGATGATCACATTAACAATTCTATAGTCTATTATACTATAGGTAAGCGCGAAGTGTCGACATTCACTTCAATCATTTGTTATACACTAAAATATAACATGTAACATAATTGATGCCTATGTTGCTATATAATTTCTGAGAAGTAATGCAGATTTTGTTTCTTACAGAGCTATCATTTCTCTACATAAAGCAGATAATAAAATAAAGATCTGCACCTCACTTTATTTCTCCTTCTCAGTGACCGACGAACCGTTCCGCAGTACAAGGAGATCAAAACCACAACAGACGATATTGTGGTCTGCCACATTTTTATTCAGTCCTTTGAAATCAAGAGAGAACAAAGGCAAATGCTGATTCGCTTGGCCCTTACCACGCATTTGAATTTTATGAAATATACTTTAAGTAATTCATAAAATGAAAGATGTAAGTAACTTCTTTAAAAATAGTGAGTCGTTTTAAATTTTATTTGTGTTTTTTTGTCTTCTCTAGTCATTTGTGTCATAAAATTGAGTATCGACCTGTGATTAAATTTTTGACCAAAGAATGGAAGACACCGGCAGAAGTTAAACAACATTCGGATGCTGTGTATACGCATTCTTCCTCTTCGTATTCCACCATAAAAGAATGGGTGAAACAAATCCGTTTAGGAAGAGAATCAATTGATAATGAACCGTACCGTACATACATTATTCTAAAGCTATGGTGACATCAACATACAGCAAAAGCATACTACTCACTAGGTGGTAACTACTGATGCTGCATCGCGCTATAAAAGTTATTAGTTTCAGTTAGTTATTTCTTAACATCTAGCGTGAGACCACGGTCCGCCAGGCATGATCACCTAGCCTAGTCGGAGGGACATCCCCTTTGACACTAACGAAGAATCCTAACATCCGTTCCTCAATAAAGAGCATTCATTATTTTACTTACATTGTGTTTATACACAACTAAACTTAATTTATCTACATTTTGTGTGTGAAATGTTGAATATGATAACTACGACTGTAAAATAAATTATTCCTGTTTCAACGTAGAAGCCAATGTCAGGCACAGATTACGTTGGTTCTTTAGCTTCGTTTATAAATTATTTTTCTAGAAAAAAATTTAATCAAAGTTCAGTATAAAAACCGGGCTCGAATATTCCTACCGTAACGGCATAGTTGCAAACACTTCTGTATAAGGGTCTTGGAGTCTCAATTCATGGAGTCCTTCCAATCTTGTTAATATTTAAAGATCACCTTTTCAAGTCGCAAGAATGAGTATCTATTATCCTTTTATTGATATGCGGCATGGTATGTGCGGCTAAGCCTGCGATGTGACGTTTCGCTGGTGACGTACATGTGGTGGATACGCCACGCGGACAGCTGCACCATCCGGCCGTGTTGGCCGAGCTGAGAGGGCGCGTGCCTACGCTCCGCCTAACTCTCTACTTACCTACTTTAATTTGCACCCTTGACGCAAGGCTCTATTAATATAATTGCCATAGAAATGGATAGTTATGACTGTAGCCTCGCCAATTTACAGAATCTGCTCAGATAGGTATTATAATTATCTAATGTTATTTTATAAAATTTCATGTTTAGTTTATGCTTATCATATTTCTATATTTGTCTATGATCTTAGAGATTCAAACTCAGCGATGAATTAAATAAGAATAGGAATAAATTTGCGCCATATTCTGATGTCATAAATGTCAATTCGAATCAATTAGGTAGGCCTAGCAAAACTAAAATTTACAAAATAGCTATTACTAAAACTACAAAAAGCTAAAAACGTTCAGTATATATGTTGCTCTGTCATGTACGGAAAGTCTATGCAATGACTGTTCAAGTTATACTGGTCATTGAAATAAATCAAAACATTTAAAACTTAATATGTTATTGCGGCGATATATTACCTTTAAAACTATAAAATCAATAGATTCGGTACTACTAGATCTAATAGAGTCATGTGCCATCAAAAAAGTAGATTCCTGTATTAAAGAATACAGATTACCAACATTCAACGAGGGCGGGAAATTCTATTGTCCCCTGGGGTGGTGGCGATTACACCGCGCCACCTTTACCGTAATATTGCCATTAATGTGCACAGATATGGCACCATAATGGTGACATTTATGCTATGTGAAAATTGTTTCGATAAATAATATATGAGAGATAAGATCTGTATCTTATCTCTTATGGATGCTTTGATGTTATTAGAAACCGCCGCTCACAAATAAAAACAAAAAAAAAATTGACGTACTTTAATCCAGATCCACAAAAAAAAAATAAAAAAAAAACAAAAAATTTGTTGCAAAAACTAAAAATGCAAAAAATAATAATATTTGAAATCATTGTAAATGTCATCAATTGACAGTGGAAACAAAAAAAATGCATAGCGTACATTTAATGCAGTCAGTCCTAAACCTGAATAAACTATGTAGAGAATATTATTTGATTTTTACTGATGTAACTGTATAACCAATATTTATTTGAAAAAAAATAAAAGTAAATTTGAAAAAAAAAAAGTTAAATTGAAACCAAAATACCGTAGCATCAACTTGAGCCATTGCGAGTTACGACGTTACCTACGTAGCCAGTACTACGCTCACTAGCGACTAGTTTAGTACTACGCTCACTAGCGACTAGTTTAGTACTACGTGCATGGCTACGTAGGTAACTACGAGACTAGTTACGAAAATCACGCGCTATCGAAACTAGTGACGCCTTAAAGTAAATAGTTATATTACATTTCGTGAAATTTACGTGTAACGACCCACACCTGCTTACAACTGCACCTATCAAATACCTAGGTATGGTATACAATCGAAGAGGGAGTGGTATGGCGTAATTACATGTTTGTAATCGATTACAAGTTGACTCGCCTGAAACGGTTACCGAATTTGTTACATTAACGCAATATTGGAACCGTGCTGACGAGTCACGCCTACACCAGAGAAATACACCTAAAATACCTTGACTAAGCAATTCGTAGAATACAGTGCTTATAGGACGGTTTATCATGAGATAGAGCATAGCTGATTACTGCTCGCCGACTAAGGTACCTCCAATGTCCTGTAGAAGACAATGGAAAAAATATTGTCCTGTGTCTTGATCTGTGAAGATCAAGACACAGGACAATATTTTTTCTTTTGATAAATAATGTCGCCAGAGCTTCAACCTAACTTAACTTAATATATTGTGATCGCGTTAATTCCCGTTAATACGTAGATAATATTATATAATCTAACACTATGCACAATTATAATGTGTGTATTTAGGTGTATGTATGTATATATGTTCGAGTATCTTAGGCTACTTTTATTTGAGAAAAAGAATTGGGGTTCCGCGCAAAATATATAAAAATGTACACGAGAGCGAAGCGAAGGGAACTGCTGATTTAAACATATAGTAAATAGTAGGCCTAGTATATAGGCGTACCACACTCACTATCCTTTGATGTGCTAGGAAACCAACATTTAGGCCATTACACCGCAGAATAGGTCGCGACGCGATAGCCTATTAGAGTGGTCCCTTGTGAATTCCCCTTGTGTGGTATTACGTGGAGGAGCCATTAAGGAAAGGGCTTTAATGCACTAACAATTTATCAGTATTAAATGTTATTATTGAAGGGACATCATTAAAATGGTCTATAATAGTCTATTTATCTCAAGGTTGTAGCTATGCTCGCGCTATCTGCTGGTTAGTCCTTGGGTGAGACTCAGTTTGTACCAAATGTAATTAACTAAAAATATTAAAATACGTGAATTGATAAACAGCATTTTTTTTCAAAGAGAATAATTCATTTTCTCTTGGTGTTACATACCTTATGACGGTGTTACATATTATTTTAGGTGTTAACATATACAAGCGCTGCTTTTTACGAAATAGCACAATGCCTGAGCTAACGACCATTGTTGACTTATGTCTGCATAAGGTAGGTATTTATATAGCCAGCCCAATAAATTCAAATACAACCATTGTATAGGTAAGTATCTAGTGGTAAAACTTAACTGAAACGCGATAAATAGATTATAATGCATTTGATGAAGCTGAGTATGGATGCGATGCAAGGATGAGCCCAGCTGGAGCTAAATATATTAACTGACAGCACTCTGTCACTTAATGGTTATGTTGAGGTCGCATTAGACGAGTAATGCAGTTACTTAGTTCACGGTTAGTAGCTTATTAGCTGAACTGGGCTAGTTTATAATTAGTACCTGGATGATTCTAAAAATGAAACCTAGCTAGATCGATTTATCGCCCCCCAAAGGCAATACATACTAAATTTCATGAAAATCGTTGGAGCCGTTTCAGAGATTCAGATTATATATATACATAATATATATACAAGAATTGCTCGTATAAAGGTATTAGATTTAACATTTTTACATTTAAAATGTAGATGAAATGACTGTCTACTTTTAACTACATTTTTATATCTTAAGTAGCTACTTGGTTAAATATCAAAGTTAAAAATCACAGGCATACAAATTGTTTGTTATATGTTTAATCATAGTAATCATGCTATCTGTAGTGAAACTACTGTGGTGTCTTCAGATACTACTTTATTACTCTTTACTATTAGTGAATTGTGTACCTTGTAAAAATTCAATTTTACAAAAAAACAAAAAAGTTTTTTTTGTAAAATTGCATTTTTACAGGAAATACAACCTATGCAGTTGAATTTAAAACCCAAAACTGTACCTGTATACAAAATATCATCAAAAGCTCGTTTAAAGTAATAATATAATATTAATCGTGTGTGAATTACATCGATACACAAATGGAAACAGAGATTTAGTTGACTAGGTAAAATTATTAAGTAAATAATAAATAAGAAAACTACTTGTTATTGGGGTCCTTGTTATCGAGGTGACATACTTATTTGTGTATTGAAAACTAATAATAAAGTGCTTCATCTACTATCATATTTTTTATGGCGTGCGGTACCTATACATCTATGTACATTAATTTATGAGATTTGTGGGCACATCCAACACATCTTTTGATTATTCGAAGGCTCATTTTTAGAGCCAACCATTAAAATGCGTATTATACTTGTCTATGTGAATGTAGCAGAGTTTATTCAAAACATTGTACAAATAAAAACACTACCGTTTCTTTTCTACAGTATTCTTTGATGAAACTCGTTACCTTTCATCATTAATGTCACCACTCCACTGAGTAAAACGAGTCGAGTATAATTGTGACAATTAGTGCAACAAGAGGCCGGACCACTTTGCAACTGGAGACAAAAGGGCGGAGCAGTGAACAAGACAAGAAGGTGGCAAAATTTGAAGAAACTTTTATAAGAATTGTTTTCATAAAGTTAACAGCAACATTTTGAGTTCCTCGCTTTGCTAGAAAACGAAGCTTTTGTTGTATAACAAGGATGTTATTTTTTCATTATATCTGCATCGCATTTTGTGAGAATGTGTATGTATTGAGGTGTGTGTATTAGATTGAGGGTAATCTCCGGCAAATCCGGAAAGGTAGGCAACTCTCAATCGACATAGGCTATTTATTACAGACTAGCAGCGCCTCGCGGTTTCACCCGCGTAAGTCCCGATCCTGTGGGAATATCGGGATACAAAGTAGCCTATATGTTAATCCAGGTCTCCAGATATCTACATACCAAGTTTCATCGCAATCCGTTCAGTAGTTTTGCCTTGAAAGAGTAACAAACATTCATTCATACATACATACATGCTCACAAACTTTCACGTTTATAATATTAGTAGATTTATTGTTTTAGTTCATTTTCATTATTTCTCAGTAGATTTCTAGTTGTATTGAAGCTTAGTACTATTCCTCTTTAATAATACAATTACATCGAGAGAGCAGTAAGTCAGAAAGACGTCTTTTCTGACTTACTGGCTTATTGCTCTCTCGATTACCACGGCAGAGTTTATCTTGAAATTTAATGTGTGCCTACCTTACGCGTGCATCCAATAGGAACTTCTTAATTTATTCATTCAATCAGCAAGCAAATCAATCTTCATATGCGTGTGCCTGGTGATGGTTTCAATCATACTGTCTGTGCCCCACGGATACTAATCACCGTTAACTAATACTAAATTATTATGCATGAGAAAGTACATTTTGGCGACGCATTTGAAGTACTAGGTTTAATAATAGTTTCATGATAAAAAGCACGCACGTCAACTGTTCTAATTAACTACATACCTACCTACATATTTTGAACACGTGGATAGGGTGTGCCGTATAAACACATAGGTACTTCATAGATTTGTGACTAGCTTCTATTGAGGTGTTAAAATATACAGATTAAATGATTTTCCTCCTATTTTTATTATGTATTATATAAATATAGATGCAAAAGTAAGTTTATTAAGGTTTCACAACTACACTCAGTTCAGAATAGTGAAGGTGATGAGGGCGTGTAATCATTATAAAACTTTGCACTCATGTTGTCAGCAGTACACAAAAGGTAATTTACTTTTTACCCAGAACAAAAGTACTGTTCCCGAGAGGTAGTGAATTGACTGATATAATCTACGTTAACGAGAGCGCAGTTGGGGACAAAACCTAGTCTTTTATTAATATTTACGTTTTAAGATTTGGGGAAACCGATCGGGATTTTGAATAATTTTCGGTCGACATTGGTGTAACTTAATATAGGTATTTTTGCTTGTAAAAAATATACATATTATCTTTATATATATATATATATATAT
This sequence comes from Callimorpha dominula, assembly GCA_949752705.1. NCBI lineage: Eukaryota > Metazoa > Arthropoda > Insecta > Lepidoptera > Erebidae > Callimorpha > Callimorpha dominula. Next base: position 4,754,858 of record OX456991.1, read on the forward strand.
ATATATATATATATATATATATATATATATATATATATATATATATATATATATATATATATATATCGTGTTGCTATGCTTGTCCACGATAAACTCCTAAACTAATAAACCGATTTTAATGAACACTGTGTGTTTTGCACACTGTGCGCAGTTTGGTCCAGCTTTAGATATAGGATAGTTTTTTACTGCAAACGCGTGGCCAGGTAATATTATAAAATATTACTATTCACAAATTAGTTACTCTGTTTGTCCTGTCCTTCCTTAAATACATGCAAGTAAATGCTGTCATCAATAATAACACCGAAGACTTTATTGTTAAGTAATGATTGCAGCCCGTTATTATATTTTATTCTACCTACATATCATAAAAATTTAAATTAGTCACCATTGAAAGAAATCATTTTCTTGCCAAGTTCTTGGGTTATCGAATCGAATATGATAGTAAACAAATCTGTGAAAACAAAATTTATATGTTATTAGTATGTATATTTCATGCAAAAACAAACCTAACGGCCTGGCCACGGGACATTCGCTACAGCGAAAATTCGCGCGATGCGAACGGCGGAGCGTTTTGCAACTAAAACAAATGTATGGAAAAGTACTGGGCATGCCACTGACGACGAAACTTGCCGAGCGAATCGCACGAGGGTCGGGCGGTACGCCGGGGGAAAGAAACAAATGTATTAAACTGTACAGCGCATGCCACGGTGTCAAGCAGCAGACGAGCCGAATTGTGCAAGACCCAAAACAGTTTATTTGTATTCGCCGCGAAAAATGAACATCGAAACTTTTATTGCAGAAATTTTAGCTAGACCAGCTAGTTGGAAGTCTGGTCATCCACAACATAAATATAAACATGTAGTGAAGAGATTGTGGGAAGAAATAAAAATACAATTTCCATATTTTGAAGGTAGGTAGCATGTATATCTATAGCTTGTAAAGAAGCTCGATTATTCCACCGAGATGTTATGAGATGTAGTTTCGATGTCATGTATCGTCCAAAATCTGCATTCACCTTTTCTGGTTGAATATTCAAAAGAATGTAATCGAAGGTTTCAACGCTCATTCGGGTATATTAAAAAAAAGTTCTATACTGGTATACTGGTCGCAGCGGCAAACGCAACTGCCTGCGAACTGTGCCGCGTGGATTGCCGCCCCGCCCGCCGCACCGCCACTCGACGCCTGTTCCCGTGGCCAGGCCGTAAGTAATTGATTACCTACCAAAAATTATGGAAGATTTATCATTTATGTTACGAAACGTACCCTTTGGGAGCCACGGGGAGAATGGTAAAACGGGATCGTTTTCTGTGATTTCATACGTGTTAATCATTACTTTTTTTTATGGGATAGGCAGCAAACGAGCAGACTGGTCATCTGATAGTAATGACTACCGCCGTCTATGGGCATCGTCCAGGGGAGACGGGAAGAAGGGGGAAGAGGGAATGGCTTAGCGAGTGAGGTTGCCGGAGGCCCTAAGCCTCCGATAACCTCACTCTCTCCGATAAACTCACACTTTCCATAAAATTACAATGATACGGCACTTGAGTTTTGTAAAGAAATGTAGATTTAATTAATAAGTAGGTTGCCATGTCCACATTTGCTAGCACATCGTTGTAATAAGTGGTCCCTTAAAGGAGACAATACCATAAGGGAGACAATACCCACAAACTCAACAAGTGACGCAAAGTTCTAGAATTACATATCTCAGTTGCATTTACGCCGCAAAATTAATAATACAAGTGTTTGCCCACTTGTTGATTTTCGACACATAATCATTATAATTATACCTCGAATGTAGAAGAAAAGCTGTGTCTGAATTTTTCTCTTGAGATCATCGGAAAATCAACGACAGAAAATACCCTTGCATTCCACAAATTTTGTTCACATATCTTTTACGGTACAGGTCTTTGTGTAAGTTATCGCCTGAATCTATTAGACAATTAATTTCAATCAATCAATATAAAAAAAATCGTCCTTGACCACTATCTCTTACAGTAATATTTCACTTGCTTACAATACTGGGTATTTGTATATATTTATTTAATGTCGGCCACAACATCATCTAAGTCGAGAAAACACCCGTAATTTTCACAGTCTACTTAACTGTGATAGTTTTCCTTTAACTTCGTTACACATAAACATAAACTACTGAACAAAAACAAAAAAATATCTGGCATACACATGGCTCTTAACAAAAATGAGCACTTTAAATTTTAATATTTCGCAAACGCATCCCTGAATCAACAAGTCGTTTTTGAAACCCGCAGTATCTTCAAAAATCTATCTTACAACACGCTACACCATGAGATAGACGAGGAAAGTAATCACCCCCACTTTACGTGTAAGGAAAAAACTTCTTTTTTTTTAATTTTTTTTCAAACTTTGTCGGCGTGATCAATATGTATATCCACTATATTAAATTACAGTTTGCTAGTACCAAGAGTTTTTGAGCTAAGCCGCGGACGGACGGACGTACGGACATGTTGACTTCGGCACCCTAAAAAGTTGAAAAATCCAGCTAATTCATGCAGTACAGTTTGGGATTTTAGACACTATTGTCTCGTCTCATTCAACTCCACCTATCAAGAGAAAAGTTTTTAACTAGTGTGACATACTGAGGTATGGCCACCGACTATAGATATCATAATAAAGATGAAAATTGCAAAGCAGCAATTTTTTACTTGATACGGTGCGGAACGAGGAAATCCGTAGAAGAACTGACATATATTTTCACACTAGCAAGCTAAACTAACAATGGACCATAGCCGTTATGCAAGAAATGTTCTCGTGTAGTGACGACTGACTGGAAAACGAAGCGTGTGATGTCTACCCACTAATTGAACTGACGACCTAGTTAAAGTAGAGTTAAATCGATTTTCCTAAAGAACGCTTATTGTGAAAGTCATGGGAAGAGACATAATATGGTAAGCTGTGAGCATTTTTTGGATGAGATGATAAAAAATAAAAATAAATGTAAACGTACTTTGTTTAAAATATTCTAAATTATTGTACGCTTGCTTTTAAAACTAAAATATCGAAAGGTTTTAGTTTATAATTATTGTTGAATTGACTGCATTGATAGCACAAGGAATGTAGGTGGTATCACTCTGATAGTACAGAGCGTTTAAAAAGAGATTTGGACAGATCTAATTTAATACACATTGAATTGAATTTAGATATTTCAAGATTTTAGTAGACGTTTGCAACATCGGGATTCGCTAACCCCGTGGATTACCTCTCTTTATGTGTGTCTGTATGTACCGATAAATTGTGAGTAGGAGACAAATGATAATGGTGAGGTCACCAAAACATAGTATATAGTTACCAAGGTCACAAGTATCGGTAGCGAGATTTACACAACTGGTCTTAACGTGGGGTTCGAATGCATCACTATGCGTCACAAAATACTCAAACAATGTGTCAGCGTTACGACTACAAGACTTTTAAAGATCTATTACTCTGTCAGAGGTCTTAAAAAAAATAGAAAAGCATAACCCTGAAATAGTTATTCATCGGGTAATATAAGTAAACCAGGTTTCATAGCAGATTAATTGAAGGAAAATACATATTTCATTAAAAAGCCTCACATAAAGATTGAGGATATATTATTTAAATATTTTGTGACGTTATATCACCCGTTTAATTTAAACACGTCATGTTGGGGAATACAATGGTATTGCGGTACTAATATGAGACCAACTTTCATAAACATGTAGTATATAATATGTGTTGTTTCGGGAATGGAGTAAACAGCCAAAAGTTTTGCGCTCCTACCTCTATGGAAAATTTTTAAATAAACTTGTTTCGCAAATAAATCTTTTCAGACATCTTTACACGTCAATTACTTGGGTTAATGGTGCTGGCATTTCGTATGACTAGCCTTGACTAAACTCAAGGATCCAAGTCTACAACTCAAAATGTGCAAAGGAAAGAACCATTTCAAAGATTCATTTCATAGATTTAGATACGAAGTTTTTAATAAAGTATCTAAGCTTGATTGTCATATTTACTTTATAGGAGCGATTAAATACCTATCATCCTTTGCAAATTTACCTAACATTATAAAATACACGGGCAGTTTGTCTGATAGCGTGATTAAACGTCTGGTTAATAGGTTAGCTAATATTGTCATAAGGAATCGAAAAAGTGGATCTAGTTAACCCGTTTGTCTCCCTGTGGATATCTTCGTTTAGATCTACCCTACCAAGGGCGAGATGAAAGGATTAAGTCGGAGTTGATACAACGAAATGTACATGGTATCTCCGACATCAGACCTATTGCCGGGAGATTGGTATACCAAGACAGGTTCTGGACCCCGTTCACTTGAAAGGCGGCGTACATTTCTACCCTCTCGAGACACCAGTACTCCGATTTCTTGCACCCTATGATCGGGTAACAGGTTGCCTCTGCACCACCATAGGGACATCTGAATGATTATTTACAGATATTTTGTTTCTTAATGTTCTGACGAGCCACCCATTCTGTCGGTTGTCGACCACAGTTACGGTTGAGCTAATACACTCTATTAGTTTAGACGCAACAGTTGAATAACCTTTTTGTATAATAAAATATGGGAAAAGTATGTTTCTGGACGACCACTAGTGACTATAATACAACAACAATCTTCAACAAATAACATAACCTACATGCTCTGTCTAGTTTCAAAACTAGAATTCACCAGTATATTCACAGGGACTCTTTCATTCCTATAACTATCTTTAAGCCTTCAAACTCCAAATAAGTTCTCAGCAGAGTCTTTCGATACTTATTACCAATTTACACCTCAATCTGTTTATTACGCCAAAGGTGTAAATATCGGCGGAAACGTGTGGAAGCAAACAAATTAACAGCCTGTCATTACCACGATTGGCGATGTACTACTAGCACATACGAATTAATCAAACTGACGTATGCACCATGTACTACATATGGTACATACGTCAGTTTTAATACGTTGCTAACAGATTGATCCCTACATCCTAACTTAATATTACAAATGCGAATGTGTTTGTTAGTTCATTTGTTACGTTTTTACGCCCAAACTACTCGACCGATAATCATGAAATGTTACATACCTACATGTTGCCAGGGTTACATAGGGTACAATTCTAATGCTAATATTTATGGCACAATTTATAATGATTATTAACTTTAATTTGTAATCTTATCCTATTTTTAGTTACTTAATTTCTTACTGTGTTTTAATTTATAATGTTTATTGTAGTAATAATGTACCTACGCATGTAAAATTTATAAATTACAAGAATATTGCAATATATCTTTTGAACACGATGTTAGTAATTGAGAAAGTTCTATTTTACTCTAGGGTGCCTGTCATCCAGAAAAAAAAGTGCTGTTACCGAGGGATAGCAAAACCATTTGAGACCGAATCCAAGGGCCAAAGGCTAGTTATGGATTCAAAGCAAGTAAGCCAGTTTACCTTGGATGAACAGTTTGATTTCAAACATTTTTGTGATTTAGCAGAAATTTAAAGAAATTAACATAATGACTGTAGCGTGCTAATGTATTTATGAAAACCTGATTTACCTTCATAAACATAAAGATCATTTCTGTAAAAAAGTGATATGCATTCTTTTTCTTCTTTATGCATCATTTTTTTTTTAGTTTTTTTACTTTTAATTTTAATATCATAATAGCACACAACAAAATTATGTAGGTAATAAAATTTACTGAATATTTTTAAAACCATCTGGTTTTTTAAAAGAGTGGCCGTGAGTTTGTTTGCCCGACTTATTCTCACAAGACTCAACCATTTGGAAACGGGCGGTTATAGATCGACACAGGTAGATATGATATTAATTTTACATTTGACAAAGCCAACTATTGTTGTGTTGGCTCAGTGTTTGTTGATCTATAATTTTAAATAATAATTATTATTTTTGATGAATTGATGATATTAAATAATTGATAATCAATTTTATTAAATAAAGTTATTGAATTGAAAAATTGACAGAACCATTTGTAATAATTTAATGTAAAATCTCGATCATTTTGTATCAGTCGAATGGCTAATGTTTCATACTATAAGTATATACAATACAAATAGCTAATCAGAATAATAATTCTAGTTTTACTAAACTATAAAACTAAAAAAATTCGCTTTAATCACGAACCAATATAAAACAGAGTTCCTCTAACGACCTTCTGACTTCATCATCAGACCAAACCCAATCTGTTGGGCTCTTCAAAACGAAACATATGAGCCAGAACTCTAGGGATTTGCTAGTAGCCACTGAACAGTTACACTATCTACTTCCTGGCTCCATCATCAGATCAGCTCCAAGATACCAAATTATAGTATCTAAACTACATACACATACAGAGTTTCATTTCGATACGAGAATTAGAAGAAGGTTAAAATTGATTATATGTAAACAAAGTAATGTTGTACAAGATTTGTTTACATAGTGTTGTACACGATTTGTTTACATGTGACGGTAGACGAAAAAAAACAGCGATGCCACAAATCATCCGATATCGGGCATAAAAAGCCACACTAAGGTGCAGGTAGACCATTTTTGCATCGGCCAGCAACCAGCGAGGATCTAACGTAAGCAGTATCGTATTCCTAATTTGTTTTACTATGTCTCTATATGTGTAAAAGTGTTGTTCTTATTTTTGAAACATTAGCATTGATATAACAATAGTTATTACTTACTAGTGAAACTAATAAAGGCGTGTTAAAAGTAATTTGTTTGTAACATACACCATAAACCCGTATTTCATGTATACTATTTGATTTCATATGCTGAATTACATGAACGGAGAATTACATAATCCGAAGTTTAGCAATATGAATATGTGCAAGTATTGCGTTACCTTCGATGTTCATTCTTACATCGATAGAGGGCAGAGTGCAGAAACCATAGGAATGATGGTTCACCATTTGCGAATTATATTTAAGCGATGGACTTGGTCCAGCATAGAGCTCTATTCTCTTGACCTGACCGGCAGAAGAAAGAAATGATTAAAAGAATCTCTTTTGAATTGCGAAAGAAAGCCTCTAAAGAAATGTTTATGATGAGGAGCTTTTGGAAGATTTGACGCACACTAGCCGATTTATTACCTTGACTGGTAACGGACAGAAACGGTTGCTCTTCAGGGCTATAAAGAAAAATAAATATCCAGCCAGCTTAACAGTGTCAGCAATCTCTGATTCGTTGGGTGATGGACTGGACTGCATAGGAATCTCGAATCTAAGGAATAGAAAAATCTTCCAAAAAAAGACTGAGTGGCCAAAAAAACATGAATTTGCCATTTGGTACAATAGATCGAACATCGAAATTCCATTATACCCTTGCTCGCTCTACGTTCAATAAGGTTTGCTTGACTTGATAAATTTACATTAAAAACACAATTCAATTAAATGAAAAGTGTATTTTTACGAGGCTGCATTTGCTGATGTAAATTAGACCATTAATCAAATGCGCATTGATTAATAAAGACTTTATAATGAAATAATAATATGAAAAAGACATTGAAGACATTGTTATTTGTCAGGTCCGCTTTCAATTACCGTAATAGTTATTTAGAAGTAATAACTATTACGGTAATAACAAGCAACGGATACTGAGAGACTACAAGAGAATATTGTAAAAAGAGATTCTAAGAAGCGCTGCAGAATTATAAATAGCAGAGGGCGTTGTTGTAGATGACACATGGAACATTCTCAATATGAATAGTTGGGTAGACTTTTGTTTTAATGACTATTTGGGTTATTTATCTTTTAGGCGTGTGCAATTTGCCAATTAAACCGGTGCAATATCTTCCAGTGTAATGTTTATTTGTTATTGTATTCAAGCTGGTAGGAGGTATTCCGTTGCCACTTTCCTAGAAGAGGCGAAAATGAAAAAAACAATTTGAGGAAAAACTGTTTATTTCCATTTGGAAATAAACAGTTTTTCCTCAAAATTTGTTCACAAAAGAATAACATAAAGATACGGGAAAGAAAAACGCAACGGGCGCCACAGGTCAGAGAGTTTTAATGCCGAATTATTTTGCTCCTCAAAGTAGGCAACTATTCTAAAAATAGATACAAGATTTCTCAGCCATATTAAATCAGAATGACAAGGCACCGTGAGAGTTCTATCTGGTTCTATTTGCGCTGTGCAGTTCTTCAGCTTAAATTTCAATACGTTGTTCAATGAATTTCTACGGCATTTACTTTGAAAGTAATCTGAGATGAAATATATATTTAATTAATGTTGCCCTTGCTTTTCATCAAAAGTTGTTAACTTGAAAGTTCTGAACAAGTTGTTGTAACATTGAATAACAAGTTTATGCTCCTTTCAACTATGTCTTAATCCAAAATCTCCTAGGTTTGCTTTAAAGGGCAAACATTAGGTAGCATTGAAGTTTTTGTTGATAGAGGAGAAAGGTCTAATAATGTTTACGTAAGGGAATTAACGCAATCATGTAATAGGTATAATACGCACTTCTGACTCTTAAGTTGCAGGTGTCCATGGGCGGCGGTAGTCACTTACCAGCAGGTGACCCGTCTGCTCGTTTGCCTACATAGTATATAAAAAAAACCTTTGAATTGCCTGATGTTTCGACTAGGTTACACTTGCCATGATCACAGGCTGTCTGGCTCAGTGGGGTACGCCGTGAGACAGAAAGTTCTTCATCTACCCTCAAATTTTCGATATTTTTGATGTTTTCTTTTCGCCATGTACCGTCACGTACTACACTAACAGATTCCCTATGCGCCAAGTAAATCAACGTGCCCCTATTCTGTTGTTTATCCAACTGGCAATAAAAAACATATGTTCATTATACAAGACATATATAATACAGTGAAATATTTCGAGTGACATCAAAATGGTTTAGATTTCAACGTTGAAAAGGGTTTATAAGGGACGTGATCTTTCGAGTGTCAGGACCATTAATGCTGCGTTCATAAGCATTCGATGTTATGAATGATCGATTTTATAAAGTTTGGTAGGTTCCACATCCACGACCACGGCCTCATACAAGAACACATACCTACTGTTTTTTACTGTTGTTTATACGCCCTCTCTCATGGAGCTTTGGTACCTCTAGTCTAAGAACTAAATGCCATCTAACAAGGCTTCTAACTTTTAAACTTTTGTATTCCATTATATAGAATTGTGTCTTGCTGACTCAGCAACACGGCCAGTGCAGGTTGCACTGACCGTGCTAGCACATTGCCTTCATAACCGGATAAACAGGTGAGTACAAACACTCGGAAAACGCGGTGTGTCTAGCATTTGGCCAACCCTAGCACACAGAACTATTAAACTGAGATTATAATGTGTTTATTGATCTCGACAAACAGCATGCACACGATATTGATTAGAATTTTACGAGTATTGTACTGAAAGATTCATGGTTCATAGATTTATGAATAAAAATTATTAGAGCAGAACGGTGCAGTACTCGTATTGGTATTTGTAAGATGAATTTATGTACCGTAGTTCGGGGTACTTGGCTCAACATCCAACACGTTTCTTGTTTTAACATCGTTTTACAATATATACATGTACTAGCAACCCGGCCGGCTTCGCACGGGTACAAATTATACACTTAAAGCTTCCTCATGAATCACTCTGTCTATTAGGGAAAACCGCACGAAAATCCGTTCAGTAGCTTTTCAGTTTATCGCGAACAAACAGACGCGGCCGGGAACTTTGTTTTATAGTATGTAGTGATTAGGGAACTGTTAAACAGTTTTACCGATAGAGCTACCTGTCAATAATATCCTGATATTTTCCAGGTATCCTCCGGGTAATGTCTCAATTTGTCGTGGGAGAGTTATGCTTCGGCACGTATAGGCCGGATCGACCGTAGTGATATCACGGCCCCACAGAAAATCGGTAGTGAAGCAATGCTTTCGTTGTATTTTACAGAGCGGTTACCGGAGGCCCTAACCCTTCCCTCTGCCCATCTTCCCCTCGTTCCCGGCGGGACTCAATTCCCTACTGGGTTCAATGTAAAAAAAAATGTGTGTGTTTGTGCGTGTGGAAACCTCCTCGGGCCGTCACCCCACCGGGGTTTTCGGTGGGGCGGTGTGTCGGAATCGAACCGACTAAAACCACACGGTGTGCCGTACTGCGCCTTGAGTAGGAGGGATCCCGGAACAGCTTTTATTAAGAGATCCGGACCCCCTGGGGCAATGTAAATTTTTTTATTTTTTGTGCGTATAGAAACCCCCTCGGGCCGTCACCCCACCAGGGTTTTTGGTGGGGCGGTGTGTCGGAATCGAACCGACTAAAACCACACGGTGTGCCGTACTGCGCCTTGAGTAGGAGGGATCCGGGAACAGCTTTTATTAAAAGATCCGGACCCCCTGGGGCAATGTAACCCTAACTTAAGGTTAATAGATATATTAAGTATTTTATTCATGAAAGCGTGGAGATATCAACTTGATCAATAACCACGAAATGAATCTATGGTCTCTATATAAAAAGTTCAGCATCTTAGCTTGGTAACGCATACAAAAATCGATACCAATATGTAAGAATGTTTCTGTTTGTTTGAATCGACCAGGTTGCACTGGCCGTGGTCAGAGGTTGAGTTAGCAATATATCACTACATATTATAAAACAAATCCCCCCCCCCCCACCCGCCGCGTCTCTCTGTCTGTCTGTTAGCGATAAACTGAAAAACTGTTGAACGGATTTTCATGCGGTTTTCACTAATAGACAGAATTGATTCATGAGGAAGGTTTAGGTGTATAATTTGTACCCGTGCGAAGCTGGGGCGGGTTGCTAGTAATTATACATAACGGAACGCAAAAGTTTAAAAGTTAGAAGCCTTCGAAGCATTCAGTTCTTAGAGTTAGTAGAGTTACCAAGGCTCCAGGAGAGGGGCATATAAAACAGCATGTGTGCTGGTATGAGGGCGTGGTCGTGGACTCATGACATCGAACTCGTTATATTGATAACTTTGTTACTTGGAATCTACCAAACTTTATGAAATCGATCATTCTTAACATCGAACGCTTATGAACTTGAAACGTAGATACCGACCTAACTACAACTACTATTACGTAGTAACTACTTAGTAATCTGTGCTATGACTACTGTGTGATTCCAAGAATATGGTTCGCAATATTTTGGTAGACGTGTCTATCGGAGCTATCTACTAATATCAAGTACAAAAAGCCAATACCGCGCGAGTTGTTATATATATACAAATATATACAAATAAATTTTCTGTTTTCTTCGCATTTAATTATAACTACAATAATCTATTATTTGTGTCTATAGTATTCAAAGGTAAAACAAACAAACGTAGGTACTGTAAGTCTGTGACTAAGTAGGTAATTTAGTATGTGAATTGCATTTTGTTTACTCTTACATAACTTGGTTACTACTGTGTAAATCGTCATTATTTTGAAAAAGCTGTAATTCAAGCTGTAAGTGATATGCGATTGTAACAAAATAAGAGATAAACAAAAATTATTAGTAGGTATTAGTTAGGTTAGTGTTACGATCTGGCGTTGGATAGGCGTTAGGGGTGCCGATGCATTCACGGTCTGGCGGTCAAAGGGTTAACTACTCGTACTTACCGTATTATAAGACCATATGGTATAGTATTGTTTCGCGATGTCGGCATTACAATAGGTGCCCGATATCGCGAGGCGTAACGTCAACGTAAAAAAGGCAAAAACACCACTAAAAATAAATTAGAATAATCGATCGCTCTTTTTAATGTTATAATCCAGGCGTACGAGAAACTCGAAGGCGTACGAGACAAAGGATTGTTTTTAAAACACCTGCGATGGTTCGCGGCGGTAGGTATAATAAATTGACTACTGCCGGGAGCAGCGAAGGAAATGACGAGTCATCTTGAGAAAACCGAGGAAGCCGAAGAGATCTTGACGTACACTGACTGATAAACAGGCCGGTTGGTCATTGACGAGTTAAGACAGCACGCGCGGGAAGTTTGTGACCTGCTTAGGTCGAGACTTCTTAGATGGAGAACGTGCTCGACGTTGATCATGTAAGTATGTAGGTATACCGTAAATATTAAGTAAACTTGTATATGTACGTATTATTAGACATTATAATTTATCATGTGTTTCGTTACCACCAGTTCATTAAAATCGTTCTAGTCCATCCTAAGGTTGCCTGGAAGAGATTACTTTAAGCGACATTTGCTTTGTACATTTTCAATGCTACACTTATTATGTATCATATTCTCTATGATGCTCTCATCGAGCACGTATATCTCACCACCTTGTCATTTTGTTTACAACGATATTTTTATTGCAAACCAATGATCAATATAATATTCCTCTGAGACATAACTATCATCATAAATTTAAAATACCCCCAACTCGAAAATCCCTAGAACGATTAGAAAAGAGCTGATGATCTTCGAACGGCTGAACAGATTTTCTTGAATTATATTTAAGGCACTTGAATCGGTCCATTTGTTTGGGAGCTACGATCCCACAGAGAGACACAGGCACACAGACACGTCAAACTTATAACACCTCTCTTTTTGCGTCGGGGGTTAATAACTATTAGTTAGTGAGTTTCTTTGCCAGTATTCTTCTCATAAGGCTCTACGCATTTTGGAACTGAAAGTTATAGATCGACACAAGCAGGCAGTAGATTTTGGTGTTTTCACCTAATTTACCTCGACAATCCAGTACATGCTGTGGCGTCTTTTTGCGCCGATCTATGATTTTAACTCTAGCTTCAATTTAACGTTCCTAAATGTCACTTAGTGTCTTAATTGAATAAATGATTTTGAATTTGAATTTGAATTAGAATATTATCTCTTCACTATAATTTTCGCGATTAACTTATAGCACTTGTATGCAAACGTATTAAAGACATTATATATTGAGAAGTAATCAATATATATTTTTTTTTTTTATAAAGCTGTAGGGCTTTTTTGTTTATTTGTTTGTTTAAACGCTATAATCTCTGCAACTACAAGTCGGATTCGAAAAATTATTTTTGTATCGGATAGTGTTCATTGAGGAAGGTTATCGGCTATTTAACATCACGCTGCGACCTTTAGAAGCGGAACAGTGATCATAAACGCAGGTGAAACTGCGGAGTACGGCTGTTTATAGATATAGATAGGTTTTAGGTATATATGATAGTATGTAGCAGTATTAAGATATAACATTTCAATAGTCCTGACACTCGGAAGATAGATACGTCCCTTTTAAAACCCTTTTCAAAGTTGAAATCTAAACCGTTTTAATGTCACTCGAGATATTTCACTGGATTATGTATAAGTAGCTAACTGTATTAATTTTCTTTTAAATAAGTATATTTTTAGCTACTAAATTCTATACTTATTTTATTCCTGTCACGACTTAACCCATAAAATAAAGAAGCACTTAGCAGAGAAGGAGCAGGTACCTGGGATAGGCTGCTGCTATGATGGAAGCTCGTTCTTTCGAGAAAACAGATATCCAGAGGGCGCGAGGGGCGCCGGGAACGACCAATAGGACAATTTTTTTTTTTTATTTTAGCGCATAGTATTTTGGTTAATTTATTTACACTACCTAGAAACCGACGGTCGACTATCGAACATAACTAAGATTTGAATATTTTGTTTTAATTCATTGTGAAGTTAATTACTGGCTTTGATTCGACGATATTTATAGGGAGCGGGGGTGCCGAGCGACTCGCGGTCCGTAAATAATTTTTTTGGTTGTTTTAGCCTATGATGATATCTACTAAAGTATTCAATAGAATGATATATTGTAAAAGACAATTATAATCTACATTGAATGCACAAGAATACTATCATATTTATTTAGATAAGGATTATTACTGAGTTAGAGTAAATAGCGAGTTAATAGAGTAAAAAGCCGCATTTTTAATTAAAGTTTTAATGAAATAATTGGCTATTGTGAGTCGACCGTAACAGATAGAAATATACCATTGCGAAGTTTTTTTTTTGTAAAAAGAACGTATTAGTAAGTAGAAGATTTTATTAAGTTTGGTTAAATGATAAGTTTTTAATGATGTTATCAATTTAAATGTTATAAAGACCTTTAAAAATTCGGACTTAGTAAAAATTGAACCTACTACAGTCTCTCAGTACGACGGACGTCAACCATGTAATCGAAAGAGTGTAATGTAAAAAGTTTTAATCCCTCGCTTTTCATAAATAAACCTGGTAAAACCTCTCTAAACGTGTCATAGACAAAGCTAATAAAAACATGGCGCCCCTGAGTGGTAAATATAAATGATGCATTTTATTTGGAACTTGTGATGACTTTGGCTCAAAATTTCCAGCAACAGCCAGTCACAGATATGCAACCCTGACCTGCTCGAGCTCGAGCAATCCATCCGTATAAGAGATAACCCTTTACTTCAAATGCCTTCCCTTCTTACCTACCTTTAAATACACTCCCAAGTGCCCGGTTGACGGCAATGGCTTGCTGCTTATTAGGGGTCGTCCATTAATCACGTGATGTTTTTAGCAAATTTTTTAACTCCTCTTTCCCCCTTGGCGACACGTGGTGAGGTTTTAGACTAATTAAAAAAATTCAAATGTATTTGTTTCAGTACAAAGCATATTAAAAAATTTCGTAATCGCAAGTTCAACGAAAAAATAAATACACGTGATATCTCACTACACCCCCCTCCTCCCTTGTGATATTTTGTGATTCTTGCCAAACCCCCTCCCCCCCTTTCGAGCCTCATGTGATTAATAGACGATCCCTTCCGGAGGTCCCACCTAATGATAATTGGCAAAGTGTGGGTGTTTAATACGCGTCTGCGAGTGCATTATGATGAATGAAATACACCTCATTACAAGATGACGTCGATTGCCTTGCTAAAAGAACTTGTAAATAAATGTGTAACACTCCATAAATAATAAATGCGTTTTGAGAATCTTAAAGTTTAAATTTAACATTGACTCGCGTAGTGACTCAACCACTCACTTGTTTGTATATATGTCACACATCGATAGGCGCAGGGAGTGAACCAGGACCTTGATATTAATATAGCGAAAGTCTTGCATCTAACATAGAGATCTATAAACTAGAATATAATCCTTGTCATTCATAAAAATTACTAAATCGAATGTACATTACATTCTGCTCAAAGAATATTTTAAGTGGATTATCAATTTTTTTTTGTCCATTGCATGCATTAAGAGCCATTTATTATTTACGTAATGACCGTTTTGGTTATTTTTGAACTCCGTTACTCTGATGAAAGGAGTTCCCCTACCCGCTACTGTTGTCACCCCGCCGGGGCTAAGCGGTGGGGTGGTATGTCGGACAGGAACCGACTAAAACCACACGGTGTTCCGTTACAGTCCATATTACCAGGGCCTCAGGTGTACCCTTACAAGGAAATCCCTGTGAACCCTGGCAGTCATAGCCGCCTGTTACACAATATGCGGTAATATTTTATCTATTTCTTGGTAATAGTTAAAATTCGTCAGCCAGTAAAAATTTAAAAGTAAAGTAAAACTATCAAAACACGCTAATTAGGCGACTTAAACGGTAACAAAGAGTTTCACTATCCATCTCCTAGCTTCATCATCGGATATTTACGAATACTATCGTTACGAAGCCATATTACGTGGGAGAGCCATGCTTCGGCACGTATGGGCCGGCTCGACTCCGCTCGATACCACGGCCTCACAGAAAACCGGTAGTGAAGCAATGATTGCATTGCATTTCGCCGCGTGAGTGAGGTTACTGGAGGCCCTAACCCTTCCCTCTCCCCTATTCCCGTCTTTCCCTTCTCCACTCTTCCCCCCTCCCCCTCTTCTCCTACTCCCACCTTAAAGGGCGGCAACGCACTTGTGACTCTTTGAGTTACAGGTGCCCATGGGCGGCGGTAGTCATTTACCATCAGGTGACCCGTCTGCTCGTTTGCCCCTATACCATAAAAAAAAATATATATATCTGTTGGAGTCATCAATACGAATCATAGCTCAACCTCGAGGGGTTTACTATTAGCCGCGGAAGACTTCCGCTATCCACAGCCGGTTTTCATCATCAGATCAGCTCAACATTGGAAAACTCACTTTTCGACTTGTACAATATCACATAAAAATACCACCACCCCCTTCCTCCATCTCGAGACCTTTACGTTGATAATTATAATGAACTAGCAGCGCCCCGCGGTTTCACCCGCGTAAGTCCCGATTTCATGGGAATATCGGGATAAAAAGTAGCCTATGCGTTAATCCAGGTCTCCAGGTATCTGTTAACATATTAAGTTTCATCGCAATCGGTTTAGTGGTTTTTGTGTGAAAGAGTAACAAACATCCATCCATCCATCCTAACTTTCACATTTATAGTATTAGTGGGATGCTAGCATATGACATTTTAGTAGTTATTTCGTAGACTCTTGTACACAAAACTGTAAAAATTGTTGTAGTTCTATTAATTACTCCCTTTCTAGTAGGATCGTATTGGACATAGTGTTGGCTTGTGTTTTGGCCACATTAATCGACATATGAACGGGCGTGGTCCGTTTAAATGACAAACATTTAAGCACGTTATATGCGGTTGTTTCAAGGAATATTGAATTTGGCTCGGAGATTCTACAATACCTGTGGTGCGAAATTCTGGTAAAGTGAGGGAACAATTTAAATTGAAACTATATATGTGGCAGCAGAGGATGAATATAATATATAATTTTGATGAATATATTATATATAATAAATTTATTTTCTATGTTATAACTATGTGCTCGAGTGTTTCCTACCCTGAGCCCTAGGCCCATAACTCGCCTGAGAAGAGATCAGCTCTGGCCACGGTTGACTTGTGACTCGAAGGGATCACTTGTCATATTTAAACACTTTTTTTTTATTTTTTTATATTATAAGGGGCAAACGAGCAGATGCGTCACCTGATGGTAAGTGACTACCGTCGCCCATGGACACCTGCAACTCAAGAGTCACAAGTGCGTTGCCGGCCTTTGAGATAGGAGTACGCTCTTTTCTTGAAGGTTTGAAGGTCGTATCGGTCCGGAAATACCGCAGGCGACAATTTGTTCCAGAGGTTGGTTGTGCGAGGAAAAAAAAAACTGGAAAACCGCACAGTGGTGGATTGCCACCTGGTGATGGGGATGAAAGTTTTGTCGCGTTGAACGATGGCGAACACTCGGGAAGACTTCAATTTCGGTCCTGAATTGACGCACTCGACATCAGGCCACTACATTTCTGAGGGCCGCTGTTAGAGGGAGCGTTCGGAACGACGAATCCGTGAATATGTATTGTGTACGTAATGAATTATTCAATCGAGATATTAAATGTTAAAGATCAAAAGAGGTTTTCCGTATTTCATTTCATTTATTCATTCATTTCTGTGGGTAGTTCTTATTATTTGAGATAATTACGTACTTGAAATAAACTTATCTTGTTGGCAAGACACAGGAACTATTTGTGTAAGTGAATGGTATTAAAAATACGTAACACTTGTAATTAGGTACATTTCTTTAATTTTTTTTTTTTTTAGCAAATTTTGTAGCGAAACATCTTCAACAATCATCAACATATTACAATCAATTTAAACAAAATATTAACAAATTACACACCTAAACATTCAGGAATCACTCTGTCCATTAGTGAAAACCACTTGAAAATCCGTTCAGCAGTTTTTCAGCTTATCGCGAACAGAAAGACAGACGCGGCGGGGGACTTTGTTTTATAATTTGTAGTAATTTATTTATTACGTTATAACTACAGTTAGAAAGAAAGAAAAATATTTTATTTGTATCTTCAGCTATAACAATAAAATTCATATGCCTTAAGACTAGGTTGGTACTGAAGACCAAATAGGGTACCTGCGTCAGCTAGTGTCGCAGATCGCTCTGCAAAGCTGGTATTCTCGCAGGCCCCAATTAAATTTAAATATATACATTAATAAAAAAATATACATATTGTAATTATATTAATATTTTACATATAAATAATATTAATAATGTTATATAAATAATCATATACTATACATTTACTATACATAGATACTTGTATTTCACACTATTTAACAAAACAAATTAAATTTTCCTATATTTATAAGTGTATTTCCGAACGCTTCTGTCATCTGTCAGATAATATTAATATATTATTTTTATTGGATTGGTAGTTACGCAATTGTCTATTGTATTATGTAATTGAAAGTAACAATGTTAGTGTATATCTGAAACTATGTCTTTCTATGATATGGATACCATAAAAGTAAGTAAAGTTGCCGCAGTTACTAAAGGTTGTTCAACTACCTGGTGATTTCAAAGAGTGGAAGTGAGTTTCTTTGCTCGATGTCTTCTCACAAGGCTCAACTACATATTTGGAGACGGGCGGTTATAGTAATCGACATTGGCAGATAGCGATATCGTACCTATTTGCAACACGGTATATACTTTACGTGCCGATGACGGCTAACGTTAAGGTTCAGACGAATACAAAACTGATTGCAGAGGTACGTTGACTTTTACGTTCTAGTTTCACTACGTTGTGGAAGCAAAGATATTATGTGCAAACAAATCAAATAACATCTTATTAATTGTGAAGTTTGATATGTGACATGTTGAACATAGACATTGAGCATTCGGTATTGAAATTTCAATTCTAAGGAATATTAGAATTCTGTTTATTTATTCAATGTAGGGTTTATTTTAAGTCGGTGACTCAAACATGTCACGATGCTTCTAGAACAAATGAATGTTATCAATTTAATAACTTGGTAGAGTGTGCAATGTTTAAAGTTGTCATAATTATAAGAGAAATGTAATGCGACATAGAAAAATAAAGTTAACAAAAGCTAATGAAATTTAAGTTATAATTATATTAAAGACATAAATCTATAATAGGTTATAATATTATTATTATTTATAAATAAAAAGTTCCATGTTACTTGTTAAGTTATAACGGGAATATTTTTGAAAATTGAAAATTAACACCCTAGATCAGATATTTAGGTACTGTGATCACAATTTTTTCAGTGGTTTCTTTTTAATGTAATCCTAAATTATACGAATATATGATAATAAAAATGATAAACTATACGATATATATGATTGCAGTCAGAAATCCAATAATTATTATTGTGAGTTTAGTACAAAAAAATAAAGTTTTATTAAGTCATGGTTAAAAACGTTTTATAAGTTAACTTTGACACCTTATTTAAAAAATATGTACTATACTACCCTAGACAAGTGCATTGGGTTTTTGTATACCTAGTGGCCACAACATGGCAATCGTTTCTCGAGCGTTGAAAGCGTGTTGTCGTAGTTCCGTTCCGTTTTGTAGTCATTGAAGGGCCGTAAAACTTCAAAAAAATATATATTTCGCTATCAATTCAGGTTAATTTATAGTATTTATAGTATACAAAAATAAA
The DNA here is from genome assembly GCA_949752705.1 of Callimorpha dominula. Taxonomy (NCBI): domain Eukaryota; kingdom Metazoa; phylum Arthropoda; class Insecta; order Lepidoptera; family Erebidae; genus Callimorpha; species Callimorpha dominula. The sequence goes on from OX456991.1 coordinate 4,774,185, forward strand.
CTACGTAAAACGAAGTGTCACCGATATCATGCTGTGTGAAAAATGGTATACGGACTTTTATTTTAATCGCGGAATCGTTTTATTACAATCACGTGTTGTCGCTTTGAGAATGCGCCCTCATGTGAACGAATTAGACATGTGTAGTTCCGGAGCGTAATAGTTCCTGGAACTATGTCCGCAGTCGGAACTATGTCAGTTCTTTCCGACTTGCTCAACCTAATAGTTCCAGTTCCACAGTTCTTCGGAACGATCACGCGGATTGAAGGAGCGGCCGGAGCGGTATTGAATGGTGGAACGAATAACGAACTGTCCGTGTGACGTATGCCACGAGCGTTGCGCTCCGGGCCGTCATCCAATACTTCTGTTCCGTGCAAGGGTGTATTTTGAAAAGCAGGACTTACTTTTATGGACAGAGGGCAACGATTGAAGGCATCAAAGGTGCCTGAGCAACTTTTCATGTTAGCAATTATAAATAAAATACCTATATATAATATATTATGTATTATGATCTAGAAATTTAAATATTACTTAATTATGTATATATACTATCAATTGATTTTTAAAGACCAAATCAATACATTAATGTAAAATATTTTACCTCCTCCTCTTCCTCATGTGTTTGTAAACCGTTATTCTTTATTTTTTTTTGTTTAGTAGCTATTAAGGAGTTTTGGAACAGCGATCCCAGTGTGCTCCAACTTCAAGTACCTCGGTTCTCTTCTTCAAAGCGATGGCGAAATAGACCGCACTGTACAGCATCGAATCAATACAGGGTGGAAGAAGTTGCGGAAGGTAACAGGAACCATTTGTGATCCCAAGTTTCCTATTAAGTTAAAGGGACAACAATAAAATTATTAGGACTATAAATAATAACCTAGTATTAACAATATCAACTATTCCATTACAACCAGCTACTAGTATCTACTAATTGTTAAATTAATTAATGTTATTATTTTATTTTATTATTTAAGCACATGTCAAAATGTAAAACACATGTCAAAGGCAATAGAATACAAACATATAAACCAATTCAATTCAATTGTTTCTTTAAACATCATGTACATACATAATTATATACTTTATACCTTTCAATCATAAATCATTTAAATATTCATCAACACTGTGGTATATTTTATTTACCAACATTAGTTTTAGGTATTTCTTAAAGAAGTCTAAGTTTCCTTCTTTTGGTATGGTGGAAACAGCATTCTGCAGTCCGTCGTAGCAAAGAATGTTGGAACTGTCCTTCGTCCAAACCTTAATACCAAGCCCTTTCTTTCCCCTTCAAAAGTTATTTGTATGATTTATAGATGATGTGTTTGGCAGACTAATCAAAATCACCGAGCGATTTAACGCTAGGCGGGCCATATTATTGGATTTTGTGGCTAGTATTTTGTACCTTAGTAATAAACGCCTTCCTAATCTCCATCACCCATTTTTGGCGTAATTAATGATTGAATGAATGAAATTTACATTTGATTAACCGACTTCACAAAGATGGACGTTATCAACGTTTTTTTTTATGGCGTACCTTCACCATTTGTGAACCGATTTCAATCATTCTTTTTTAATTGAATTTCTTGTACTCAAGAATATTTAAATATTCAACCTCTGGGTGTGGAAAATTAAGGGATGCAGAACACAGCTTATTACAATTTATCATGATTAAAGGCGCATAAAAGACGATGATACTTTTTTAAAATTAATCATTAAAAAAGGTTTTGTTCATTAAAACATTTATAACGAAAACTAATTCCTTCTAAAAAAAGGTCGTTATGAATGGAGACACTTTATACTTAAGTACATCCATATGTTACAATGCCTCGTATAGTATAAGATGTAAAACGTAGTAAATATGCAAAATAAAGAAATTATTACCTGAAATAAACAATATTTATATAAACAAGAACATAAATAAATGAACGACCTGACTGGATGGATGACGTGTTAGTAAGTGAGGTCAGACAGCGAAGTGCCACCGTGTTGAGTATTGGGGATTTGATCCTCACTTATGACTTTTATTTTCATGACACTGAAACAGATGTACCTACTGAAAGTCTTTGAAACTCGGGTATTTTTCTCCGATGTGGGATTGGTCTTTAAAAACAGGTTTTTTTTTTTCATATTATAGGGGGCAAACGAGCAGACGGGTCACCTGATGGTAAGTGACTACCGTCGCCCATGGACACCTGCAACTCAAGAGTTACAAGTGCGTTGCCGGCCTTTCACAAGTACATGAGTCATTAACTTATGTTTTTATTTGAACTAAGTATACTATGTCAATCAATCGTCAATAATAAATTATGTATACAAGTTTTTATTATACCTAGGTTTTTTATATGGTGATAATACGATAAACTTCGATGCTGCTATTAAACCTTGTACTTGATAAAGATCCTCAATGAAACCTCATCATAATATATCCATTTACTCGTACACAATATGTTGCAATACTTACATTAAAATTTCAGTTATTCAGCATAGCACAGCACAGCAAAAATTGTGCAAGAGTTATCAAAATAAAAACCAGGTCACGAAGAGTAACACACACACACTAATAACATTCATAAAGGGTATATTTAACTCAAAGGTGTATATTTAGGGTAATATTACTGCGAAGTAGAAAGTTTTAAAGGTATTTTCATTAATGATTTTAAATTTTATTATCGCACAATGTGTCGTTGCGGCCGACGCAGAAGAGACGTTCGACATCCGCAGCGAATAAAGCGCGACTGGCCAAAGCTCGGCGCCCAGCAGTCTCGATGGCAAGGTGTACACCACTGAGATACTCACAAATGGATGAGCCAATACAAATCACGATGAAAGTATACTTCTATCTCATTCACACGCATTATTATTCGTATTTAAGGTAACCGTTATTGGACAAAGATGGGTAGTGAGGAGGTCGACTTAGTACGTTAGTGTATCTAGTTAAATGTAGGTTTGAGTTCACAGCCCGGCTTGCTGTTTAAATATTTAATATTAACATGTATTTAAACATAGTATACTGAAAGGGCATTATTTAGGCTTAAGGTGAATATCATACGTTATTCAAGTATTTTGAGTGATTAGTAAATAATATTTTGTTTCGAGATAAGTATAATGTTTGTATATTGATGAATATTAAGCTTCAAGAAATAATCTCTTTCGAGATTTAATAATTTTAATCTGATCATCAGATGGATTGTGGCATGGTCTATGTTTATTATAATGATGATATACATTTATTATATTGATGATATACAATGTCTCCTCTTTGATTATATAGGTACCTGTGTAGATGATACATTTGGAATATAGAACGGCGCTTATTTGGTAGACTCGCATTTCACCGACACGTCAGTCATCGTCAGTATAATTTCAATCACTAAGCGGTGACGTACTTAAAAAAAAAAACAATAAATAATTCCGGTTTTTGCTTTTAAATTGTGTCCTAATTATGTTGGATAACTCTTCAACAACATAGAGATTACTTTCATTATTAAATTTGTTTTAATTATCATTATTTTTACAAAATATGATTTTTTATTTCAATCTTTTGTAGGTATGTCAGATTGACCGGTGTGGTCAGTTTATTACGGGGTAATTTTACAAAAACTGGGAGTATCGTAAAACAATACCATTATTGTTTTACGATACTCCTAGTGTTACGACGGCTGAAGAATGGATGAAGATGGAATGTATTTTTTTCATCATCTGCCTCTCCTTGTCCCAATTTTATTTGGGGTCGGTGCAATATGTTTTATTCTTCCATTCTACTCTATCGTTCGTCATTTCACTGCTTACTCCATTTCTAGCCATATCTTCTCTCACACAGTCCATCCATCTTTTCTTTGGTCGTCCTCTTCTATTGTACCCGTCAACATCCAAACATAAAACTCCGGTAACAAATCTCACTTGGCGAAACACAACGAAGCATTGCTTCACTGCCGGTTTTATGTGAGGCCGTGGTATTACTCCGGTCGAGCCGTGCATGGCTCTCATACAGTTATATTTACCCGATGCCTTACAAAAAATGCACGCAGTGCTTAGTATGTCTGTCCGTTGGTTCCGTGCCTAAATTTTGTCCTATTACTATTTATAAGGTTCCATTTGACTACGTATCTCTAAAAAGGTTTGGCAAGATAAATAAAAATACATTTAGCTCAATATGTAGGTACCTAAAATAAATTGGTCACTGATGTAGATGTACAATGATGATCAGGCAAAAACGATAAATTATTGATTGTAATTTTGACTCAAAGTAATTAAACTATTGATGTTAGATAATACGTCGGGTCGTCACTGTGGAGGAACGGGTGTTATGTCCCTCCAACACAAAGGGAGGCTCCTCCGACCAGGCGAGGTGATCATGCCTGGCGAGTCGCGGCCCAACGGTTGATGTTGGGAAGTTGTATATATATACTAATCGGCGCGAGAACTCTCATAGTGCGACGCAGGATTAGTAGTTACTTCGTAGTTCAGCTTGTCTTTGCTAGATGATGTTGGAGTATGTTTTTGCTGTATGTGGGAGTCGCCACACTGACTATTATTAAAATACTTATAATTTGAAAAGTCTTTTATCGTTACTGACAGACTTAATAATTTATACCTGTATTTAATACGGTTTTTTTTTTATTTTAGTTTTTTTAATAAATTAGGTGCCTTTTAAATCATTATTTTATTTACTCTTCGTACCTTATAAATGGACAGAAAGTCAGTCAATATTATAGAGTAGACATCCCTAAACACGCTCAAAGTGACAGTTTGTGGACAATAACGTGACATTTTACGTGCTTAAATGCGTAATCGGAGACTGTATTTTGACAGGTAAATAATCAAAGTGTCTGCTATTGTCAGTCTGGAAGCGCTATAGACATGCTTAAGACGCACTTACGTCACAACACAGTTGCTGTAACTTAATCTTGTTTTCTCAGTTATTAATACTTTGTCTGAACTTAGCGGTAAGCAAAGCTGGGTGTAAGGACAGTTTGAATGATATGAGAAATATTGCTTTATTTTTAAAGTTATCCGGTATACCTACACTTGTAATGTTTTGAATTACTAAAGTTTTTTTGGAAGTAAATAAAAGTTGACGATTGGAATATATAGCCCAACTAGCTGCGCCTTGCGGTTACACCCGCGTAAGTCCCGATGCCGTGGGGATATCGAGATAAAAAGCCTATATGTTAATCCAGTTATGCAGCTATCTACCTACCAAGTTTCATTGCTATCGGTTTAGTAGTTTTCGCGTGAAAGAGCAACAATCATCCATATATCCTTACAAACTTTAACGTTTATAATATTAGGACTAGCTATCTGGCCACGCATTGCTGTAGTTAGGTAATTTGCAATAAAAAAGTAAATATTTGAAAAAAATTATCCTATCTCTCAAGTTCAACAAAACAAACTACTCACATTGTGTAAAATTTCATTAAAATCGGACTTTAGGAGTTCATTGTGTTCATTCAAAAACAACGTGACACAAAATGTTTATTATATTTTAGAGATTACTAAAGCTCCAGTATTACTAAAGCTCTTTTGGAAGTGAATAGAAGCTGGCGATTGGAATATATGAACCAATTACTAAAGCTAAAGTGTTACTAAAGAAGCCGGCGACTGGAGTATTTGCACCTAACACATTTAACCGCTGTCATTTACATAGCATAAAGGTATTGTCCTACATGACCCCGCAACTAGGTACTATTCTTGAACTTGCTTCGAAATACCTGAATTATTTACAGTTAAAGCGACACAAGGGGCTCAATCGGATACACAACTCTGAAAGTTTAAACAGCTTTAAAATTTAATATCTTATATATTTAGTTAATATTTAAAGAATCCAGACCTTGCACCAATCGAAATCCAGGAAAATATAATTAATAATAATAATACAAGTTGGAAAAGACAAACAAATAAGATGTTTGGATTTGTCTCACGAAATTGTCTATATGAGGATGTTCCGATAGTCATATTTTCTTATGGATTGATTGCCAAGAGCCTCGACCAACGCCTTAAGAGGCTCGTGACTCACGATGGATGGCTGGATCAAGGTAATGATGCAGAAGACTCGTATAGTAAGGAGGTCCCTATCCTTGGAGCCCTAAATCCCCCTGTCTTGATGTCAAAGCTATTTTTATAAACTTGGTTTATTTATGTACCTATTTAAAAATGTAATTTATATGTAAATAAAATGAACAAAGAGAATAATGATAAAATGATGTGTTATGAGTAGTAGTCATTCTTTGGAATTCGTAGCAAACGCGACAAGCAATAAATGGTCTATTATCTCCGTAGCCAACTGCTACGAAAAATTCGTAGCATTTTGGGTTAAGGGTCTACAAAACTAAATAAGGTGTTCGTACGAATAGTACTTGTAGGTATAATTTAATTTGAAATAAGACATTTAATGTTGTCTTTAGTAGCCGCCCGTTAGGAACAGTAAGTACTTCCTACATAGCTTTTATAAAATATTGAAATACCATTTAAAATACTGTGAGTAGAATAAAATCCGTACTTCAAATTACGTGTGTTTTATTTCCACTTGCGTGAACGCTGTTGAGTTAACTCAATAATACCGTAACGATACGTAACGTAACGATAACTAAATAATACCATTTTAAGCACTAAAACTCGTTACTCACGAATGCTTCGCTGAGCTTCTCAGTTCAGCCATGAGCACAATGGTGGTTAATTTAAAAGTAGAATAAATAAAAAGGTATCATCTCACTTCCCACTAATATTATAAATGTGAATATTTGGATGGATGGATGGATGTTTGTTACTCTTTCACGCAAAAACCACGAAACCGATTGCGATGCAACTTGGTATGTAGATAGCTGGGGACCTGGATTAACATATGGGCTACTTTTTATCCCGATATTCCTACGGGATCGGGACTTACGCGGGTGAAACCGCGGAGCGCTGCTAGTATCTTATAAATATTACCACGATCAAGGGCTGATTTATGCATCTAATACGGGTTAAAATTGATGTATAAAAAAAAACATTTATCTTGCACAGAGAATTGGCATTGCCATTCAACGTGGTAATGCTGCTAACCTTCCTGGAACGTTATCAGTAGCCGACGTTGCGGTGGAATTTTATAACGCATGCATGTAAATAATCAGTTTTTTTTTTTATATTTGAGCTGCCAAAATGACTCTGCCTCGCCTGATGGCAAGCTCAAGCAGAATCCAAGAGTGGTGGTCACCATCCTCACTGCCAACAAGGACAGTGTAGCATTTTATTTTAGTATAGCATATACAAATATTTTCAAATTTGAACAATATCCAGTCATTTTGGGTAACATTGGACCAGTGTGGTAACATTGCATCACACCCTAAAAAAGTTTATAGTAAATATCACACAGATGTACAAGTATCCCAGTGTAAAGGAACTATCCATAGACCTTATAAAATAAAATTAGCAGGCAAAGAACTTTATTTGTAAAACCTGTTGCTGCTGTAAAAGCTGCAGGTCTTTCAGTGCGTGCTTGAAAAATGTGTGGTCAATTTGTAATATTTTGTGATTTTGAGTTAGAAATCGGTAAGTTGTGGCTTTTTATGGCATATGACAACGATTTTATAGTTTTAGTAATTTATTTTAAGCAAAACACAATTAATTGAATTTAAATTCTTTATTACTACTAGCGTTCATCTAGAAGTCAAATTATCAAGTAATTCGGGGTAACATTGGACAAGTCTTGTTACACACATTTTGTATTAAACAACACAAATAAATACTTGTTAACTTTGTTAATCCACACGTATCTTTATTGTTCTTTTCAGACTTATATCTAGATAAATAACCAGGTGTCCGAAAATATGCTACTATATCTAATTACACGCCGCCGCGCACATTGCAAGAAGCAATAAACAAAGTAAGGACAGGTGGTGTGTACAGCCAAAGAAAAGCTTGCGAAATTTGTACAAATAAATAAAATTGAAGTGTCTATTTGTAATGTCAGTTATTTGCGCGATACCTATGCATAAAATTAAGCATATACATTTTTGTCTGTCTGTCTGTTTGTTCCGGATAATCTCCTGAAGGGGTGGACCGATTTCCACTGGCAGATAGCTGGTGTTATAAGGAGTACCTTAGGCTATTTTCATTTTGGAAAAAGAATTAGGGTTCCACGCAAAAGATATAAATATGTACACGCTAACAAAGCGTAGTTTTATAAAGCTCACAGATTAAAGAAATTTACTATATACTAAATGTTGGTTATATTTATATCATCTTAAATCAATAAAATTAAAAAAAAAAAGCTTTCAAACTTCTTAAATTATTTTTACAAAACTTGTTACTTTTTTGACCAGGTGAGTACAAATTATTACATTTACGAAAGCAAGACTCGGATAAAACAATGATTTTGTTATTTTTGTTAGCTTTAGGTTAGACCTTTACCAAAGGCCTTACCAAAAATTTTAATGAATAAACTTAATTTCAAAAGTGTTAAAATGATCGTCGATAGTTACCCCAAAGTCTATGTAGATTTGGACCACACCCGTTTTTAATTATATCTCATTGTACGCACATAATTTATATATTTTTACATTTTACTTTTTATTTACAACGTCTAAGGATCGATATAAAATACGAATTAGTCAAACCACAACAAAATGTATCATAAGTGTAATTACTGTATTATTTGACTGGTCAACTCCGGAATGCTATTATTATTTGAATATAGTATTCAACGCGCGTCTGTTTATATTTCAGAACAATATATTACATTGTCCTCGCATTTCATTTACGCTTATAAGCAATGTAACCAGAAAATTGTAAATAACATGTTGGAAAAGAGTGTCCTTGGAGTTTCTTGTTCTCTATCTACGTATCTACGGATCTACGTATTGGAACAGGCAACAATAATTAAACAATTACAGTGTCAATTTGATATCAATATAATAAATAATCAAAGAGATAAAATGACTAATCAAAGAGATAGGTGACCTCTTTGAGTGACTTTTTCTTATTGAGTAAAATGACTTTTCTAACAGCCATTGTTTTAATTTATTTTTTGATTCGTTCATGAATTGCAAATGCTCTATACTTAAATTGGTTCATTACCCGTGGTCCGACCGTGAAGTTCTACTGATCGATCCAAAGGTAGTTTTTGACAAAATATTGCAAACATTGGAAGGGTTTCCAATAGGAGGTAATTTGCAGTGTCAGATGAGGGGTGTAGGGCGCGCGTTTTGCTAACTCAAAAAGCCCAAAGCGGATATAGTGGACACTTTAATTTGTTAACTTTACTGTCATTTTCTTGTGATACATGTACCTAGTACCTACCTACATTATTACTATTATTATGATTATTAAATTAATTCCATTAAATTTCATAATTAGATATCCTGAAATAAAGTTGTAATTTGGTTGCTGCAATTATCAATATTTTATTGTAATTTAATATAATTTTACTGAAATCAATGTAAAACAATTAGATTTGTATGTCTAAAATTAATGGAAAAAGCATGTTGAAACAAATTTTATACCTACTGTAACACCATCTGTACACATGTTGATTGTCATTATGTGTACCGAAGAACTATGGCTAATTCCTCCTGAATAATATCATAATTTTTTATTTAAATGTAATTTTGTTTCGCTTCACGCGCCTTAACTACTCAACCGATACTCATGAAATGTTGCATACACGTAGTGAGGGTCACAGAAAAAGTCATAGGCTACCGTTCACTCATCATCAAAGCGAGCGAAGTCGCGGGCAAAGATAGCAGTTAATAGAATTCTCAAAGTGCCTAACAATCTGTACTAATACATGGTATAAAGCAGTTTTTCGTTTGATTATTTGATTGTTTCAATACGCTAATCTCTGGAAATATCACTCAGATTTAATAATTCTTTTTGTATTGCATAAAATCTTTATTGAGGAAGGTCATAGGCTATGTAACATCACGCCACGACCCTTAGGAACGGAGCAGTGATCATTAACGCGGGTGAAACTGCTTAGAACCGCTATCTAGCGTAATAACGTTCAAAGTAAATATTTCCTATGTAGTTTCAGTACCTAGTTATAAAAATCTATCTAAATCTGATTAAAATAAATACAAAATAGTTTACACTTAACTCCTTTTGATTCATTAAATTATAAGAGATGACGAGAAATAAATCATTTAACCAACAAATTATATTGATCACGAGATTCAGAGACGCGTGCCTCTTATAAATAGATCGCTGAAGCATCCACGATTGCTTGCTTTTGATTGATTCAATCAGATGAATGGTGTATATTAGATCCATCAAGATAAATAACAATTTCGTTTAGATCTATGTTATCCCAGACGTTCGTGCGCGGCTGGGGATTATATGGCTCGTGGGAGATCACTGTGTCGCTCAATTTCTGACTGATTATAGTATAGGACCAAATTGTCTTCGTTTAAACTTGTAATATTACCGTTCCCTCAGTAATCGAACCTCGATTCTAAATATGAACCTCTGCCCTTCATATATTTTATATACTCTGTCCAGGAGTGCAATGTATAAGCGGCTATAGCACAGATTTCTAAGCTTACTACGTAACAGATAAATCACTCGGAGTGATTCACTTCCTACATAAATATCGATACCTACCGTTTAACTTGCCTTCTCTTTCCAGGCTTTAAAATGTGTGCAGGGTTACCTCTTCAATAAAAAAAAAAAAAATACAATTGTTATGTAACAGTACATAACGCTTATTTGAAATTTCCAATGTATGTATTTTTTCATGTAAAGCTTCTTCCTTTTTCTAAAATCTCGATTATTAAACTGTATGGTGGAAAATATTCTAAATATTACAAAAAGTTTTAATGAATAATTGAAGGAAACAAGTGCAGATAGGGTTAAAAGGTATTTTTTTTTTAATTAGATAAATAGCACTGCCGGGCTTTATTTTCTCTTAATTTATCTACATTCTTATATTGCACATAAATAACCATGTCAATTTTCAAATATATCAATATGATATCGACTTACGTTTTTCTACTTTAAAAATAAAACCCTGTGCACAATCCACTGCGCGAGACTGCGTATGGCCGGTAGGTATTTAGCGCGCAAGTACATCGAGTGACATAGGCCTGGCTATAGTAAATGTGTGTATCGCTACTTCGGTACCGTCATCTCGTTCTCGGTGACGGCGGCGGTCCCACGCCGATACGTTTTATTCTACGTACTTAGTGATGTGAACAAATTTTTCTACTGCATATTTATAAATCAATATTAACTTTATTGAAATCAATATAAAAAGCCCTTCTTCTATAGATATAAATACTTGTATTAAATGTTGTTTGCAATAAATAACGGCTAAAATTCAAGACGAAACTTAGACTAATGAACAAATGAAGATGATACATACTACATTCGTCACTTGAATCCTTTGTAATATTAATAATCAATAGTTATGTATAATATTGGGGCTCTACATAAGTTTTGTCGTACTTTGTGAAATATTGTTATTTTAAGTAGTTTGCACCGGCAGTACTTAATACAGGCAGTTCCTAATAAGAAGCCGCATATATTATCAAAATCAAAAGTATTTATTTCAATTAAACCAATAATAGGTATTTTTGAATTGTCAGCAGTAGGAGTCAGTCAGACTAAGTCAGTCGTGAAGCTAGTTGCCTGTTCCAATACGTAGATCCTATGGAGAAGAACAGGCAAGAAACTCCAAGGACACTCTTTTTCAAAATGTGTTTTACAAATTTCTGGTTACATTGTTTATAAGCGTAAATGAAATGTGAGGACAATGTAACGTACCTATTATTCTAAAATATAAATAGACGCGCTAATTACTACTATACATATTAAAAGCTCCTATAAGCTCCTCATCGCTTGAAAACTTGCATCCTTCAGTTGTGTTTCCACGGTCGCAGATAACAACTTAATTGCACTATTAAAATGAACTTAAGCGTAAAATGCAAAACCCGTCAAAAACAAGCAATACTCGTACATTGCACTTATCTCGAGCACGTTGTAAGAAATAAACAGGTTTAGTTATGCTCTAATGCGCTTTGAAACCTTTTGCGCATAACAGCTTAGACAAACGAGGTTGAACAAAGACACAAGCGTAAAGCAAGAAAATTAATTGCTTAAAATATATTACCGCTACTAGATTTCGTCTGCGGTTTCGCTCGCTCGGATAAGTTATTTCTTCTATGCCTCAGGAACAGTATTTTTTCTGGACGAAACGTAATCTATATCCTTGTCTATGCTCCGGACAACATGTAAATAACAGTATATGACGAATGTTTGAGTAGTCACGGTAGGGTGTACTTGACAGTTTTGCCTGTACAGTTACACCCGTCTGGTAAGCTTGAGCTGAGTAAAATCTGAAACCTGCACGGTTGTGCAACATACACGTTCCGGTTTACCTGTAAATTTCAACTGTACAGGCAAACCTGTTAGGTACACCCTACCGTGTATGGCAACAATGGCAAAGAAACAAACTCACTTTCGTATTTATAATAATAGGTGATGCCCGCAACTTCGTTCACATGGAAATTCAAATTTATCCCACGGGGACCGATTTTCTGCTCAATTTATTATTATTATTTCGTCCCGTAAGAACCTTGTAAAAAGTATTAGAAAACATAAAAAAAGGAATGAAATCGGTTAAGTCGTTCTCAAGTTAAGGCGTGACCAAGGGAAATAAGGATTCATTTTAATATTTATAATATATTAGCTAAGACTAGTTTTGCTGTCAGTTTTAACACTGATTGTGGTAAAACGGTAAGACGGTGATTGACAAATGACCTATCGTCTAATACAGTGGTTGATGGTTGCATGATTGTCCAAAATCTGTATATTCATCGCGCAACCATTAATCATGACTTTTGAGTGAACGTGTAATGCCACGGTACATTTTTTTTGTAACGGTACTTTTTTTTGGGTGGGTACAGGTCAATGAGAGTGAGCGTCGAAGTCGATATTATTTCATCAATTACCAAAAATCATTTATCAATCATGATTTTTGGAATTGACGCTGCATGAGTGTGTAATGGACGGTTTAGTAAGAGAGCCTAGCGAACTCCGAAGCCTAGAGCGACATAACGTATAATATAGTAGTTAGGATTCTAGTTTGTAGTTAGTTAGTTGGAATACATGAAATGATTTAATATACCTCGTGAAACACAGTGTTAAATATGTAAGTGCCCGCGGCTTCGCTTGCGTAAAAGTTTAAACCCCTTTTTTTTGGTGACGAGGTGGAAGATCCTCATGGATGTCCTCCGCTGTTGGGGAGGCGAAGGGGTCGGTAGGACTCTTACCGACTAAAAACCATCCCGGTGTTCCGCTACTTGCCTATGATAGGGGGAGCGAGAATCGTGATTGCATTCTTCCGCAAAAAAATTAATAAAAAGATCCGGTCCCGCAGCAGGCCCGCAGAGGTAGATTTCGTGTTTTTTTATTTTTATCTCCAAAAATATAAGTCGCATTAAAAACATTTTTAGTCTACATTGTAGTGTAAAATATATTATAAGCACTTACTTATTATACGTGTTACTTAGGACATCAGCGCTTGTATAGATGCCGTGATGAAAGGTTTGCCGGATGTGCTGTGGTCAGAACGGTGGACTACGTTAGGAGCTAAATAATAGTGTGGGATGGCATTTCTTATGACGTTTACATGGAGTTAGTCATCTTTGACAGAGACAGTGGTAATGCTCATAAGTATCTGAAAGAAGTCTTGGAATCACATGTGGTTCAATTTGGGCCATTTATTGGCGATAATTTTGTTTTAATGCACGACAACACACCGCGAGAGTTATCCACTAAGTACCTGGACAAGATCAATATTCAGCGATTACGATGGCAAGCTCCTAGTCCTGACCTGAATCCAATCAAACACTTCTGGAACCATCTTAAAAAAGCGGTTTCGAAGTTGTAGAACAGTTTTTACGACCATCAGGGAGCTAAAAACTGTAGAGAGTTTGAGAAGTGGGAGAATATACTCCAAAGCAAGATTTAACACACAAAGGGTAATAAACCCTTTGTAATCGGCCAAGAGGCCAAGAGAAGAAACACCTATTATTAATGTGACAATTAAAATGCAGGTTTTCCTTAAAATCATTATTTTAGACATTGGTTTTTATTATTTTTCATAAATAAATAATTTCATATCCGACTCCTGTTTCGATATTTTTTGTAGAGTTTATCACTTAATTTAATATTGTAACAAAAACATTTTAATTCCAAAGGAATTTTGAAGGAATGAACACGAGGTGACCGGTTTAATGTCCCTTTGAGTGTATGACCGTAAAGCTACCATCCATGTCCTTAGTACATTATAATCAAATCATCGAAGTAATGTGGCCTACCTACGTCAATCTTGGTAATTGCGTTGTGGGGCTGTTAAGGCAAGATTTTGATATCAGATATGCCAATGATGTATTGTATTAAATATTAATACATCATTGGAATTTATGTTACGTCATTTGGGGTGATCAACTATCGTGTTTGTTATTACGACAGTGAAAATCATTGTCATGGCTAAGTAGGCACTCGTATGTAAACAAATAAATTAGAGGATTTCATCAAACTATATGTTTATGACAAAGGTTGCGTTTACTTAGTATCAGTATGACGATCTCTGTGGCGCGGTCGTAGTGTATGCGACTGCCAAGCCGAATGTCACGGGTTCGATCCCCGCTCATTAGTCTGGGTATTTCCATGTATAATATGTATATATTTACAACAAAAAAAAAAACGCTTGATGTGTATTTGGGACACCCAGTTGGTTGGCTGGTAAATATTGTAAAAACTCGAAATTAAAATTGCGCCATCTGTGTCTGCGCCAACTAATATATTTATAATTAGTATAAAACCTACATAAAATAACATTAGTATCGCACAGAATTCACAGATGGCGTAAAAAAAAAATTACCTCGCGGTCAGCATTTTTCATTGCGCTAACACTTTTTTCCACCTAGTCCCCAGACTAGCGTCGCGAGAGTATCTGAAGTGTAACGTGCGAAAAGGAACTTCAGTCCAAAAAAAAAAAATAAGTTTGTATGTTTATCCGTGTTCTAATATTATACATAGTGTAATATGTACCACGATATTATTATATTAATAATTCAATAGGTACTGTGCCGGAAATAGGCCACCGCGACACTAGCAGGCTATAAGTGTAGCGTTGAATACTGACTGCTTGTCTGTAACGCCGAAATTATAAAAATAAAGCAGAGCCTGTACTATGGTAACCAGACTGCTGATAACACACTTATATATTTCTAAATACATACATATATTTATAGATAAATAACACCCAAACACAGAACAAAAGATCATTGCTCATCACATAATTATTTGTCCAGGGTGGAAGTCGAGCCCATTACCACTACCTTGGCGAAGGTCGTGGTTCCCACCGGTTTATCTATGGTTATAACGAGCGTCGGAATGTAGACATCTGCGTTATGTCTTACGGAGCCGTTTATGACAGGCACTATGGTACATACCGAACTAACTATATCACTATTTGAAACCGACACTGTCTCGTAGGACGTAAGTTTCAAGGCCGGTCGCCAGGTTGGAGGCAACGCACAGCAATTGTGTCTGTTGAAGTTTGGACGACGGCGACGGTTTATTTTGATTGTTTCAGTATTTTTCGTGGAACGAAATATTTTTTTCTCGCCAATAAGGCAGTCTTACATTCATAGTCCGCGTAGATTTCCGCAAGCGGAATACGTTTTTTTCTAATATAGGGTCCGGCATTTCTGGATGTCCAGATATTGTGGATCACAGATGTTGAGAGGTTATCAATTATCTAACCAGGCAGCCCAGAAATAAACACGTGAATAAAACCGTATATCGAATACCACTCACGAAAATATTTATTTTAAATCTTTCATCAGGTGTAAAGTTCTCATTAAGATAAATTAATAAGAACAAATGCGAGATAGCTGCTGTCAACCGATGTGGAGTTCTTTCGACTGGCTTTCACATCCATCATCAAATCAATGATCAGATCTCCCTCACGTTTTAGTGTCATTACAATATAATTCTGTGTGATAAGTTTCAACAAAATCGGTTCACGGGTGAAAAGTCAAAGTTTAAACAATCATTCATCCCCTATTTTTCTACCCTTAGTGTTGAAATATTTCTTTTAAATTTGATGTAATGACCTTCGAAGAATGCCTTATCCAATAAAAAAATAATTATCGAAATCTGAATACCCGTTAAAAAGTAATTTACGGGTGCACTTGAGAACCTCCTCCGTTTTTTCGTTGGTTAAAAACAAGTATCGTAACCTTGTGATGACTACTATTGACTATATATCAGAGATGTTGCGATTCAGATTTTAATTGACACCACCAGACCCTGTTCCTAGTGAACAGTTGATCAGTAGCGCTGGGTTAATTTATGAAACTCTGCGAAACAGACTTAAACCTATCACTGTTTATTAAATATAATGCAATTTGCTAACACCAATTTTTTATTTCACATATTAATAAGGAAATGAATACCTATTTAATAAAAATATTAAATAGTTAGCAAAGTTAGTTTAGTTAATTAAATTTACATTTCTGCTCCCATATAAAGTTTATTAAAAATAAATATTAAGATCCGCGTCCGCATCCGCGGATGTCAAAAATCCTGCATCCGCAACATCCCTATATTTAAGACTCACCTCCTTCTCCTTAGCGTAGTACAAAGTGCGTCCGCGCAGCCTGAAATAGCGCCGCTGCCATCGCTGGAAGCTGCGCGTCTGCTTCATCAGGTAACCCTCCTTGACCACGGGCTATAAACAAAAGAAAAATCAATATTAGTCTAGAATGTATGTGAAATCAGGAACAGCTTATAAGTATAACCTACCCAGGACAAAGGTTAGCTATTCAACCTTTTTGTTGTTCAGTCACTGTATAGCAAAAAATAACTCCTAAAATTCTGTCCTTACGCATTTACGTGACAGCCCCGACCGCATTCAACGGAGAGCGACTCGAATCGTGATTTGCCAGGATATTTCAGATCGATTTGAACCCTTGGCTTTGCGTAGTGATGAAGTTTCACTCTGCATTCTCTATCGCTTGTATGATGGGGAGTGCTCCGAAGAATTGTTCGGACTTATACCGGCCGCAAAGGTAGGCAAGTCTTTGTGATAAAGTATCGTATCCGAAATGAAGTACATAGGGATACAAGATTATGCAAAATGGACTATTTATAGATCATATTAGAGTTGGGGTTGTGCTGTAGGCTGCCGACAGGGTCACAGGTGGTGGATAGTGAATGGCCTTTAGGTATAGTGGTTAGCTGCGAGTAAAATAAGCAGTCCCCAACCAACCAGCAGGGGAGGCGGCCTCCGAGCATTATGTTGCAACCGTCTGGGAGAAGAAAAACACTGAAACGGAAAGTGTTGGGAGCACGAACGTTTTCCCCAAGATATGCGAAAGGGCGACCGTGGTGATTGCGATAACTAGCGTGGCATCTCCCTTCTTAGCATCGTTGTAAACGCGGGTCATCCTTGCTAGGCTCCAGCACTTGGCCAACCGTGTGTATCCTGAGGCTTATGTTGTTTCCGCTCCGGACATTCTGATACGGACATGATATTTCTTCCTTTTCTTTCTCAATCATTGATAAAAAAGAAATTGGCGGGAAATCGTGTGTCAATTGTTTTTATCACAAGTTCGTCGTCCGTACTGACTCCGCAAGACTGCACTGCTCGTCTTCAAAAGGTTGGCCCTCAACCGCGATCTCTGAGATTAATGTGGCTACTGTCAGGCAACTAATTAAAAAATAAAAAAATCGGCGTATCAACTATGAGGAGATTAGGGGAAATTTGGGGATTGGTATGAGCCAAATTCAAAAAAAAATTACATCAACATTTCAAAGTTAGAAAACTTTGTTGCCGCTGGAGTCCTTATGAACTCACCCGAAAACAAAACCGGACTCGTGTTGATTGGTGTAAAAAAATGTTGTTAAAGTACCATCACGGACGTTTAAATACTGTGTATGACATTGTGAGAGGAGAAGAAACATGGATTTATTGTTACATGCCGGGAAGAAAGCAACAGTCTTGTGTATGGGAATTCGAAGGTGACAGCAAACCAACAAAAATGAGGCAGGCGAGAAATGTAGGCGAAAATTATTGCGTTTTTTCCTTCCGGACGGGTCCTGTCTGCACGATCCCACTTGAAGAACAAAAGACCGTTAATGCTGAGTGGTAAACCACCATTTGTTTGCCCAGTGTCTTTAAAAAAGTTAGGTAAAACGAAGAAGTCGCATCCTATTGCACCATGACAATGCTTCGGGGCACACCGCGAACCAAGTGTAAAGCTAGTAACCCGAAGCTAGTAGCACATAGTAGATTTAAAGAGAGGTACGACATTTACTGGGCCGGAAGAGGCCGTGATAGCTATAGATAGATAAACATGCCCTTAGAGCCATGGTCCTCATGTTTTCAAAAATGGTTTGACCGAATGAAAAAGTGTTTAATAGCTAATGGAGATTTAACAACGTATTTAAGGCCTATATATCCTACAAATATTATAAACGTGAAAGTTTGCGAGTATGGATGTTTGTTACTCTTTCGCGCTAAAACTACTGAACCGATTGCGATGAAACTAGGTATGTAGATAGCTGGAGACCTGGATTAAAATATAGGCTAGTTTTTATCCCGATATTCAAACGAGATTGGGACTTACGTGGGTGAAACCGCGAGGCGCTGCTAGTATATATATACAGATCAGTTACGTAGTTAGAAAGATTACGTTGCTTAGTAATATAAGTTAGTAACGTAAGGCTTTCCCTAACTTGTTTGAGTTAAAGAAAAAAATTTAAGTAACATGTATTACAAAAATACATATTATGTCGTTCGACAACAATACATAAGCAGGCTTTTAATAAACTGAAAAGGAATCTCACTAACAAACTCATTCTTAAATTTTAATAGCATGCAATATCCAACTACAATACCCGTGCAGGTAAAAATTCCTTTGAAGCCGTATTAGTGCAGAATATCCAACATGCTTTCTAGACTTCAAAGTCTTTAACAAAAGCACAAAAACAACGTTTATACTTTTTGTTATGGACTGTTCAAAAAGAAATGCAATTATGCGCATGTGTGTTTAGATGTAAACGGTTGTTATTGATTATACATATACGAGCTCAATGAACTGACGTAATAATATAAATTAATAATAAACCTTTGATAATAATAATGTTTACGGAGATTGAGAAGCATAATACTGAAACTAAAAATATACATCTTACTAATATTGAGGATGGATGGATGGATGTACATGTGTTACTCTTTTACGCAAAAACGGTTAAACGGATCTGGATAAAATTTGGCACAGAGATAGATTATAGTCTAAAATAACACATAGGGTAATTTTTATCCCTGAAAATGTACGGTTTTCGTGGGATATATTTCACCAAAATTTTCATCGTCGTGGATAACAGCTAGTTTTAAAAAATATATAAAAATATTTGGCAGACATAGTTTCACACGCCTATGAGACACTAACAATAAAATATTAATATTTAAAACAGTTTAAAAAGCAAGCTCACAGAAACATTACGTTTTAATTGTTTTAATAAAGAATTAACAGACTCACAGTTCATTACTTTACTAAAACAAAAGTAATTAGACGAAGTTTTACGAACGTTACAGCTTTATCATATTAAAGAGGCGTTAGACAAACATAGGGTTGAAATAAATTTCACCCCATATTAGAATTACAGACATGTGATGTCAGTTTCTTGTAAAGAAGCAATTCTATCGATAACGCCCTATTAGAAAAACGCTATAATGATATTCACTATCATTTTTAGTTTTATTCTATTTAATACTTATTGCATTTTAATGTCACATGCCATTATTTAATAATCAACCTTCGGGTGATTCACTGAAGGACATGGCAGCGGTATGGGAACATTTCTAAAAGGAAGTTATACCTATGCTATACAATGTATTTTATTACACTACATTATCATACGAAGACACAAATAGACACATACATACCGATAAATATACATATATATATCTATTATTTTTTTTTTTGTTTTAAAAGACAACTCCCGCATTAGGAATTACTCCTGCGTCGCGGCGGCCTTTACAAACATATAAACAACGGACACAAAGATACCCAGACTCAGGTGGGAATCGAACCCACGACCTGTAGCATAGCAGTCAGGGTCACTAACCACAAGGCCATCAAGCCGGCCAAATAAAGCCAGCCGTATATTTAAGTTATTTATTTGAGTATGAGGTCATGACGATATTTCTGACAACTGTTTCCTGTAAAATTCACGGACCTTAGCTTTAAACGTTTCACAGTTTGTAGACATTCTTATCTCATAAGAAAGCGCATTACATAGTAAAATAGAAAGGACAGCATTCAAGAATTAACAAGAGAAGAAGACTGTGTAGGGCATAGATGGAAAAGATTATTTGTGTAGCAAAGATCTCTGTCATGATCTGAACTAAAATAGAAATTGATCCTATAACTTGACACCCGTATTCACAAACAATGCTTTGGGTAGCGTGGAAGCAACGCTAAACTAAATAAGGAATTTCTCATAGCGTTCATTGTGGCCATCCTATTTATTTATAAACGACACTCAAGTTACCCTTTGCTAAGCAAATGCACCGGGATGAATAATGATCTGTGATTAATCTATTTCCGTTGCTAAGGTCTCTCCGTAATTGACTGACAGATGTGTGTATATGACATCAATACAAAACATCTTCTAAATTCTTCCTTACTGTAGTAACTGTAAGTAGTTTGAAAATGTCAAACTACTATTTTCGTAATTTTTGTCCTGTTCGATCAAAAGTATGAAATAAAACAGCAATTTTCATCAACTGTCACTCCCACCGACACTGTGCGTTGCGTAAAATAGCTGTCGAGCTACTTTACATGAGGGTTCCTTTTAATGAATGCATAGCGTTGTGCATCGCTCAAGTATTGTATAAGAATTGCCAACCCTATGTGTCCGGGCTCACTGTGAGTCCTCATAGCATTGCTTGTGAATACGGGCGTAAGATAAGTGGGGGCTGTAGGGTATTAAGAAGAAAATAAAAAGTAGTCAAAGCATGTAGATTACGACGCTGACGTATTGGTAACTATTGTTCTGAAAAGGTCTAGACCCTCGGTAATTTACTACTACTTATGTAACGAAAACACCAGCAACTCATACGTAGTTCAATTACAAAACTTCGATCACAAGCTTAATCATCTGGTAACTATCGATACATTTATTTTTACCGGAGATTTTACCTTCTATGCTGAAGTCAGATGGCGTAGTAGCAGTGGTCGCAAACGTATCTCACGAATATATCTTCTCGGTTTATCTTAGATTTTTTCGACACAGTAAAAACGCAGTTAAATCGGGAGCGTAATGTCAAAGGTAGCCTTTTAGATCTTGTTTTCAAATGGTGTTAATAAATTTGGCCTGTTGTTCTAGTGGTTAGTGACCCTGACTGCTGAGCCAGAGGTCGTGGGTTCGATTCCCACCCATGACAAATAATTGTGTGATGAGCATGGTCATTTGTTCTGTGTCTGGGTGAAATTTATCTATAATATGTATGTATTTAGAAATATATAAGTATGTTTATCAGCAGTCTGGTTACCATAGTACAGGCTCTGCCTAGTTTGGTATCAGACTATTAGTCGTGTGTGAAATGTGTGAAATAAACGGTAATTCCTTAGCATTATCTTATCTGTACTTTTAGCTCTAGCTATTGATTTACATCACAAACCGCTAGTAATCAATGCCATATTTGGTATTTGGCATTTGTAACACAAATCTTTAAAAGCGGTAATAAAATGGACATTAAAAATAACCGGCCCATATCTACACTATGCCTATTTTCGAAAATGCTAGAGTGGTTGGTATACACGGAAAATTACTCAGTCTTAAAATGTGAAGTCAATGTCCCCTAATCTTGTATTATCTAATGATGTCATTACTGGTATGTAGGTATGGAGAGACAGTGTCAGGTGGATGAGATATACACTGGCTACAGCAAATGTTTTGATCGTATAGACCATCGTGTACTTCTTCCCAAGCTATTATCACGACGATACACACAAATATACGAGGGTGGCACTGAAAATTTCGGGAATCAAGGAAGTGACACAACATTACTATTTAAAAATGTATTTTTCCATACGATGGAACCAATCATTGAAGCATCCATTCCATTCGGAAGTTGGGGTCTCCAAAATGGCCGTTTTGTAGGCGTCCACAGCTTCTTCAGGTTTATTTTAGGGAAAGTATAGAAATCATTAGGGCTTAGGTCGGGGCTGTACGGCGGATGGTCTAATAATTCTATGTTTTCTTGCTTTAAAAACTCTTTTGTTCTGTGCGCGGTGTGAGAACTCGCATTGTCGTGATGGAGGATGATGCGGCGGTTGCAGTTCTCTTTACGGAGTTCAGAAACGACCTGTGGCAAACAAATGCTAACATACCATTCGTCATTAACCGTTCTTTGTCCCTCAAGAGAAATAGACGCAACATGGCCGGTTTTGGAGACAAACGTGGCCACCATTTTTTTTGCAACACTCCGTGAACGAACAATTTTTGTTGGCTTTAACTCATTTTCGAACACCCAAACTCGTGACTGATTTTTTGTTTCGGGTTCGTACGCGTATATCCAGGATTCGTCACCTGATACGATGTTGTATACAGCTTTTGAGGATCCTGCGTGGAATCTTTCGAGAGTTCTGACGCACCAAGTAACGCGAGCCGCTTTTTGCTCTTCACAGAGTGAATGCGGTATCCATCGGAAAACAACTTTTTTACACCTAATTGTTCATGCAAGATTATTTGTATTTGACTCATGCCAATGTCTAAAGTTGCCTGAATTTCGCGGTATGTCACATGTCGATCTTTCTCAATCAGCTTACGCACAGCATCAACGTTTTCTTGGGTGACTGCAGTTTTTGGACGACCTTGACGGGGATCATCACTGAGCTTGACACATCCACGTTGAAATTCAGCAAACCAGCGATAAATTGTGGTTTTGGATGGGGCTTCATCACCAAATGCGGAAATCATCCGGTCAACACACTGTTTTTGCGTTAAACCACTTCGAAAGTCATAATAAATCATCGCTCTTGAATTTTCTCGAATCAATTCCATTTTCTCAACGACTAAACAAGTTTGACAAAACCTTGTGATAAGACCGAGAATCTTTTTTTAAATAAATAAATGGTATTCGATTTTTAAAACCAAGGAGTTTTCAATTAATAAGATTTTAATATGACAGAAACAGTGGAAATATTCCATTCCCGATACTTTTAGTGCAGCCTTTGTACACGGCGATTTGTTTCAATGGTTCTCGTCGTACGTCAGGCACTTTTTCTGGGTGGTTCTTCCACAGGGCTCAATTCTAGACGTTTTTTATTTACTATATTTATTTCAGATCCCAACATTAACAAAGCAAACAAGTGTGATTTTTGATCTCTTAAACCGATTAAGGTTCTTTATTGTTCATTCGTGCGCGGTCACCTTGAGTACGCTTCCAAAGTTTGAAACCCACAGTACGAGATATATAAATCTCGTATTGAATCTGTCCAAAAAAAACTTTTTCAGACCTAACCTTTGAGGCTAATACATTTTCTGTTGATTATGACGACCGATGTAAGAGATATCACTTCTTACCGTTAGAAATAAGCCGTGAGATCAACGACATATGTTTTCTATGGTTCTATCTATTTACTTAGAAGAATATTAACTCGAATTAATTAAACCAAGCTCAGAAAATGTCCACTATTACAAGTTAAATTTACATCTATGTACTATAGGCGCAACACCTTCTGTATACGCAGTGTAACAGTATTTAACAGTTTACCTTCGAACTTGGAAATTGACCTATTCAACACAAGCGCACGCAACATTAGGTTAATCCTGAATAGGGAATACTTGCCACCGAGTAGTTGCTTTAATATTTAATACTATTATCACTACATCTTATAAAACAAAGTCCCCCGCCGCGTCTGTCTGTCCGTTCGCGATAAACTGAAAAACTACTGAATGGATTTTCATGCGGTTTTCACTAACAGGTTTAGGTGTATAATTTGTACCCATGCGAAGCCGGAGCGGGTTGCTAGTTCATAATAGGGGTATTGCACGACACGACACATATAACATTTTG
This sequence comes from Callimorpha dominula, assembly GCA_949752705.1. Classification (NCBI taxonomy): domain Eukaryota; kingdom Metazoa; phylum Arthropoda; class Insecta; order Lepidoptera; family Erebidae; genus Callimorpha; species Callimorpha dominula. The sequence goes on from OX456991.1 coordinate 4,798,264, forward strand.
ACTTTCTGTCTGATTTCTGTTGTTTTTTTTGGTTCTACTTTGTATAATTCACTGTGCGACGCTAGCAGTTGATATACATGTGAATGCTTGTCATTAGCAAATGTTAGGAAATATATATATATATATATATATATATATATATATATATATATATATATATATTTCCTATACATGCTAATGACAAGCATTCACATGTATATCAACTGCTGCTACTATATATATATATATATAATGATCAAATATATATTATTAATCTGCAAGCTTTCTGTAAAAAATAAAATAAAATAAAATCCAATAAAAGTCCCTAGATCCTTTAACTAAGTGTTAATTGCTTTAAATTCCTTTGAAATAAGGTGCCGTGTAGCGCACAGATGTTAAAGTAAATGTTTTCAGGAAATTTCATTCACTGCTGAATGCATTTTGTACAGTTGAAACGGTGAACGGATTGAAGAAATAATATGTAAAAAAGAACTTGATTGGGTTTTTAATTACTATTCTTATGGTTTTCTCAATTATACTATTTATAAATGTACACATGACACGCGGACTGTAATGATAAATGTTTTTAAACAACTATTTCAATCGTTTTCTCCATTATTTCTTCTTCTTTTACGTACCTTCTAAATGTTGTCACTTATAAGTCTCATATGTTTCATCATACACAAATGATAAATACAGTCAATGAATCAAACGTCAGTCGCGTAATCCGTTCAGTGAAAGTAGTTGCGAAGTCTTGTTGGCAATGATTAAAAGTCGTCTGTCGGCGGGTATTCATCAAATTTAAGACTTTAATAGCCATAAAGGGCTTGTAATACATAATTAACTACATAAAGACTTGTTGGAAAGTCACACTACAAATGCTGACAACGTCCAGAATTTTATCACGTAACCTATTACGTGTATTTTTGATTTTGAAATATCTAAATATTTTCTAAAATATAGTGTTTTTTGAAAGTGATGAAAACCAACATATGTATGAAACAAAAGACTTGCATACAAATGTTTTGTTTCCAAAAGTGCTAATGTTTCCAAATTCTGTGACATGTTACATACGAATTGTTTTTGTACAGATGTTAGATTTTACGCATCGTAGATTAGATTCTCTAATGTAAGGTAATATTTGACAAATTATTGGAATGCGAGAATGACGATGAATAAGGCATTTATTTATTGTGTGTAACATAATGATAATTGTGATAAGTGATAATTACTAACGCGTACAATTTACTTCTGATTAAATTCTTTGCGGGTTCCAAGACAGTTTAACTTCACTTCTGAAACCACCGATTGTCATACTCGGTGTTGACGTAGTTCACTGTTGTTGAGGGATTCATGGGAATGTGCCATTATGTATCACATTAATTATTTCAAATTAGTTTAATAAATATAGTTAAGCAAAAATTAATAGTTCGTGGCATGTCCATGCCATAATGTCCATGCTCTAACTTACGTCTGCGAGACTGCTTTATGGGAACGTAGTCAAGTCTGTCGGGGGCCCAGGGAGTTCCTTCCTAGGTTAAACCTGAGCCCTCGGCCATAGACATCCGTGACGGAACACCGTGAGGTTTTAGTCGGTTCGATTCCGACATACCCACTTCACCGAGTATCAGCTCGAAATTATTTTACATATTTTATTTCATCGTTTTGATTATGCGCCTATTTCATAATACAATATACCTAATAATTTCAGTGAGAAAACGAAAAAATATTTTTTTTTTATATTTGAGCTGCCAAAATGACTCTGCCTCGCCTGATGGAAAGCACAAGCAGAATCCAAGAATGGTGGTCACCATCCTCACTGCCAACATGGACAGTGTAGCATGGTGACCAGCACTATGGCGGCCTAGTGAGATGCTTTTTCACGCCCCGCTTAAAGGACCCGGGATCATAGTGGGAAGGAAACACGTGCGCTGGTAGTGATTTCCAGGTTTTAACTGCTCGGCACAGGAAGGAAGACCCGAATCGATGAGTGCGAGAGCGTATGTCTACCACTCTGAAGGGGTGACTTCCGAGGCACATGTTGTCCTGTAGAGGAAGGGAGAAGGGGGGACGTTGGAAGAGCTCTTCAGAACACTCCCCATGATAAACGCGATAGAGGACTGCCATAGAGGCGATATCTCAACGCATCTGCAGAGGTTCAAGGGACTCGGTGGCTTGAGAACTGCCCACAATGAAATATTATATGATTTGTTTAATAATTTTGTGTCATTTGCAAATCGTTCATAATAAAAAAAATAAATATATATATATATATATAAATATATATATATATATATATATATATATATATATATAAATATATATATATATAATATATATTTTTTTTTATTTTATGACCACCTGTGTACATAACAAAGCATGGTACTTTTAGCCTCCCTCACTGACGACCCGAAGAAGGTAGCTAGGGTGGACTGAATGAGGAAGGCGAAGGACCGAGTGCTAATTGGAAGAGGCCTTTGTTCAGCTGTGGACTACAATAGACTGATTGATTGATCATACTTTTGTATCTATTTACAAAATTTCAAAACACACCTCAAGTGACTCTGCCTGTGATTTGTTGGTTATTATGGAAAACTTTATTATGTAAGAACCATTGTAGGAACCTCGATTGCAAAGGTTATCTCAAGGCGGAAGAAACGGCCACACACGTTGTCCTAGAGTGCGTGGGAGTGGCCTCTGTGCTTATGGAACTCCTTCCAGAAGCACAGAGGCCTCTTGGGGCGTTCGCCTATCCTAGCTCCCTAGGTGGGCTCAATCAACCAACGATATCTGAAGCATAATGGACTGACTATGAGTCTAAATGTGGAAACTTTCACTAGGCACTCTTAGCTGTATCTACAATTATCAATTACTTAACTTGCAGTAGTATTTCAGTAACAATATTTTAGAAATGTGCAAGTGTGTACAAAATTTATTTACCGTGAAGCTCGAATAAGTAAACAGACATGAAGAGAAAACAAATAGTTTCGGATTCCCTTAGGACTTCGACTATGTTTGCCTACCATTCTCTATTACGAAATTCTGAACCAGGCATTTTTATACTCACGATGCATCGCTACGGGGGAAAAGGTTTTAATTAATGTTCTATTCATATTATTATATATATATTTTTTGGTAACTATTAAATAGGTAAGCAACCTTTACCCACCAGCTACCGATTATCTTCCTCTGTTGTTTCCATACAAAGGTTGTCTGGAAGACATCGCTTTTAGCTAAAAGACCGCCCATTGTACTTGCCGCTTAGTATGTTGCTACTAAACTGTGTTAATTTCTGTCTAACTGTGGTGTACAATAAAGAATGTTCTATCTATCTATCTGTCTTTATACCTTTACCAAATAAAAACACAAAAGAGATATTTATATACATAAAAATCACAGGTATCCTTCGAATCGACATGAGTGTAATGATAGATAACATGGATGAATCTAGACTACACAAGAAAAGACGTCGGTGGTAAACAAGCATACGGCCCGCCTGATGATAAGTGGTTACCGTAGCCTATTATCGCTTGCAATTCCAGAGGACTCGCATACGCGTTGCAGACCCTTTAAAAACCTATACACTCTTTTCTTGAAGAACCCCATACTGTAGTCAATCTGGAAAACCTTGACAGGCGAGTGCACTCGTGTAAGCTGAAGATAGGGATGCTCCCAAAACTGTGGAAGACTACAGACCGGTAGTCTTCCACAGTTTTGGGAACAATTCCGCAGATAAACCTATCGTGTTACTTGAGGACGAGTCAAATTTCATTGCGCTTCATTGTGAACCGCCTTTAAAATAATCTACATCAGAATAAGATAAACCCATGCCTAATTTTTAAAGTCATTTAGGCGACACATAAGACAACTTACACACGGCCGCCTGATCTCAAACTAGGCGGAGCCTGTACTATAGTAACCAGACTACTGATAAACACTATATACACATAAATAAATTACTCCCAGACACATAACAAATTAAAGTGCCCGTCACACAATTATTAGTCCTAGGTGGGAATCGAACCCACGACCTCTGGCTTACCAGTACCACTAACCAGGATCACTAACCACTACACGAACAGGCAATAATTGACAATAGCAATTAACTGAATTTAGAACTCCTCCCTAGGCAGTTAACTGTACGGGTCATTGTATCGGGTGCCTTTTTGTAGACCCTTTATTATCCTAATTGTTAATGGGCTCACGAGGGAGAGCCGTTTCTCCCCAGCCTTCCCGCATCTACATACTATTTCTCTAAACAAATACAATTTCAATTGCCAAAATAGGGTGGGGCATATCAGATTTCAAACAAAATGAGGTAAATCGGAACGGGAACAGTCAACAACATGAATGCCAGATACCATTGACCCTCTCGATTATGTGTAAACTAATCCAAATTACAAATCCCCATTTTAGAACAAAACTAATGAGGAAATAAATAAATGTGACTAGCTAAACGTAAATACACACATCAAAAGTTTTTAGGGATCAAGTAAGTTTTAGAGTATCACCGCAATTGAGGATTATTATTTTAACTCTTTTGGATCGTTATTGATTCATTTTAGTGAATAAAGAAATTTCTTTATATTTTGATTAAAAATAGAAAATCAACTGACAATCAGGATTCCTATAAAAGTGAGTAATAGAGTCTTTACAAAACCATTACAATTTCTGCATTGGAACTGAAAAAAATTGCATCGATATGGAGCGACGACATCATTTGACACGAGAAAAGATGATGAGAGGCGTTAGAATGTTGCAAGCAGCGTGGCGGAGCGACATGGAGGACCATCTCGCATCACCTTTCGCAGAGAGGACCGGTACATCCAAAATACTGCACACAACAATTTGTTTTTTTTATTTTTACTAAATATAGGGATAAGTTGTGTTAACAACTTTTTTTAAGTTATTAAACACTAGCAACTCGCCACGGCTTTGCACGGGTACAAATTATACATCTACTCGTAAACCTTCCTCTCTGTCTATTAGTGAAAACCGCATGAAAATCCGTTCAGTAGTTTTTCAGTTTTTCGCGAACAGACAGACAGACAGGCGCGACGTGGGAATTTGTTTTATAGTATGAAGTGAGAGTGATTAAGAATTAAAGTAAGAAGTAAATATTATTTGGATATTTTTTTATGGTATAGGGGGTAAACGAACAGACGGGTCACCGTCTGTAGTAGTAAATGACTACCGCCACCCATGGGCACCTGCAACTCAAGCGTCACAAGTGCGTTGCTGACCTTTACGATGGGAATAGGAAAAGGGGGAAGAGGGGGAGAGGGAAGGGTTAGAACCTCCGGTAACCTCACTCTCTCGGCGAAAAGCAATGCATCGTTGCTTCACTGCCGGTTTCCTGTAAGACCGTGGTATCCCTCCGTTCGAGCTGTCCCATACGAGCCGAAGCATGGCTCTCCCACGAACAATAGTTAAAAATGTACTTGATCCCTAGACACTGTTGATGTGTGTATTATCATACTACCTGTGCACCGCGCGGCTTCGCTCGCGTGTACATATTTATATATGTCGCGCGTAACCCTAATTCTTTTTCCAAAATATCCTAAGTTACTCCTTATAACACCAGGTATCTGAAAATCCCGTGTAACAGACAAACAATTTTTTTTAAAATAGATTTTTTGTTATATGTACCGTGTAAACATTCGCATGCATTTAGTAAACAGCTGTTATTATGACATTACAAACAGACACTTCATATTTATTTATTTGTATAGATACGGCGACCAATTAATTACGTAGGCTACTGCCGGAAGAGATTGAGAAAAACGAAATTTATTACAATCTATACCCAACTAGTTGACTAAGTTCGATCTTTGAATGGAGTGATCTCAGTTCCGCAGTGTTCGTGTTGCTGGAGGCGCGTGACCTCAATGCGTTGTCAATACGCTGACGGTACAGCCCGTGTACCCTAGTTGGTAATGTTGGGGTTCCGTCTTGGTATGGAAATAAACCGTCGGTTCCGTCGGTATGTAGTATATACAATTAATTAGTATATATTAGAAACTAGTTTCTCAAAAGTGTCAACTATCCTTTTCTGTTGTCCGTAAGTAACTTCATCTAATACCTTCTGGTGATCTGACAGAATCAAACTATTCGTAACCAATGAGACGTCACATTATTTTATTCTCAATTTCGAAATATAAAAACGATATTTGAAGATCGACTAAATCAATTAATGTCACAGAATTTCTCCATGTTACTTGGCCAAGTGCCAGGCAATAAACATGGGTCGTTGTTTAGGGCTGCCAAGTTAGAGAACATTGTAAACCATTAAAAAATACGGAAATTCGGTAGACATCATTTTATGGAAAAATCCTAGATGTTTTAAGGAAACCGATGAAGCAGAAACTCATCACCCAAAGGAGATGCATTTTCTAACCAAGCACATGTTTATGAGTTTACTGTGAACTAAAGTTTTCGTTAAGACTAGGAAGGAAAATGTGGTTTATTTTATTTTATTTTATTTTATTCAAAAGGTACAGATACAGACAACAGATTAAGATATACATCGAATGGCCTTAACAGTAAATAGTAAGCAAACCTGAAGTCCAGTTACAACTTTCAAAACATACAATACTTCGTTCAATATGGGCTAGGTAGTAAAAAGTAAATGTGAAATATGGGGGGAAAACAACTAAAATAAAATAATAAATGAATAAAACTTAAATTAACTAAAAAGGTCACATAAGGTTGTAATGTAGCAGGAAAGATTTGAAAACCTTAAATTTGTCGTCAAAAATGTCTACCTATGCGCAAATGGCATTATAGTTTTTACACATTCTGTGCAAAGGATTATTCTGAGACACATTGTTCTTGCTTGTGGGGATACTAAACAGCTGTGGCAAACGCACAGATCAAGTTGGTATTTTTACATCTATAAATTCAACAAGGTGGCTATCCATTGAACAATTTACAATTTTATGTATGGTGCACAAGTCATTCATCCATCTTCTATGTTCCAGAGTTGCTAGGGAGAACCTTCGAAGTCGGTCAACGTATTCCGGTATTTTACGTCGTAACCCATATTTTGAACACAGAGCTCTAATAAATCGCCTCTGGATCGCCTCTATACGATCTGTATGTACATTATAAATTGGTGACCACACAGATGAGCAATATTCTACTATACTCGTCACCAAGGAGCAATATAAAATTACCACAGAATTCGCCTGCCTAAACGGTTTAGCAGTCCGAAGTATAAATGATAGCATACGGTTAGCTTTACTGCATATTAAATCGTAGTGAGGTCTAAAAGATAGAGATGAGTCAAATATCACTCCCAGGTCACGCACGTCTGTAACCCTCTCGATAATAGCTCTCTTTATATGGTAATTATATTGTGTTAAACCCTTTTTCTTTTTTGTAAATGTAACCTGACACTTTTTTATGTTCAATGACATGAAATTCCTATCGCACCAGTTTACCATAGTGTCGATATCTGTTTGGAGAATTTCACAATCACTATAGTCAGATATTCGTCTAAAAATTTTTATATCATCAGCATAAGCTAAACATTCACTTTTGATTAAATCTAACAAATCGTTTATGAATATTAAAACAAAAGTGGACCCAGATTGGACCCCTGAGGAACGCCTGAAGAATTATAAAAAAAAATTAATAATAACAATCACTTAAACAATTAAAACGGAACTGGCGATCACAAATAGACAGAGAGATAGTAAAAATGTAAAAAAAAACATAGTTTTATCATTGTACTTCTTTGGAGCCAATGCTTCGCTCGCTTTAAAGAAAAAAAGGACCTATGCCGCAGGATTCGTGTACGTGTCCAGAATAATCGGTAGAAAATGCCAGGTCTATGAATGATGTTCTGTTGTAAGCTAAAACAAAAGAAACCAACAAACACATTCATCATTCATTTCTAACTATGACTTGTACTCAACAAGTCATGATTAATCAAAGAAACATCTTCTTTGGCAACTTTTTTTTTCTCTTATTCGACAGCCCTATCGATCATACACTTATGCGTTACTCCAGGCCGGTCGTTGCTCCCCCCAGTCGTGAAATAAGCCTACATCTACAGATACACGTACAAAGTAAAGGTGGCGTCCGTTGCTCTGAAATCGTAGTCGTGTTCAAATGTTTGTACAATTTCCTTTGTAAAGATTCTAAATTGATTGTAGATACAATTGTTCCAGAGTATTTTTATGACGTTGCCATTGGTATATATATATATATATATATCTGTTCGTGACGTACCTCTTTTTTCTCTTTTTTTATTTAAATGTTAAACTGGATCCCGTATTATTCGGTATTCATATCTGTAGTAGATAGAAGATAAAATAAAACTCTTGATATAGCTATTTTTATTATTACTTATGTGATATTTTATGAATAATTATATTTATGAATTCTTTCTTTCTTTTTTAAGCTCATACAGTTATTTGTACGATACGTAATACCTATGCCTAAGCTTCGAATATAGTTGTCTGTCTGTCTGTTTGTTCCGGCCAATCTCCGGAACGGGCGGATCGATTTCTACGGGACTCTCACTGGCAGATAGCTAGTGTTATAAGGAGTAACTTAGACTTTTTATTTTGGAAAAAGAATAAGTGTTCCGGGCAAAATATATAAATATGTACAACCCAGCATAGCCGCTCGGGAACTGCTGGTATACGATAAATAAAACTAATAGAATAAAAAACGCGGTGTTTCGTCAAGGAGCCCACGGCTGGGTAACCGTGGCCATCTGTCAAAAACAAATGACTTCACCATAATCTGTAGGACAGACACGTGCACGTTGCTCTTCCGGCTCAAGATCACTTCTCTTAGTACGAAGCACATAACCTCAGTCCTAAGCAGCTTGTTTACCATGGTACGAGGGTCACACTGAAAGTTTTAAGAAAATAAAAACGGAATGACATAGAAGCGTGTTATTTTTATTGCTTTTCGAAGTAGTCTCCGTTCCTTTCTAAGCACCGTCGCATGCGATGGAAACATTAACTGAAGCAGTGAGCCCACTCTTCTTTAGGGATCTCTTTCACGCTTTTTTCAAACGCAGTCACGGCATGTTCAAATCAAATGAAATAAAAATCATTTATTTCTATTAAACTCATTGTAGGTATTTTTGAATTTTCAGGAGTAGTACTCAGTCAGATTAAATCAGTCGTGAAGGTAGTAGACGGCGTTTTTAATCTTCAGGGTTCATATAACGAATTCCTCTAATCTTATCTTTTATTTCTGGAAATAAATAAAAGTCACAAGGTGCCAAGTCGGGACTGAAAGGAGAATGACTCACTAGCTCCACACCTTCGATAGACAAATATTCGATAGTCCGTCTGGTGCAGTGAGCTGGAGCATTGTCGTAGTGGAAGAGGATCCTGCTCCTTGGGCGCTAGTGTCTAACATTTTCTAAGACAACTGGTGAACAATGACTAACATACCAATCTGCAGTAACAGTCCTCTGATCTTCTAGAATGATTGTTGCCAAATGACCCGTCCGTCCAAAGAATGAGGCAATCATCTTTTTCCCTTGACTTGCCCTTCTTTACTTTTGTCTGCATATCTTCGAATAGAAACATCCATTGCGCAGATTGTAATTTGGTTTCGGGTTCGTAACAATATATGCACCTTTAATCACCTATGATGATGTCATATACACCATTCGAGTCACCTTCGTCAATTCGTCATACTTTTCAAGCATTGAGTGGCACCAATCCAAACGACGGCATTTTTAATCTACCCTCAAATTACGAGGTATCCATCTAGTACAAAGCTTTCTGACGCATAAATGTTCATGTAAGACTGTATGTACTTGACTCATACTAATGCCTAAAGCTGCCCGAATCTGTTCCTTCCATCAGCTTCTATCATTAGCCGCACATACACTCACGTTTTGTTCAGTAGTCGCAGTAGAAGTGCGTCCTTCTCGAGAATTAGTAGAGTTGGCTTCGACCACGTTTATCGAAGTCTATCTTAACATTGTTGTTTAGTAAGACCACAACGAAAGTCGTACTAAATCATTGAGCGAAATTTTTCTCTAGTCAAATCCATTTCGATGCACGACAGACACTTTTTAAATTTCTGACTAGTTCTAAATCAGCCGGCCGTATGTGAGAGGGGTAAAGTTATTATTATTATTGAAGTGATAACTTCTTATGGGAGAGTAAACCGCTTCGTTACGTAACGAGTTACGATGCCAGTCTGTCTGGCGTTTAAGTGATCACTTCTGTCGGGCGTCCCGAGACGTACACGTTTTTATATTATACCTACATATATAAAGTCTCTCATTAGGCTTAAGGGTTCCATATCGCTCGTGAGTTAGGTATAGCACGGCTTTGAAAAAATTCATTGTAGAATAACCAAAAATCTACCTATTTTTGAGAAGCCCATTCAGCTAAGATATACAACTTTTGAGTTAGTTCTTGCGCCAACCTATAGTAAATAAAGTGAAAAATATTTTATAGAAAAAAATTATAATAATAATATATCTCTTTATTGTACACCAAATGATTTTGAAGAGTAAATACAATTGGCGGCCTTATCGCACTGAGACAATCTTTTACAGGCAACCATGGGATGGAGCTAACATAGGATATAGATTTTAGGGCAGTATGGTGTACGCTCAGTAGGTATATAATATAAGTTAAATAAAGATGACGTATCTTACATATAGTGTAAGAATATACATACAAGAGAGCAACAAACAAATAAATACATAAGTAAACATAGGTATAAAGATTCACATATAAATCGAATAAAACATACAAACACATAAATTATACATATATATTAATGTTTAATAACCTTTTAAAATCAAGTTTTTTCCTCGACAGTTATGTAATTTTTATACAACATCTAAAAGTAGACTTTTTAACCAAAAAAATACCACTTTAAAAAAATACCACTTTAAAAAAATACCACTTTAAAAAAATACCACTTTAAAAAAATACCACTTTAAAAAAATACCACTTTAAAAAAATACCACTTTAAAAAAATACCACTTTAAAAAAACTGTTTCCAGCACATGGGTGTTTTCAGCTGAAAATGAGGTCTTCTTTTTTTTTAAGATCAAAATAAACTGTTTAAGTACCTGATTATTTTGATTAAAAAATTACAGCGTGTTTAGGATCTGCAAAGGTTCATCCATTAAATTTCATGAAAAACATTTATTTTCTAGGAGATTAAAATTAAAAACAGTTTTTTCGATTTTTGTCGGCGAATTTGAGGTTATGTGAAACAATGATTGATTCAAAAGTTATATATACATCTTTAAAATGTTTAAGTTATGCACACCATCGACTTCCTTATCTCAATACCTACCAACCAATAAAACAGATTCAAAAATATCACCAACACTCGACACTAGACTTTAAATTCACTAACACAGGCTCAACTCAAAAATACATACATGCGTGCGTACAAACATGTTTTTAATTAATACCTGTTTAGATCTAGGTGTGCGATATAGGTTTGTCGATAGGCGGTCATGTACCACCCCTAAAAGTTCACCCCATTTCACTCTCGTAACTCGGATCGACTTAATTTTTTTTCCTGTTGGTTGCGCTATATTTTATTTCCTTTTCAACAGTTTTTCATGCTGTTATTATTTTTTTCTGATGTTTCACCTTTTTAAACGGTAAAGGCTAAGTCAAGTTGTCAAATAATTTAGTTATGTTTTACTTTTATTATTAAACCCCTAACTGTAAAATTAGATTTATTTTCTCATATTCATTATCTACTTCCTATTTATTTAAAGAGAGATACTCAATTTATTTCCTTACCATTTCATTACATCTACATGATTTTTTAAATTTATTTATTTACATATCCAGAAACAAACACACACACTCAATAAATTATAACGAAATGCGTATTATAATACAAAACTAGGTTTTGTTTGCGGCTTCGCTCAGGTCAATGATGATTCTCTCAATCTTTAGACATCATGTGTTCGGTGTAATGCTGACACCGAACACGTGATGTGAGCCTGGGAGCGGCGCATCATAATTTCGAAACGTGTACTGCAAGAAGTCGCCGCGAACAGGTGCAGTCTTTAATTTGATAGGCTGTCGATTCCGTCGCGACCGGGTGCACTCATTTTCACTTCACTAACTTCACTTTAACATTATATATTTAACATTAGATCTAGAAAATTACTTTATTTTCTGGATAAAAGTTATCCTATGTCCTTTTCTGTAATCCTGACAACTCGTCTACATAATTCAATGATGATCGGTTGAGTAGTTTAGGCGTGAAAGCGCAATAAACAAGCTCACATTCGCAATTTTTTTTTCTTTTTTAAAAAGACAACTCCCGCATTAGGAACCCACGACCTATGGCATAGCAGTCAGGGTCACTAATCACTAGGCCAACAGGCCAGTCAAAAGTATAAAACCAGTTAGGTTACTGTCACTGTTTTACCTGATTGTAAGTCATGCATGATGCAGTCTACGACACTTAACATACGCTTGCTCATAAAATACCTTTTCGCTTGAGACTTTAATACCACCAAATCGTAGAGATTGAAAAACATAGAAAACAGTCTGTTAGCGGTACCTGTTAGCAGTACCTGTTAGCAGTACCTGTTAGCAGTACCTGTTAGCAGTACCTGTTAGCAGTACCTGTTAGCAGTACCTGTTAGCAGTACCTGTTAGCAGTACCTGTTAGCAGTACCTGTTAGCGGCGTATAAACGTGGAAGCGAAGCGTTAAGAGAATACGTGTGAAATATCTGCCGTGGTTCAGTGACACATGGATTACATTTATTTAGATGGAAGGGGATTAAGAATTACTTTTTTTATATGTATTAGCTGATAAACGTCGCTCTGTCGTGATGTAGTCAGGAAATAAAAACCACAACTATAGCTAACATCCACAACAAGTACAAAAAATTATGTGGAAACAGTTACATCAAACTACGTCCAGTTTATAATTTATGTTGACCTGTCATCGTAAGGAAAGTCTTACAATGGCAATTGAACTTAAACTGGCAATGAATAAAAAAAAAGAATTATGTGCGAATTTCGATCACCAGGCGATCCCTAGTCTGCTTTAATACCAGAATTATTTTATAAGAGAAACAGCCTAAACTTCAGATGTTACCTAATTCATTAATCCCATTAACTACTTTGTGAGCTTTTCTTTGAGCATTATTTCATTACGTAACTGTCATTTACAAATGTATATTCATCATAAACTTCAAATAATTTCTACTGCAACATTTTTATTTTGTGTGTCGTTTTCACCTTCTTTTCACGTGTTCATAAGTTTCATAATCATTCATTAACATCATCATTGTTAAGTTCTTTACATATTCCAGTAGCAACTTTTTGTCCCTATCAAAGAATCAAAATGACTTTTGACGATAAATTGACTAAAATGAAACGACGTCACTCAAACTGGGCTATATTTTTGGCGGTAAACAAAACATAAACCTATTATAATATGTTTAATCTCAATCTCTCTCAATAACTATTGTATAGATCATGAGATCATTAAGTTAAACACATTTTACTTTGATATCAAACCTCCAGTTGCCCGAGATACTAGTCCAGTCAAAGTAGACAGTCAAGCTTGCAAAAAAATCGCATACAGCTGAAAATTAGTACGAATGATAGAAACGGGATTATAAACAAATTGTATAAAAAGTCCCCATCGATCCTGTGCATGCAAACATTTTTACTTGAACATATTCCCTTAAGTACTTTTGCATTTTGCAGTCATACGGTAACTAAGTTTTATCATAAAATAGGTCAGACAAAAATTGTAATCATGTAATTATCTATAAAAAACTGTCCTCCCCATTTTTGCCTAAGAATTACCATTTAAAGAAGTTGAAAAAGTCGTGATTTCCATAACATGCACACGTATAAACGCCACTTTCTGAAGCTCAAAAGATACAAAACCTGTGCCTGTAGGTAACACGGATCCTTACAGGACACTGAAAACCAAATAAACATACGTTCACCCTAAAGTTGGAAGAAAGTAGAACATGCAGATTCTGCCGAAAGGCAGAAGAAAGTGCAATGCATATTCTATGCTCTTGTGGCCCACTAATGCGTTACCGGAGTATGAAGCTAGGGTTGCCCATCATGCAGCCATAAGTCTGAACAGATAATTATACACAAAGAATGCTCAAAATACTACAAATGGTTGAAGTAGTACTAACAATAACCAGAAAACAGACGGCATTTCATTAAATTAATGGATGTATTCTTGACATCGATATCCCCACTTTAACAATATTGGCAGCAGAAACTTTGGCTGATACTGACACGTGATGTGTATTACGAAGGATATAGAAGGCATCAATCTTTCATAAACATGTCTGCGAAGAGCATAGAAAATATAAATGGCGGATCAAGAGAATTATTCGTATAAAAATATAATTATTTTGGCTATTGTTTTTTTTTTTCTATTTTTTGGCTACTAATAATATAATATTTCAAAGTTTACGATTTGATTACTTTAATGTGGTTGTCAAATAATTTATGCTTGTCACTATGCGTATGAAGTACCAGGAGAACTCGTCAACAATTGACGTCCCTGCATCGGGCAAAGCAATATTTTGTGAAGGTATTTAGCAATTGACATTAAGCCATTGTAACTTAGATAAATTAGGTACGCACCTACCGAAAAGCGAGAAATAGAGATGTTAATTTTATTGACATTTAATTGGTATTTAAAATCGACTTAAAAAATGAGGAAGTTCTCAATACGATTTTGTTTGGTTGTATTAAGTGATATCTTCGTCCATTGTGAACGGATTTCCAGAATTATTTTTTTAATCAAATCAGTAAAATTTGAGTTAAAATTAAAATCCTTAATTTAAATTTAAAAAAAGAACACCTCTAAGAGAGTAATTAGGTGCAATTCATATATAAAGATTGTAAACTGGCAAGCCATGTCATTGCTTATTTGTTATTGGGGTTCATATTAACACAATCGTGAAAATAAGTACTAGCTATCCAAGGAAAATCAGTCTTCCTATTACATACATTTCTTACAAGTTAATGCAGATTACTAGATGGATCGACGACTTGAAAAAGGCATCGGATGGATACGAACTGCCCAATAAAGGGATCGTTGGAGCTTCCTGGGGGGAGTCTTTCGTCCAGCAGTGGACGGCAATAGGCTGTTGATGAATGCAGAATAATGTACAACTTACACAATAGTTACGATTGGGTACATTCTTGTTATATGTATATATAAAAGGTTTTGATCTGACTGACGGATAGACGAAATAGCAAGTCATAAAACCGTGAAATTTGGAGGACGTATTACTTATTGATGTAGGCATCCAATAAGATAGGATTTTTGAAAATTCATCGTAATTTTTTAAGTTAGAAATGTAAAAATTGATATAATATGAGCTCTGGCACAAAAGTTTCTTTTTAAAGTTTTATCAATTTTGAATTGTTTAAATAAAATTAAAAAACAATAATAATTAAGTTTTTGCACCGTCTAGTAATATAATTTGTTACAAAGTTTTAAAATACATAGCAAAAATCGATAGTCATTTTATCAATTTTGAATTGTTTAAATAAAATTAAAAAACAATAATAATTAAGTTTTCGCACCGTCTAGTAATATAATTTGTTACAAAGTTTTAAAATATATAGCAAAAATCGATAGTAATTTTATCAATTTTGAATTGTTTAAATAAAATTAAAAAACAATAATAATTAAGTTTTTGCACCGTCTAGTAATATAATTTGTTACAAAGTTTTAAAATATATAGCAAAAATCGATAGTAATTTTATCAATTTTGAATTGTTTAAATAAAATTAAAAAACAATAATAATTAAGTTTTTGCACCGTCTAGTAATATAATTTGTTACAAAGTTTTAAAATACATAGCAAAAATCGATAGTAATTTTATCAATTTTGAATTGTTTAAATAAAATTAAAAAACAATAATAATTAAGTTTTTGCACCGTCTAGTAATATAATTTGTTACAAAGTTTTAAAATACATAGCAAAAATCGATAGTAATTTTATCAATTTTGAATTGTTTAAATAAAATTAAAAAACAATAATAATTCAATTTTTGCACCGTCTAGTAATATAATTTGTTACAAAGTTTTAAAATACATAGCAAAAATCGATAGTAATTTTTTTCAACAACCCAACTGACTGTCGACGTGAAGCAATGCTTGCGTTGTGTTTATCCGAGTGAGTGAGGTTACGGGAAGCCCTCACCTCCCCTTAAGGGCGGCAATGCACTTGTGACTAGTTGTGACTCTTGAGTTGCAAATGTCCATAGGCGGCGGTAGTCACTTACCATAAAAAAATCTGTCTCAACTTTTCACGTCTTATTTTACTATCGCTAAATCATATACTTTGAATGATTGGTTTTACTATTAAAAATAATAACAAGCCTGAAAATAATGACTTATCTAATCTTTCAATCTAGAAAGAAAGAAAGAAAGAAATAAAGAAAGAAATGAATCTCATTTAATTTTGTTAGAACTGTTAAACAATTTACATTAACTAAAGTAAACTACTACTTTTAGGTACGTAATCCATCATAAAAATTAATTTCAGTTGCTTTAAAACTGACCCTTTGGCAAACATACCAAAGATATATAAGTAAGTGTAAGTAAACGTAAGTTTATATATTCATAAAGTTAAATTTAGCGGCTATAATAGGTACCAAGTTCGTATTACTTATCAAAGATATTTAATTGGCTCGATAGCATACTGCAAGAAATTTCATAGGAAAAGTTTTATCATGTGTTGCACTGGCCTTGTCACAGGCTGGCTGACTGAGTCAGCCTGTGACCACGGCCAGTGCAACCTGGTCGAAACGTCAGGCAATTCAGAGGTATGTAATACCTTTTCGTGATCGCGTTAATTCCCGTAAATACGTAGATAATATTATATCATGGAACGCGAAAGTTTAAAAGTTAGCCCATTTTATTTTTCAAGCAAAATCAACTATTTGTTAGTTATACAGAACGCTTTTAAAAAAAAACAAAACTTTTAACCGCACCTTTCTGAAACATCAATTTTTTTTTTTTAATATACTTGCCATTTTTTCTGGCAGTTTTAGAGTTTGGTTTCTTTGTTTTGTATTAAAAGAAAAAAACGTGTTTGTCTAGATTTTTTAAATTAATCTATACTAATATTATAAAGCTGAAGAGTTTATTTGTTTGGGTGGACTACTAACTCCTAGTTCGCATTAAAACATTATTTTAGTGTTGGATAGCCTATTTATCGAGGAAGGCTAGAAGCTATTTAACATCACACTAAGACTAATAGAAGCGGAGCATCAAAAAAAATGTTGCAAAAACGGGGAAAATTTACAAATGCAGACGAAGTTGCGCGGGTCATACAGAGAATAATAAAACAAAAAATATCCATTTTAAAAAAGGTTTTTTTTTTTGTTCGAAGCATTACAGATATTTACGTAACCTTTAAAAATGTCGATAACACAATTGAATCGACCGATAATTACATCGCTAGCTGTCAAATACATTCCAGTATGTATTCTATTAAACAACAGACGTCGCTTATTTAAGTGGAAATGTTCTACAATAAACAAATAAAAATGTTTTATTAATTAATTACTGGGTAAATACTAATAAAAATAAACTGAAGTCACGATCAGTCGTTTTCCCATATCTTGATTTACAACACCGTAATTCTTCTTATAAAATTTGAGAAAAATAAATAAAATGTTAGTACACCGCAGTTGACAGCTTGACACGGCTGCTAGCATCAGTCATCTTGTAACTTGTCCGTTAGTAGTGCTAAGTTTTGGCGTTGGCCTCGTCTGGTCTAGCACTACTACATATAATATGTATTGTAACTTTATGTTCCTTATATATTTGTGTGTATACTGTGTGTAAACACACGGACTTGGAACAGTCGAAAGATTGACAGCAACCGGACATCCGTGGCCGGACGTCTAGGATTGTAGGGTGACTGTGACACGCTCTAAATGAGAGACTGTCTCGCAATTCTCAAAAGGAACGTCAACAGCGCGTGAACAAACCGTATTGTTAATGTGTCAATGTCAAGATTTGGATGGTAAAGGAAACAGGTTAGTAAGATGTAGACAATACAAAACTTGCTTCGCGATGAAATAGATGTACTAACAATATGACGTTGTAATCTAGTATTAATAGCAAGTACCATAGAAAATTAAAATGCTTACAAAATTCTAATAAATTCTAAAAAAATGTCGGGACACCCTAGTGCCCGCGACTTCGTTCGCGTGGAGTAGTGTCTTTGGGTAGAATTTTTAATTATTTAAGCTAATTGTATTAAAATACAATTATTTGTGTTGGACAATAGAATAGCTTTCGCATTGTTCCATGTCACGATGCGTTATTGCATTAATATGCCACCCCAGACAGGCGACACACACAACAACAAGTAGAACAGGGACGTATTTGAAGCAATTATGTGAAAAAGCACCTGAATTAAATTGGAACAGAAGGACGTGGTAGTAAGGGTATGATAATTTCCATAGTCTGTGGTGAGGCCAACAGCTTTAAAAAAAAAGTAATCGAAAACATTATTGTTTTCGATTACTTTTTTAAAAAACAAAGTGTATAATTTCAATGTGTACACCAAAACCGTTCAAAGGCAGAAAAAATAAAACGTAGTCGATACGATTCCGCAATAGTAGACTTCAGATGCTACCCATATGTTACAGTTTTCTCATAATGGGATCGGATCGCTGCTCGAATAAACTAGCAGATACTTTGGTTTTTTCTAACGATTTAGTGTCTGTACTTTATAACTTTTATAATTTAATTTTACCCGTTCTAATAAAATTCGCTCGTCGTCGTAAAGTCGCTAATGTAATTACAAAAATATTGGTCTTTATTTTTGTTTTCATTTTTATTGTGATAAGACCCAATTTTTTGAAGTGACGTTGGGCACTTTTGGTATGGGGAAAAAGAACTTAACTCGCATAATCGTCACGCTCAGATACATATATATATATACAGATGTGTGTGTCTATACATACATGTACATACGTAAGTAAGTAATAAGTTATGTTTTCACTTCTGATGTGCAGTCCTACAGCTGACAGTTTTTTTTTAAATAGGTTATTGCTATTGCGATTAATGTTTAAGATTGCTAAATCGTATCGAAACTTATTATGAGAAACCCGTAGAACGAAACAAACATGATAGTCTTCATTACAAATAGATATTTTCCTTTTCTACTCATTTTAGGTTAGATTAGGTTTTTCTCAAAAGAACAATCATTTACAACATTTTAGCTTCATAACTACATAAAAATATTAATATAACCACCACTTCCACCACTTTTGAAACAATATCATAACTTAGGTACTTCTTCAATACAAATAAATAAAATTTAAGTGTCTGTTGTTGTAATGTCTAAATAATAGTTTTTTAGGCTTCTACAATTATTTGCACGATACCTATTCCTAAAAATCTGTTTTTTTTTAATTTTTGTCTGTCTGTTTGTTCCAGCTTATCTCCAGAACAGGATGACCGATTTCCACGGGACTTTCACTGACCCATAGCTGGTGTTATAAAGAGTAACTTAGGATACTTTTATTTAAAAAAAAAATAGGGTTCCGCGTAAAGTATATAAATATGCCGCCAGTAGGCTATGCAAATTTTGCGGCCCCTGCCGGTCGGTCTATCTAATTCGATACCCCAGGACAAAACATAAAAAATAATGTAGGAACCAAAATTTGAAGCCTCTAAAATCTGCCGCCCTAGGCTCCAGCCTACTGAGCCTACTGGTAAATCCGCCACTGAATATTACGTAACCATAACTTTTTGATGACCATAGTATACACTTTTTATTTTACCGCCAAAATATTTGTCTTGAGCATAATTATTACAATGGAACATTTTAATTAAATAAAATACTTGCAATAGCTACAAAATAAATAAATTTTGCAAACACTAACAACGAAATTTCACAGAGTATAAAACCACCTGTCGGACGAGTAAAGATCAATATTTATAAAGGATTAAAATTTGTCCCGTACTAAATCATTGTCACCGTACGCTCCCCCTCAAAGCGCTCCATTATGATCTAAATAGGTCATATTCTATATATATTATCTTTACATTAGCACATGTATACGCTTTGAGTGTATATTGTAACTTGATAAAAAGTAAATAATTTGAGTGGCCCGGGCAAAGTAGTGCTCCCCCCGCCCTGCCGTGTGTATGACAGTTGGCACGCCCAAACTGACAACACCTGTCTGTATCTTAGTTTGGAACAGGACTCACCAGTCTACCGACGCACTTGCTTGTTGATATCCTCCGCAAAAGCTGCTTTCTTTCAGTGTCATTGTCACTGTCCGTGCTATCTTCGCAATATCCAGGTTTTTTATCATCCACTGGCGCATTCCCGCCGGCCACTGACATCACTCCACGGGCGTTCGCACACCATACACACAGCGCACATCAAATACAACTACATCATACAGGATAAAGTAATAATTTACGTTTTATAAACTGAATCGCTACCTCGGTGACATTTCAAGCGAACGCCATGACAATAGTGACAGTACAGCCGCCGCTGAAAACAAAACAACCCTAATACGGATACAGTGACATCTAGTGAAATTTTCCTGAACTGTGTAAGAAGATACTTTTGAAAAAGTGTGTCTATAGGTCCTTGTTAATGGAAGTTGAGTCGTTTTTAGTTATTAGCGTTAGATGGCGTAAA